>QEPC01007769.1:76804-115314 GCA_003113815.1 Sphenodon punctatus | reverse complement strand
GAGGTTACTCCATATTCGCCCTGTGGCTTCTCACATCGCCACTGCGGAGACACTGTCTGGGAGTGTCAGAAGGGTCATAGGTCTGAGACAGACCGGCGGCTGCTGTTCCAAACTGGGAGAGGCGAGTGCGCCTGGGAGTGGCCAGGCCAGTGTCTGGGGTGAGCGAGTCACTGACTCTTCCCGTTGCTGTTAAGAAGTTGCGGAGGAAAGGATTAAGGCTCTGGGTCCCGGGGGGATTCCTGGTTTGCTGCCAGCAGGCGGCAGCACAGAGGCACAAGGGCCGGGCCGGGCGGGGCAAGGCAGGGAGTGCAGCAGAGCGCCCCAGGAGCTGCCGTCAGTGTATAAGCCATGACCATCAGCGCTCTGCGCCAGGGGGGCAATCCCCGCATCCAGCTGCCCTGCCTCGCAAAGGTGAGTGTCCGGGGGGCGGGCATGGGCTGCAGCCGTTCCTCGGTAGCGCTGCGTCCCGGCCCAGGGCAGGTACATCAGAGACAGGGATGCTGCATTCCGCCAGGCAGCGCCCTTCTTCTGCGGGCAGCGATCGGCCAAGCCCAGATGCGCGAAACCAGAATCAACCTTCGCGATCCGGAGACTGGCTCGAAAAGTCCCGAGATTATTAGGCGATTAGTGTGCACTGTGTAATAGTCGAGTAAGACTCAGCGGTCCTGGGGCCTGACAGCGTCTCCCACTCCAAGGGGCCACGTTCCTTCTCCCCTACCAAACCAGCAGAAGCGTGCACTGGCTTTCTTTCCACGGCGGCCAAGGGCACCAATTCCTCACACGCACTGTACAGAGAGCGGCCACAAGCACCTGCTCAAGACACCCCTCCCTCCACTCTGCAGCCAGAGGCAGTAACTGAGTCCCCCCCCCCCCTTCCCCGGGCAGCTGGGAGGGCTAGAAACCGACAGTTAATGAAATCTCAAATTTTCTGGCTGAGGCTTTAGAATCGTAGGATGAGCGCTGCGCACTGCAACCCTGCCCAGCTGAGCCATGGTCTCTGACTGTAATGTGAGGCTGTTAGCTGCTATGTGCGGGATGGTCACAGCATTATGTAAGCTGGACTCAAACCCAGAGGCCTATGGACAGTGCTGAGCTGCAGGGAAGAGACCAATGTGGGACTGGTTTGAGTGGGGCACAGAGCAACTGCTGGGCAGGTCAGACACACTCATGGGCAACCTGGCTAAGGCCCAGGTCTCATGCCCAGCTCTCTAACAAATAGTGCTTCTAGTCCTCAAGTGCAGGGTTACCTGTGAATCTGCAAAGCTGCCCCCGGCCTTGCCCCATTGACAACTCTAAGCCCACTCCTGCTGCTGGGAGAGGGTTCTAGTTGGCTGGCTCCACCAGCTGGCACAGTGCCAATTTCAGCTTAGCCCTGATGCAGTCTTGAACCGTCTGCCAGTCCCACCTCATTCTGGTGTGAACAAGGCCCTGCACTTCGCTCATGTGTCCAAGGCTTTCTGCACAGGACCTGTCCCACCATGAGATCAGAATCTCAGCTCTTGCTTTAAAATTGCCTCTGACCCTAGCAAGTGCAAAGGAGATTTTGGAAACAGGAACCTTGATGAGCTCTCCCTGCCTGGGCAGTAGCTGTTAGGAAAGGGTCTCCCTGGTTCCACGCAGAGCAGGGAGAAGATTCTTATTTCAATGTGCTCTGGAAAAGGGAGCTTTCCGCTGCACTTTTCAGCCCTGCTTGCTGGCTGCTGGGATAGTGCCTCATCCCCTGGTCAAGTCCTGCAGGGTTGAGTTTCCCTTGTGCTGGAAGCGTGATGGAACTGAGGTCATTCCTGCTCTGTGATCAGATGGAACGCGTCATTGTCAGTATGCAGGACCCAGACATGGGCATCAAGATGAGAAACCAGCGCCTGCTCATCACCATCATTCCTCACGCCATGACAGGTGAGTCCTGACCTCACCTGGCCACTGACTCTCTGCCCAGGTATTGGTCAATCTGTCTGTGCTGCGGGATTGCTTAAGGCAAAGCATTTGCCTAACGGGGAAAAGATTGATTGCTTCCTCCTGCTTCTTTTTGTTTCTTCTCCTATTTAACCTTTTTCTTTTATTATTTGACGGTCTCGTTTCTTGCTGCCTCTTCCTCTCTGTGTTTTCCCTTCTCCAGTCCTGTATTTTTCTTCTTTGATTGTTTCTGCTTCTCTCTTTGCTGCTTCTTTCTCTGCTTTTTCTATGAGGCTTATCCTGAGGGAGATGGCTGAGCTTTCTCTCACCCTTCATCCCCCATCTACACCTCCTCTAGTGGCAGCCCTATCTGAGAAGAGGAATTTCCTCTTCAGAAAATCAAGACATTTCCCCACCTTGACCTTTGTAGTGTGCAGAAACCACCTACTGTGTGCACACATAGTCTGTCTGTATGGGTGAGGTTTTGTAGGCAATGTGCAATGCATCCTGCCCTATTCCTCACCACCAGTGACTCTCTGTGCTAGGGCTGCCAGATCAAAATTTCAAAAACAAGGGACACAATGGAGCTGTAAGGCTCTGAAATAAGGGATGTCCATTATTATTTTTTTGTTTATATCCTGTCCTGTTTCCCAATGGCTCAGGGCAGCTCGCAGCAATATTAAACAAAATACAAATAAATTGCATATATAAGGGATGCCCATTTAAAGTCCTATATTCTGGAGTAAGGGATGCTCCCTTAAAATAAGGACACCCTATACTTTATCCCCCTTGAGATAAGAAGCACTTCCTGATATCCCCCCTCTGGATCTCTCACTAGTCCAGCAGTGCCTCTCCTCCTCTTCCTCAAGATGGTTAAGCTGTTGTAAGCCACAGCTGAGGCTGGAGGTTTAGGGCTTCATTTGCAGTGGGAAACCTCTGCAAGGTGGTGGGTTTCCATGCCTCCAGGGACTCTGATGCTGTGAACTCTCTGTCCACAGGGAATGACATTGTGGAGTGGCTCATCCAGAAGTATGCCATCTCAGAGGAAGGTAAGCATTGCCACACCATCACCCCCAGCTAACTAAATAATAACCTGTGCACATACATGCACCCACCCCATAAGGACTGGCCTGCATGCTGCCAGGAGAAACACTAGTGCCATGGTGACTTGCTACTGTTGGAGAGGGAAGAAGGAGTTAAGAGTCCCAGTCCTGGTCCCTGGGGATGGGTACCCACTCACATGTGTAAAGCTCTGCCAATGCTCCCTCGGGAGCCTGAGCCCCAATTTGGAAGGACCTGATGCTTTCTTGCTGGACTTGCGATCAGATCTGGAAGGGTCTCCTGGTCACTGAGGAGGAGTGTCTTGTTTGGGCCTCCCCCTGCATTCCCCAGAGAGCCTTGGTTGATGACAGGCAGGGCAGTAAGCCTTCACCCTCCTGGGCTCTCCAGCAGTGTCAGGCCCAAGCAGGCTGTATGGAGACTGTTCTGGCTATGCCCCTGCTAACCCACTTGCCCCTTTCCCTGGAAACCTGCCACGGCTTTCATCCACACTTGAGGTTTACCAGAACAGGTGCAGGAGCCCAGCACAAACATGCAGGATAACACTGAGCTGTAAGAGATTCTGGCTTGTCCCTTACAGTGGCTGTGGTCAGGCTCTTTTCTGGGGCCAGTGAAGTAGGCTGGGTAGAGGAGTGCAGTCAGTCTATACTTGGCACCTCTCTGGTACAGATAGGGCCGGCACCCCCACCCCCAAGCACTGGTGGCCCCAGGGGCCTACCAGGGAGATCTGGCCACCCGCCTCAGTGCACCACTCCTGTCCCAGTGCTCTGGTTTCCCCCTTCCCTGCAGAGTCCTTGCACCTTGGAAACCTGATTGTGAAACATGGGTATATATACCCCCTGAAGGACCCTCGCAACCTGGTGCTGCGCCCAGATGAATCTCCGTACAGATTTCAGGTAGGCGATGCCCATATGTCCCACTACTAGCACAATGCAGGTTGCAGGTGCACTGAGATCCAGGACCCAGCGCAGCTGCTCAGTCTCTGCATGAGACTTCTCCAGTGGGGGCGTTTGGTGCAGCCACTCAACTCCCACTTACGTGACTCCTAGGGGTGTCTCCCAGAACCATGGGCAGTTCCTGTGGGGATGTGGAGGGAGGGTGGAGTGGTTCATGCTGTGACACCCATTGCACAATTCCCCCCAAGCCCCCATTCTGCAACACACACACCTGGAAGGGCTGCAAAAGCTCCCCATGTTTGTGTTGGGATGAGAATGCTGGACTCCGAGAAGAGGTGACACGCCCCCTCCCCTCATCTCCATATGCCCTAGTGAAGCCAGTAGGGACAGGAACTGTTGACACAAGTATCCAAAGGGCAGTGCAGGACAGCCCACTTGGCGTGACAGGGGGAAATCTCAGCTTCAGAGTGCACTGAACATTTTGGGTATGACCAGCTTGTGTCCTGCTGGCTCCACTGCTTGGGCAGATCTATCCAGAGAGCAGAGAGGCCGATGGCCCAGGAGGGTCTCTAAGCCCAGCAGCCTGCCTCATGGTGCCATTACTGTGTCTGCCCTGGTGTCACCCACAGACCCCATATTTCTGGACTAGCAGCAAGTGGCCAGCGACTGAGCTCGACTACGGTGAGTCGTTTCCCATTCCCATAGGCAGTGGGACTGCCCAGGCCCTAGAGGGCAACAGCTTCTCCTTCCTCCCCATCCCCCGCCGTGCCAATGCATGCTATGGTTGGGATCTTGTCTACATGCAAATGTACCTAAAGGGCAAGGTCTCCTAATAAGAGCTGCTGTTCACCTGCACCCTGAGGGAGTTCTGCTAAACTAAACTAAACTGCCTGACAGTCAGACCAATGGTCCATCTTAGCGCAGCATTGTCACAACCTGACACAGCAGCAGGGGTTTCAAATTTGACTCTTCCAGGGTCTCTGGCAGAGGCCATCCTGGTGTGCTACTTGGGACCCCTCTAGGTCCCCAGCAGGGGCCTCCCCCAGGTGTGCTACCAGGGATCCTGAGGTGGAGATGCTGGGGACTGAACCTGGGATCTTATACAAGCAAAGCAAAGCAAAGCAAAGCATGCATTTTTACCACTTGAGCTATGCCCCCCCCCCCAACTCCTCCTCTAGCCCCACTGAATGGCCAGAACATCAAGTGGGGAGCAGGGAGCCTAGTATCCAGTCCTGGCTGCAACTCTAACCCCGTAGCTTTGGGCACCTCATCTAGACCCCCACCCTGGGGTTACTCCTTGGCTTGCTTGGGAGTACCCCCAGGACTCCCCCTGACCCTGCACTTCTTGCTCTCACAGCAATCTATCTGGCAAAGAAGAACATCCGCAAGCAAGGGGACTTGATTGACCACGAGAAGGTAGGTGCAGGAGCTCCAGGGCTGGGGTCATGGAGATTTTCTAGCTCCCAAAAGAAAGGGATTCAAGAGATCCTGATCTGACCCCAGTGTGTGTTCATCCTCATCTGACATACAGATTCTGAACAGCTAGAAATCTGCTTAGCAAAAGACGTAGGTCTGGGTAGCAATGAGGGCAGGGCTGAGGCCTGTATGTAGAACTGTATGAGTGAGGGGCATTGGCAAAGCTGTGAAGAGCCTGGGGCAGGGTGGGGGTGGGCTGAAAGTGAAAGCTGGAGAGGGCAGGATTGGATAGTGTGGGGGCGGGGGCTGTTTGTTGAGGGAGAGAGACATTGGCAAAGCTGGGAGCAGTCCGGAGGTGGCTATCAGGATCTATGGGTTGGGAATGAGATCTGGAAAGGGTTAGGGTGGGCTATGGGGAGGGGGGCTCTATGCTGGTAGCAAGATCTGGAGAGGGTAGGACTAGGATAGTGAGGGTGCAGGCAGGAGTGCGGTCTGGGTGTGCACAAAGGGGAAAAGGGCTAGGCTGAGCTAGCTGGGGGCTGCAAGCTGGGAGTCAGAGCTTGACAGGGGCGCTATGGGTTGGGAGAGAGGGGCATTGGCAAAGCTGGGGGCAATTCAGGGCTAGGTTCTACCTTTCTTTTTCATCCAGCCCAGACCCCGCAGTCTCGGTGCTTACTCGGTGTTTGGCGGCTGTAGGGGACTGGATGAGGGCGAGCCGACTGAGGCTGAATTCTGACAAGACAGAGGTGATGGGAGTGAAGCTGGTGGGAGTGGCATCCCCCGTCATTGACGGGGTTTGCCCTCCACTGGTCCTTCAGGTTCGGAGTCTGGGAGTGCTCCTCGACTTCCAACTCCACCTGGATGTCCAGGTGGGAGCAGTGGCAAGGAGCGCATTCTGCCAATTACATCTGATGTGGCAGGCGGCGGCTTTGGCCATTTGTCTCAGACTCCAACCTGGCCACCATCATCCATGCTTTCATTACTTTGAGACTAGACTATTGTAACGCACTCTACGTGGGGCTACCCATAGTGATGGTCCGGAAGCTGCAGCTGATGCCGAATGTGGTGGCCTGTCTTCTTATGGGGACAGGCTGCTGTTAGCACAGTACACCTGTGCTCTGTTCTCTGCCTATAGTCTTCTAGACCCGATTCAAGGTATTGGTGCTTGCCTATAAAGCCCTAAACGGCCTGGGCCCCACCTACTGCCTCACTCCCCAGACCCTGGATCGGCCCCTGCGGTCGACCAGGGGCACCTTTCTTGAAGTCCCCTGGGTTTCCCAGGGGGAGACTATGGAGAGGGCATTCTTGGTGGCCGCACCTAGGCTATGGAACTCCCTCCCGGCAGAGGCCCGATTGGCCCCGGACCCCCCTTCTTTTCAACGATCATGTAAGACCTGGTAGTTCCACCAGGTCTTTGGTGAGAGAGATGGGTGATGGGAGGGTTAGGATGGGTGGGGTTTTGTTTATATTTTGTTTATATATTTTTTACTTCTCCCTATTGTTTTAACATATGTTTTATATTGTTTTGTATATTTATATTGTTGGTCGCCCCGAGCTGCCTGCGGCAGGAGGGGCATGATAAAAATATTTAAAATAAATAAATAGGCTAGTGGAGGGCTAAGGGTTGGGAATGAGAGCTGGAGAGCCTAGGGCTGGGATAGTGTAGGGTTGCAGATTGGAAGTAAGAGCAGGAGCGAGTAAGACTAGTATAATGGGAGACTGTAGGTTGGGAGAGAAAGCTGGAGAGGGCAGGGCTGGAGCTAGCGGAAGCTGCAGGTTGGGAGGAGGGGAATTGTCAGGGCTGCAGCAGGGTTGTAGCTGCATTCATGGCTCTGCAGATCCCCCAGCTCTTTCTGGTTGTTGGTGGCTCTGATACTTCTCTTCCCCCTCGCCAAAAACATGGAGAAAACCTTAGTGCTGCTTGGTGGTCAAGGCAAGGACAAAGATCCCCAAACCAGGTGGAGGCCTTCCCCCAAGCACCCACTCAGTTATCCTACCTCTCCAAGCTGCCCCCTAGGACAAGCATGAGCATGAATACCCTGTCCCCATTAGCTCTGCTGTAAATAGTGCTGGCTCCTCCTGCATTCAGCCTGGCCTGGGTCATCCACAGAGCAGCGAGGGCGTGGGAATGGGAGCTGCATAGCACAAGTGAGATCCAGACACAAGCACATTCTCCAGGGCTTCAGGGTATGTGCTGCAGGGAGTGGACTCTAACTCTTGGAAAGATCCATCCCCCATCCCCAGCTGGAAGCTGATGGGACCCACCCCACCCATGGGCTTCAGCCAGTGATAGGGGTAGGATGGAGGGTGTACTGCTAATGGCCTGAGGGGAGGGGCTGGCTCTGATTCCCTCTTGCCCTCTAGGAGAACTATAACCAGCTGCACAAGAGGATCAACCACACTTGGGACTTTGTGGTGATGCAGGCACGGGAGCAGCTCCGGTGAGTGCCTCCAACAGTGACCCTCCCTGGGGGCTAGATGCAGAGCTGGGGGCATCTGCTCTTGGGGAGGATGGTCATCATTCTGGGAGGAGGGTGGCAAGTCACCTGGCAGCCTGTGGCCCCTTTCCTGTCTCTGATGCTACCTTCCTATTGACAGGGCAGCTAAGCAGCGGCGCAAGGGGGATCGCATCGTCATAGAGTGCCAGGAACAGGCCTACTGGCTGGTCAACAGGCCCCTGGTGAGTGGCCTGGAGATCCCAGTGCAGCGGGGAACAGGAGACCTGCCAGAGGTGCTGGCCCTGTAGCATGGCTTCTCTTGCCACTGAGTGGCAGGCAGGGTCACTCTGGCACGTGTTGTAGTCCCTCCATCCCTGAGTCATTGCTAAATCCTCTGGCCCTCTCTTGTCATTAATGGGAGACTGCCAGTCACATCACTGTCTGCAGGGATCTTGAGCCCCACATCCATCCCAAGCTTCCAGTATGCCCTCCAGAGATGGAGCTCCCCCTGCTGGGTATAGAGGTACCCCAGTCTATGGAGCAGCTCTTACACAGGGAGGTGTGACCTGGCCCTGTGGGGGTAGTACCCTTTCCATGTCTGGGCAGGCAGTCAAGTAGTCAGCTGGAAACATCCCTACTGGTTGGTGGAACATGGTTGGTTTCACACCTTTGCTCCTGCCCCTGTGTGCCTCAGCAGCTCTTGCTGGATGCTGGGTTAGCCATGTTACTCCTGTATCCCCCTACCCATGGGGGAGCCACCATACTGTGCCCCTGCCTATCGCTGATGGAGCTCTGGGCTAGGCAAGGGTTAGGCCAGTCTCCGTGCAACAGGAGCCAAGTCCGGCCCAGCTCCCATAACTCTGGGCGCTTGCATATGTTACCTGGAAGGGGGACAAAATATGTGTGAGGGCAATTGTATTTCTATTGTCATGGGAATTAGCGCACATAGAAATGCACTATTCCACTTTTCTCTCGTTAAAACACTCACACATGACTGGGTCCCCAGATGTAGCATTATAAACATCTTTTTTATAAAAAGATTTTATAAAAAACTTTTATACAAAATAAATAAAATAAAATGTGGCTCTTACACTCACAGGTGTTTTCACTTGTTTTCACGGGAGAAAAACAGAATAGCGCATTTCTACGTGTGCTAATTCCCATGACAATAGAGACATGATTGCCCTTGCAGACATTTCACCTCCCCACTCTCAGGTAACATGTGCAAACACCCTCTGTCAGGCCAATCTTCCATTGAATTTAATGACAGAAGTTTTACCATTGACTGAAATGACAGAGGATTGTGCTCTGCATGTGTGTGTGTGAGAATGGTGGGACCCTGATTCCTCTCCTTTCCCCAGCTGCAGCCTGGAGCCTTGAATCTGATGGAGCATGGGCCAGAGCGCAGAAACTGCCACACCAGCCGGGTGCAACTGGTAAGTGTGCTGCAGAGCGGCTGGCTCCAGATGGGCCCCTCTACCCCATTGAGTGCTCGCCTGTGCCCACCAGAGCAAAGTGCAGACCCAGGGTCCTGCTGGGTGCAGATTCACTCAGACCTGGCTTCTTGGCAAGCTCTCTGAGACTGCAAGCCTCTCTGGATTCGCTCTTTCTGGACACCGTGTGCTTGACTGTCCCTACCTTGCGGTGGCCCCCACCTTTACCAGTATGGCAGGGTTCCTGTCAGCTGAGCAGCTCTCCAAGCTTTTCAGCTAAGTTTACTGCCTCCTCGCCCCCCTATGATCCAGCTGTTGTTTCCATAACAGTCTGGGGGATTAGTCCCCCCTCCCCCCCGGTTTGTGTTTCTTGCTAGCATTTGCACCTACCTGTGTCAGTGGTATTAGCATGTTGGTCCCCACTTCTGCCCACTGCTGGGAGGTAGCACTGCAAGGATGCTTGGCACAGCGGGAGTGGCTGCCTCCCAATGCCAGCCCCCAAAGTACTTTCCCAGGTGCCACTGCCTCCAGGATTCCTGACTAGGTGCAGGCATTCCTGGGCATTGATGGGTGCAGTCCTAGAGCCAGCTGGGCTTGACCTTCCATCCCAGCAGCCCCTCCTGCATGTCCTTGTCCTGTGCCATAGAATCTGCAACAGCTCCTGTCCCACAACTGTGTGGGAGTGACTTAAGTGTCCTCCTGACCCTGATGCTTCTGTCTCGTTGCTGACCTCCCTGTCTCAGTGTGTCATGGGTGTCTCTGCCTGGGCACAAGGGCAGCTCTGCACTGTGGCCCAGGCCAGCTGCTGCAAGGAGTTGTGGGGCTTCCATCAGACCTAACTCTCTGCTTCCAAGCAATGCAGAAGCAGTGTACTTTGCCCTGGAGCAGAGCACCCTATCCACAACCCCCACCCCACAGGGAGGTGGGAGGCCAGGCCTGTGGGAGCACTGAGCATGGCAGGCCCTTGTGCAGTGTGTCTGTGCTTTGTCTGGTGCAAGGATGCCTCCCACGTGTCAGTGTCACTAACAACAGGAGTACCCACCCATCTGTGTCCGGGGGTGGGGTTTGAAGCTTGTGTCCTGTGGTGGCCAGATTTGCAGATGACAGAAAGTTATTCAAAACAGTTAGGTTCAAAGCAGACTGTGAAGAGTTAAAGAAGCATCTTACATGTCTGGGAAACTGGGCAATAAAATGGCAGATAAAATTCAGTATTGACAAGTAGGGGTGTGCAGAAGGCACCCCTTTCATTTTAGTTTAAGTTAGTGAAAACAATTTGTTTTTGAGGGTTTTCATAGAAAACCTGTCTTTCTTTTTTTTTCTATTAAAAATTATTTTTATAAAATCAATTTTAAAAATCACTGTGCATGTGTAAAATGGCTGCTGGTCCATTCTGCACGTTCATGCTGCTGGTGCCATTTTGGAAAAGGGTGCACATGTGCAGAATGGTCTGGTGGCCATTTTGCACATGTACAGTGGTTTTTAAATATTTTTCAATTTTAAAAATCACTGCACATGTGCAAATGGCTGCCGTACTATTCTATGCATATTTACCCTTTCCAAAGTGGCACTTTTCCAACTGCAGAATAGCTGCAATTTTCAAAAATGGCAGTGATGCTGCTGATGCCATTTTGAAAAGGGGCATATGTTCGCGAACAGCCCCAGTGGCCATTTGTGCATGCGCTGGGGTTTTTAAATATTTTATTTTATTTTAATTTTTTTATTTTTAAAATGAAAATGGACAAACGCAAACAACTATCATTTGCTTGTTCATCTGTTTTCATGTCCTTTTTTATGAAAACGAATTTGGTTTTGTAAATAAAATGAAACAAATGCACATCCCTATTGAGAAATGCAAATTTAGCGCAAATGGAGAAAATTAATCCTAATTATACCTATTTTATGCTTGATTCTAAATTAGCTGTTATCACTCAAGAAAAGGACCTTGGACTCATTGTGGACAGTATTATTGAAAACATCAACTCAATGTACAGCAGCAGTCAAAAAAGCGAATGGAAAGTTAGGAATTATTGGGAAAGGAATGCAGAATATCATAATGCCATTATATAAATCCACAGTGCTCTGTTTCACACTTCAAATACTGTGCGCTATTCTGGTTGCCCCCTCTCAGAAAGAACATAGTAGAACTGGAAAAAGTGCAGAGAAAGTATGAAACGGCTTCCGTATGAGAGGAGGTTCAATACATTTTTCAGCTTGGAGAAAAGGACTGAGAGGGAATATGACGGAAGTTTACAAAATCATACAGAGCAAGAAAATAGGGTGAATAACAGCTCCATTTAAAAAAAATCAAACTAGGACACATCCAAAGAAATATACTGGCATGGATTTAAAACTAATAAAAGGAAGTACTTTCCCACACCCAACTAACCTTTGAAACTCGTTGCCAGAGGATATTGTGAAGGCCAGTAACTAGGTTTAAAAACGGATTGGATATGTTCTTAGAGGATAGGTCCATCAATGGCTATTAGACAAGTTGGTCAGAAGATGAGAAGTTTGTCAGGGGCTGGGAGGGAACAGCAGGAAATGGATACCTCCATTATGACCTGTATGTCTACAACTATGTTATGTCTGCATGCTGGGGAGAGAGTGTCCTGCTCTGTCTATATTGTGGGCCGTTCCTTGCCTGTCTCTGTCTCTGTGCAGTTGAGTTCCCTTTTCGGGGGAGGCATCACATCCTCTCTCTCTGACAGGAGGGCACCATGTCCTGCCCTGTTGTGTTCTGGGGGGGGTCCCTACTAACCACTGGGCTTTGTTCTCTTCTCTCCTCTGTATGCCGCTGTACATGTGTCCACGTAAGTGTCACTAACCTGGGGGTGGTAGCTGGGGTGTGGGAGTCCAGGCACCTGGATCCTATTCCTGGCTCCCCTCCTTGCTTTGTGTTGCAGACATAAGGGGAGCAAGATGATGTCTTTGCTGGTCCCTGGCCTCCAACAGATGGGGCTTATGATGCACCATGGGGCTCCAGTCACTGACCTAGCTCCATCAAGTGCTGTGGGCAGTCTTTCTCCATCTGCTTCTGCACAGAGGGCCACACAGTTGCCAGTGACTTGGGGCTGTGTGAGCCAAGGTGGGGGCAGGGTTATTCCAGACACTGCCAGAGCTTGGGGGAACTGTGTTGGAGGCTGGGAAGAGAGATTGTGTTGGCAGGTGCCAATTGTCTAGACAGTGACGTCGGATGGACAAGTAGGGTTGGCTGTGCTGCACTGGGGGGTTGATGGAGGCAGTGCTGTGGTGGAGGTGGGCTGGCTGAGCTGTGTCAGGGAAGGGGGGTTGTGCTGGGAGGGACCTGGCTGTGCTGCACTTGTGGAGGGAAGGGGGACAGTGCTGTGCTGCGGGTGTGGAGCTGACTGTGCTGTGCCGGGAAGAGAGGCAAGGTTGCTGTGCTGGGGAGCTGGATGTGTTGTGCCATGGAGGGGGCAGGGTGGTAGGACTGGGAGGTGGGGGAGGGGTTGGTTGTGCTATGCTAGGGAGAGATTGGGGGACAGTGCTGTGCTGGGTTAGGAGCTTGGCTGTGCTGCACTGGTGTGTAATGGGGGCAGTGTGGTGCTGGGACAGGGGCTGGTTGATGGGTTGGGAGTGTGTAGGTCTGGCTGCTCTCTGCTCTAGGTGCTAACATGGCTTGTGCTTTTTCCCTTCCAGACCAAGAACCTGGATTACTACAAGCGGGAGGTAAGTGTGGGACTGAGCCAGATGATGGATTACTACTTCCTGACCAAGGTCATTGTGGTCAGGAAAGACTCATGGTTCAGGCCCCCTGTGAGCTCCTGAAATGGAAGGGGGATTTGGGAGCTTGGGAGGAGGGGGTTGTCTGAGTAGACTGGACACAGTCTGTCCAGACTGGTCACCCTCTCGCTTCCTCTTTGTACGCTGTGGGAAGTGGCAGGGATTTGGAAGTTTGGCCTCTGTCATGCAAGGGGTAACTCTGCTCCCTCCCCAATTGCCCTTGGGACTAGCGTGGGGTGCTGGATTATATTACCCACATGCCCTTTCTTTCCTTTCTGCTCGAGCACAGATCCAGTACTGCTGTGTAGCCATGAGCAGAACTCGAGTCAAGTCCTCCATCTGCTTGGAAGGGTAAGTCACCTCCTCTCCCCTGCTCCCTCTGGGACTGTGTCCCTATCCAGTTGCTCATCCCTGAAAAGCCCTGTGAGGCTTGGTGTGTGCCAAGACTCTGTCTTATGCAAGGCTGTGACTCATACCCAGTCAAGGAGATTTGGGCCCCAAAGGCACAAGGTGGCTTGAGAGCCCTGCTGGATTTAGCTAGAGATTGGGTGTTTTCAGACGTTACGGGGCCAGTTGGCCCCGTACCGAAAACAACGAATCCATCCCCCGCCGGGATGACCCCATCACGCCGTATCAGACGTGCCGGGGAATCCCGGCGGGGAATGTGGGAGGGGGCGGGGCCACACAGCGCAACGTACGGCTTCACGGCCCCGCCCCCTTCACGCTTCCCGCCACCCACCCTCTGGGGAGACGGGCTGGCGGCGGGGCCAATGCGGCCACAGCGTCTGGCCGAATTCGCCACGACCCGGGATCCCGCCGGTGATCCCGGGCCGTAGCGCCTGACCAGACATTTTTTTTTGGTTCCCACTGGGGATCTCTTTCACCACGCTTCCCGGGACATTCCCCCGGCTAGCCCGGGAAGCGTGGTTCAAATTGGCCCCATGTGGGTATTGACCGTGGCGAACATCTGGCAGCCGCCAAACAGACGTTCGAGGCACAGTGACCACAGGTGGGTATTCACCGTGGTTCACTGTGATCTCGTAACATCTGAAATCACCCATTGTAATCCCTTGCTGTGCTGCTGATGCCCCTCAGTCTCAGCCTGCAGCCATTTGGGTATCTGAGCCCTGGCCCACCAGGGTGCAGTATCTGTATCAGAACTCTTCTGCTGTGCTCAGCTGGTATGTGGGCTCTAGAGCATTGAAGCCTGCTCCTTTAGGACTCTGTGTCAGGGCCAGGGTGGGGATTAGCTCCCTGGCCTTTTGTCCCTCATTCTGAGCATATTTGAGTGCTCAGAGAGACGCCCTCCAGCTGGAGAAAGCATTGCAGGTCTGATGCCAGTCCCATCCTTGGGAACTGCTGAGAATTTTCCCCTTCCCACAGTAGCAGTCTTGGCATCCAGAGCAAACCCTTCTGGGAGCCAGGACAAAGTAAGGGCAGGACATCCTTGTGGAGAGTCCCTTCACTGGCCAGACAGAGCTGAGAATGCCACAAAGGGCTGTACAATACAGTTATGTAGGGTGCAGCACTAACTCTGCCTGTACAGGGACCCGTGTTGACTGCGTTGCTGCAATTTGCAGTGATATTTGCCGAATCAGCCAATCCTCGCAGTGCCATGCTGAAATTGCAGTGAAACTGCAGTGAGGGCTGTCTGCAGGATCTTTAAATCTTGTTGCCTGACCCTAAACTAAAACTGCTGCTGCAGCTGCCATCTGTCAGGGAGGTGTGACCATGACCCAAGGGTAAATAGGCCCCTGGGAGATGAATTGTGGGTGGGTGTGGTCTGAAGGCTCTATGTTTGGGTGAAGGAGGTCTGGGGTTTTAATATGAGGTGGGAATTCTGGGGTGCTGAAATTCCAGAGGATTTGAGCTGTGTTTGATTAGCAAAGTTGTGATTCTATGTCAAAGCTGTTGCAAATTTGCTTCCCAGCATGCATAGTTATGCAAATCTAGTTAATTGTGCAAATATTAATGCTTGCGGTGAATTTGTAGAATTTGGCTTCACTGGTTGCAGAATTTAAGATTTTTTGGTGCAGTGAATTCGGGTCCCTTGTGCTACAGACAGTTCTAGGTGTACATGGTGTAGCATTGGCTTTGCTGGGCTATCTGGTACAGACAGAGTTAGGTGTGAGGAGTAGCACAGCTCAGCTGCCTGTGTGGGGCTTGTATGGTACTTGCTGGGCTGCATGGGTGTGAGGGTTCTGCCTGTACAGGGTGGCATGGTACAGGAGGTGTTGTGTGTGCAAGTTTATAGTGTTGGCTTTGCCCATGCAGGGCTGTATGGTGTGGGTGGTGCCAAGCGTGCAAGGTGTAGTACTGGCTCTGCCTGTGCAGGGCTGTACAGGACAAGCAATGTCCGGTGATACAGAAGTAATTGAGGTACTGCAGCTGTGCCTAGTCTTCCCCCTCATCCACCCACCCCCAGCACTATGTTGTGACTGGCAGCTGCCCCTTCTCATGACTGGCTCCCACACTGGATGAACTCCAGGGTCAGGGATACTCCAAGCTATGCGGGTCCTTCTGGATTCACAGCTTGCTTTTCCTCCCCATCCCTTTACAGGTACATCAAGTTTAATGAGCAGTATGTGCCCCATGACCCCGTAATGTCTGGCTGCCTCCCTAGTAACCCATGGATCACTGATGACACCACGTACTGGGCAATGAATGTCCCCACGTAAGTGACACTAGTCTGGGTGTACTGAGCTGATACCAGGCTGGCATGGCAGAGCCCTGCTTAGGTGTGCTTCCTGTTCTATGTTTGGGCAGGAACTCACCCCCTGTCTGGGCAGCATGCAGCATGATGAGCCTTCAATCCTGGCTGGTACATTTAGGGACTGCCCCAGCTCAGCTGTGTCCTGTCTGGGACTCCAGCAGGCTTCCCTGTCCCAGGCTTCCAGGAGTTTGCAGTGTCTGGGTATTTGGCACTGGAACTTGGGTCTCTGCTGCGAAGGTCAACCCCTCCCCAGACATTGGCAGGGACATGTGCCAGGATAGCTGCCAGGGCCAAAGGGGAAGCCAAGTCTCACGCAACCAGCTCCCATGACCCCAGCATCCCTGGCACCTGCCATCAACAGGTGTGTTCCTGTCCAGTTGCTCATCCCTGCAGAGCCCTGTGGGGCTTTGTGTGTGCCAGAGACTCTCTGCCTTATGCAAAGCTGTGTTTCATGCCCAGTGAAGGGGATTTTGGCTCCAAAGGTACTAAGGGCGTCTTTAGACATAACGCTGTTCGGTGTCCTATAACAGGGTCCTACTGTTACAGTGTTTAGACAGACCGTCAACACAGTGTTCACCCCAAACACTGATTTAACTGTCAAGACCTGGCAGTTTTTCACTTCCAGTGTTTAAGGTGAACACTGTGTTGATGGTATGTCTAAACACTGTAATGGTAGGACACTGTGTTACAGAGCACTGAAGAGCATTATGTCTAAAGACACCCTAGGGGGTTTGAGAGCCCTGCTGGGTTTAGCCAGAGATTGTAATCCCCTGCTGTGCTGTTGATGCCCCTCAGTCCCAGCCTACAGCCACTTGGGTATCTGAACCCTGGCCCGTGACCAGGGTGCAGTATCTGTACCAGAACTCTTCTGACATAGACACCTCTAGAAAAGTGTGATCTGAGTTTCTGGGGGGTGGAAAGGGAGGGGGAGGCAGGAATCTACCCTTTTCCTAGAGGTCCCAGAATGGGATTACCTGATCGCCCCTCCTAAAATCCCACTGGCAGTGACCCCTGTCCTGGACTGCCTCTACCTGCCTGGCTGTGCATAGTGACCTTGCTCCCTGCTTCCCCCTTGCCTGAAGGGTGACGACACCAACCAAGCTGCGTGTGGAGCGCTGGGGCTTCAACTTCAGTGAGCTCATCAATGACCTGCTGGGCCGTGCACAGCTCCTTGAGTTTCTCAAGAAGGAATTCAGTGGTGAGTGCGCCTGGCACTGTCCTCCTTCCCCATGCGCTCCTCCCTGCTGCAGCAAGCCAGGGAAGCCCCTGTCACTCCAGTAGGGTCCATGCTCTGCCAGGAGGCACCAGTGTTGCCATTTCTGAGCTGTGCACAGACTAACAGCAACATCAGGTGGGCAGGGGCTTCCCTGGCAGAGCCCCTATTGGCACACAGCTGGCAGGTTGGTGTTGGACATTAAGGTGTAGGCCCTTGAGACTGGCAGGAACCCGCTCACACACTATACACACAAATACAATGGGAGTCTGCAGCAGAAAAACTAGTAAGGTTTATTTGGGCCAAAAGTCAGACAGCTGGGCCAACAGACAGTCTAGTCAGGAGAGCAGATAACAATACAGGAGAGTGCAAAGTTCCAGCTCTGCCTGGCTGCCCAAGAACCAGGGTTTAAAAATACCCTTTTCCACCCCTTTGTCCCACAAGATATCTTTCGAAACAGAAGGTGCAACCTTCAGGACCTAGATACAGATAACATTATGGCAAAGCTAATTTTTTACTGACTTGGGGTGGATACAAATAGGATGGAAAAGGAAATATTGGGTGAAAACAGACATGACACTAACCACCCTTTAAACCACCCTTGGTGGTTATTTATGCATGTTGCAGGGCTGCATAGGGCACCAATACAGCCCTGCAACATACATAAATAACCACCAAGGGTGGCTAAAGGGTGGTAAGCATCATGTCTGTTTTCACCCATTGTCTCTCTTCCACTTAACAAACATTATCCATTCTAGTTTACTTATAGTTACATATTGCTCTAAACACATGGCCCACACTGGACCCATGTTGACATGTTTCAAGGGCTATTTGGAGTCAAAGAGTCCAGGGGTGGGATAGGGTTATCGGCTGTTGGTTCCGTGACTGCCTTGGGAGGGGTGCATCAAGTTCCTGGTCAATAGTTCATTTTATCTTTCCTGCCCATCTGGCTCCAAAGAGGCCCTGTGTTTCAGAACCTATTTGCTGCATACAGCACATAGGAAAGATGGCAGTTAGAGCTTGTGGCCTTCTAAATGTGGTCTGAGGGAGCAACCCTATGCCTACAACCTCCCTGCTCCCTCAGCGCATCCTGGCCTATGCCCACTCTCATGCTCTTTCCCCAGCTGAGAACCTGAGCTTCTGGGAGGCGTGCGAGGAATTGCGCTACGGGGAACAGGCACGCATTACCGAGATTGTGGACTCCATCTACCAGTGAGTGCCCTGCCCGAGACTGCAGCTGGGAAGTGGGAGAGATGTTAGGGATGGAGGTTCCTGTGGGAGGAAGTGTAGATATGTGTGAGGCTTGGCCCAGCAGGGGGTGCCAGCGTGATCCTGGGACCAGCCTCTCTTAGTGCAGTTTTCCTTGCCTATTCAGGCGGAGGGAGGGGACAGACTACTTCACTCAACCCAAAGCTCCCCAGAGACTCATGGAGGACCAGCATGATTCTGGGCTTTAGGCCTATGTGATTGTGTAATACTAGCTTTTTAAGAATGCAGCTAGTGCTGGCCAGTAGCAAAGGCTAGTGGAGCTGCAAGTGCTACCAGAAGCAAGGGATAGCACGTTAATTGAACAGCTGAGTGTGGGTGTGGCAGGAGCCCGGAGAGAGAGTGGCAGAAGCGAGGAAGCTGTAGAAAAGGTAGGAGCTGAGCTCTATCCCAACCCTAAAGGGAAAGGACAAAGAGACTGGAAACCTCAGAGGGTAATGCCTGAGCTAGGGGTATGCCTGGGTTACAGAGAGGTTTGCTTGTCCCAGAGAACGCAGACAACTGGGAGTAGAAGCCAGAGGGTGGTGCCTGGCTTATGAGACTGGAATATAACCGAGACTGTGAACCTAATGCTGAGATTGAGATAATATAGAGAATAAGAGAGACTGAATCTGTTGGGGTAGATCCTGCTAAGACGTATCCCAGGAAACCCTGTCCCCACCACAGACTGCCCAGCACCCTGTGGCTTCTCTTAAAAACCATATTTAAAAAGAACCCCATCCCCATGCATGCAAATGCTATCGGTTCTATGCCACAATGGCCACCCCCTCTCTCACTCACTCACTCACACCACATGTTTCCCACACCCAGTCTTTGGGGATGGGGAGCACATTCCCCTGTTGCCTCCTGACTGAGGAAACCAAGTCTTGACTAGCCTCTCCTTTCCACTGTGGCACGGCTCTGGAGAAAGAAAAGGTGTGGTTTTCCACTTGGCCAATCAGAGATGGTTTAGCCCCACTCAGTCTCTTCCTCTTCCATCCAGCCCACAAAGGAGGGGGAGCAGTAGTGGACAGAGCTAAGCTCAAATTTATTTCCAGCTGCTTTTGCTGGGCTGGCTATGTGAAGCAGTGTTCTACTGTGTATCTGTTGATAAAATGCATTGCTTCCAATGGTGAAAATGCAGTGAACATGGATCCCTGATAAAATGTAAAAGCTCATTTAAAATGTATGCCTAGGTCCCAGGAAGACTTAAAGCTGCCACTGGCTCTGTGGGTTGTGTGTGGGGTAAGAGGGAGGTTGCTTGTCCCTGTGGGTGTCCTGGGAGCTTTCCACTGGAACATACTGACCTATAGCCATTCTCCCTATCCCCCTCCCCCCCATTCAGGCAGAGATACTTTTACATCCCAGGAAAATGTAGCACGTTGCAGGAGGTTGGGTTCCAATGGAGTCATCCCAGTTTTGGTGTGTGGTGTGAGCCTAGCCTAGGCTGGGGCCCAGGGCCATAACAGTACCCGTGGGTTACATCTAGGCACATCTTTCCCCTAAGCTGATGCCCTTCCTGGGAGATAGATTGTAGGAATCTATTCTCTGTCTCAGCCACAAGAGAAAGCCCTGGAATCCAGGAGGAAGGAGACTGGGAGACCCAACAGGGCCTTGCAGGCAGGAATCATGGCCCCTTCCAGTGGGCAGCATTACATTAAAAAGAAGACATTGCAGAGTGGGATTCTCCTATGTTTTGATTCTCTTCCATGTCTACACCCCACGCTTCTGTGTGTGTGCGTGCACATGTGTGGCACGGGCACAGCTCCCCCTACCCCAGTGTGGTTCCCATCTCTCCTTGGAGTAGTCCCCGTGTTCTGACACAGATCCTCACAGTTGAGGCCTGTGGTGTTTGCACTGAAAGCCATTCCAAACCTGAGGAGGCAGCCTGGACCCTTTGCTAGCCAAGAGATAGAAACCTCTGTGGGGAATCGGGTGAGGTGTCCTTGGCCTCGCCTGTCCAGTTGGTCCTTGTCGCTCCCACAGGCAGTTCCTGGCCCCTGGTGCCACCCGCTGGGTGAACATTGACAGCAAGACCATGGAGCGCACCCTGGAGGGCATCAAGACACCACACCGCTATGTGATGGACGATGCTCAGATGCACATCTACATGCTGATGAAAAAGGTACTGTCTGGAGACAGGCCTGGGCACTGCCCAGCTCCATGCTACAGGGTCCCACAATTTCTGGGGCATGACTGCTGAGAATAGCTGTCCACGCTGATATGGGAGCAGGCGCCAGCCACAAGAATGCTCCTGTTGTCATTTCTTGTGTCTGGATGACCATTGCCAGCTTCTCTCACAGCCCTGGGCAGACCCAGGCCTGGCACTGATGGGATGGGGTGCCTTGACTAGAGCGTGTGGGCTGCCCCACCTCGCAGGCCAGGACCTATATGGCATGGAGCAATTCCACAGTTGCCCTTACCCCTGAGAGCTAGGAGCTGCTGCCACCCTGCCTGACATGTTCTGCTTGCCTTCAGGACTCCTACCCGCGCTTTCTCAAGTCTGAGCTCTACAAGAACCTGCTCGCAGAGGCCATCATCCCGCCTGAGACCAAGAAACGGTGAGAGAGATCAACAAATGTGTTGTGGGTGTGTGAAGCCACAATCCTCCCAGAGCACTGTGTTGAGTGGTACACATGGACTGGGGAGAGGGGGAGTGTAGCCTGACTGGGGACCACAGGGATGGAATGGGGGCACTGTGTGAGACTTCTAACCCAAGTGACATAGGGAGAGGTAGGACTTAGAGGACTCATGCAGCCCAGGGGTTGGGGGAGGGGGAGCTCCCTCAACTCAAGCCAACTGGGTGCTACAGTTCTTTTCCTCTGCCGGTGCTGACTCCTCTTTGTCTTCTGCACAGCGTGTTCCCATTCATGCGGAAGCAACGCCACTCCAGCCCCAGCCCTGCACTGCTGCTGCCACTGGGAGAACAGGAAGCCAAGGCTGAAGACAAGAGCAAAGGACCCCCTACTAGTGCCCCTGTTCCTGAAGAGGAAAGTTAGCCCCACTCATCCATACAGGATCCCATATTCTCTGCAGCTGAGAGCTCTGTTGTGGGGTTGGCTGAGGGATTGTACTGGGGGAGCAGCCCCAGGCCCCTATGGGCACTGCCTGGGAAGGGCACTAGGCAGGGACACGGCAGTCCCTCTATCCTGCATAGCCCCATGGCAGCACCCCTACCCCTGAGGTACAAAGTTGCTGCTTCCCAAGACTGTGCCCAGTCTTTGCCCCAAATGTCATGTGGCTGGAGCAGTCTTGAAATGGCTTGTGACCAGGCAGCAGCTTCAGTACCAACACCTGCAGCACCCCTGGAGCTGGGCAAAGGCCTTCACAGCTAGGACCATGTTCAGATTCTTGCTGCCTCTGCAGTGTCTCAGCTGGTGCCCCTGTGGTGCCTTGTTCTCTCCTCTTTTATGGCACCCTGCTACCTCCCTCTCTCTGAAAAGGGACCTGGCTTCCTCTGGCCCCTCCCGTAGTGACACACAGGAAATAAGTCATATGCCCATGAGACCTCATGCTGGGGCCCTCCAAGCAGCAAGAGCCACAACCCCCCTCCTCTTTACCTTAACTTTCAATAAGATACTAATGAACCCTCTAATGGTTATTCTCCTCCCCCACCCCCCTGCCCCTTGTACCCAGACCTGAGGTGCTGGCCATCTCCTCAGGGGCTTGGTGTGGAATGCAGTCCCTTGACAGGGATGAGCCTAGTGTACCCCCAGCCACTCTCCTATGACTCAGGCGCTGCTTCCCAGTGCAGACAAGTGGACCTAAGCTACCACTTCCCTTAGAGCTGTTTGGGCTCTCCTAACACTGCCTCTGGTACCCTTGTAGGTTTGTAGGACCAGGGGCAAGAGCCCAGCTGCATGGTGCACCTAGAACCAGCAATAAAGTCCTCAATTAGAGACCATGGCACCTGCTGTCTCAGCGTCATTATTAGGGGGGGGGGGGGAAGAAAAGAGGACTGGGACTAAGCCTGCCCTGCGGTTGTGGTTCTCATTTAGGGTTGCCAGATATCCTTCATTTCAGGACTCCATAAGGAGCATTATTTTTTAAAGATTAAGCTGACTGGCTGCCCTCCTGGGACTTTGCCTTTTTTTAGTCTGGAGGCAGCTCCTACATCCCCCAGCACAGAGCAGCCCAGCAAGTGCCATCTCCTCTCCTAGGCCCCTTCTGCATGGGCAGGCAGAAATCATAGAGTTGGAAGAAATCTCCAGGGTCATCTAATCCAGCCCTCTACTTGGATGCAGAATTATTACAGTTACAACAGCCCTGACGGTTATCCTACTTCTTTTTTAAAAACCTCCAGTAATGGAGAGCCTACAACCTCCCTAGGCAACTTGTTCCATTGCCGCACAGCTCTTACAATTAAGAATTTTTTTCAGGCAGAGGGCACTGTGGACTGTGAGTACCTCATGCCAATGGCCTATGGTCAGGGACCTGTGTTGACCGCGTTGCTGCAGTTTGCAGTGATTGTTGCAGAATCAGCCAATCCTCAAAGTGCCATGCTGAAATTGCAGTGGGAGCTGTCTGCAGGATCTTTAAATCCTAGCACAGGCATAAACTTGTTGCCTGACCCTAAACTAAAACTTATGCTGCAGCAGCTGCCATCTGTCAGGGAGATGTGACCACGACCCCTGAGGGTGAATAGGCCCCTGGGAGATGAATTGGGGAGTGTGGGGTTTTAGGGCCCTATGTTTGGGTGAGGGAGTCGGGCTTTAACATGAAGTGGGAGTTCTGGGGTGCTGAAATTCCAGAGGATTTGAGTGATGTTTGATTAACAAAGTTGTGATTCTATGTCAAACCTGTTGAAAAATCATACTGGTAAGCAAATTTGCATGAATAAATTGTTGCATAATTATGCAAATCCAATTAATTATGCAAATGTTAATGCTTGCAGTAAATTTGCAGAATTGGGCTTCACTGGGAAAAAAAGATTTGGGCTTTACTGGCTGCAGAATTTAAGATTTTTTGGTGCAGTGAAAACAGGCACCTTGCTATGGGGGAAGAACGACAACAGCCCAGACTGCAGTCTGTAAGGACTGCAGTGGCATAGCAGGCTTTGCAGCCAAGGGAGGGGAGCAGGGATGGTGGGAGAGTCTGGAACCCTAGTGTAGCCTCCCTCCCATTCCTTCTGCAGGAGCAGTCTGGTAGGAGTCAGTCACTGTCAAAGCTGTGTGCCCCCTGGTCCTGGGAGCCAAGAGCGCATGAGGCTGAAGGAGATTCTGATTAAGGCTGGTACAGCCATGCTACCCCCTACAGGCCCTTGGGAAACCTGCTGCTGAGAGGGAGCACCATTACCCTGGCAACTGTGATGCTGACACTGGCAGGCTGCTGGGATATTTACTCTAAGAAGATTAAGCAGCTGTAAAGCAGGCCTGACTGCAGCTGTCTATCCCTGCCTGTTCTATGCTCAAGTTCCATTGGGTTCAGAGCGCATGAGGCAACAGGCAGTGAGTTGGGCAGGAACAGCCATCCTCAGAAAGTGGGGACTATGCTTCTCTCTGTGCCAGTGACCAAGTAAGCACTGTGATAAACAAGGGAGGCTCCCTCAGGGCAGCAATGGAGCTGCCATCATCATCTCACAGCTAGAATCCTCCTTTCTTAGGTGGCCTTGCCCCTGCCAGCCCATCCCTGGAAATGTCTCCTCCAGCTCTAGTCATGGCAAGGCCTGTAGTCCGGATATCCTGATACCTGGGTTGAAAGCTGGGCACATTGCTATCATGCAGGACATTGCCACAGAAGGTGTGGGGTGCCGCCTCTTTCTTCTCCTCCCCATTTTCTGGGCAATCAGGCACTGTGCTAATATCCCTGCTATGTTAATGGAGAGAGGCAGAAGCCAGCAAAGCACTTAGTGTATGAACTGGGCCCAGGGCAGATTTGGGTATTTGCATGCAATCTGGGACCCTCCCTGACATGCACAGTGTCTGCACCATGGAACCAGCAGCCTGGGTAGGCAGAGTCAGCCATTCCAAACAATGCATGAGAGTGGGAGTGCCCCTTGTGGGGGATCCTAGCTACCTCCCTCAGTATAGGGGGAAGTGACAGGGATCCAGGAAGAGGTTGCTTTTATCCTGAGTGTGGCCCTAGCCTTCCTGTGCATGGGATGAGGCAGAGACTGGGTAGAGCAGCAGCAGGAAGTCCTGTACAGGACAAGCACAACAGGCAAGAGGAAACCTCTCCCTTAACAGCTCAGGTCAGTTCACCCAGCTGCCTTGGTCACACCAGGTGGTCACACCTGGTCACTGAAGGCCAGGGGGCAACTCACCTGTTTTCATGGACTTGGGACCCATGTGGTGGGGTAGGGCAGGTGAGGGTACTTAACCCCTCCCTGCTGGCCCCTGTCTGGCATTCCATGTAGTGGACCAAGCCTCGGTAGCAGTAGCATCCCCCTTGGCTGAGCAGAGAGCCAGCAGCAGCAGTGTGAGCTGTAAGGGGCTTGTCTCTTCAGCACCAGTCAATGGGGAGCCCAAAGAGGGAAAAGCCTCAGCTAGGATTATCCCAGAAGTCAACTTGGAGGCTCCAGTGTTGGAAATGCAAGGACTGTGAGATCATTGCATCCATTTACCCAATGCAGAGTTTACAGAGGAGTGTGAGTAGCTAATCATCAATAAGCAGTCAGGAAGCATACTTAAGCTTAAGTAGCTTTATTAGGAAAAACATGTAGGATAGGAAAGGCCTACATCTATACTAAGTCCTAAGACTAGGTGTGTTCAGGAGGGAGGAAGGAAGCTCTCTGAGACACAAAGAGATGAGAAACCTCCTGGGGGAGGNGTAACGGGACCGGATTTACCGGGTTGAATCCGATAATGCCGGTACGCCCAGTACCGGCATTATCGGATTCCGGATTTACCGGTATTCCCACCCCTATTATTTATATAGCGCCAGTGGTGTAACTGGTGCTGTACAATCAGTAGTTATAGACAGGTCCCTACCCCCAAGGGACTTACAATCTCAAAGAGGTGAACATCAGGAGAGATAAGAGTTCATTCATGAGGTTGCGAAATTACAGGTGTACATGCAGGGATCCATTTGGATTCCAATTTCCCAGTGGCTCAGCCTGCTTCATTGTCAGACCCGGCCACCCTGTCCAGTCCTGGGGGGGTCTTGGGGCACCAGGCTTCCTTGCAGCAATACCTGGGGGGTCCATCACACCCTGTGGGGGTAGCCCCTGCCCTGTGTGTAGCTCCTGCCCTTCTGCCCGCCCCACAGACAGCCTCAGGGGTGTTGCCCATTTCTCAGGTGGCCATGTCATCATGGCCCAAGCCAGCCACTGTCATGGTGCCTGCCCTGCAGGCCCCCCAAGTCATAGAGCCTGTCACCCTGGGGAGCCCCTTCCTAGTGGCTCCCCAGGTAGGGTGGGAGGTTGGCCCAGTGGCCCAGTATCCTATTATACAATTACAGGGCACCGTGTAGGCAAGTGGTGTGGTTGTTGCCATGGGCTAAACTCCAGCAGGGGACAGTGTAGCAGCAGACATGTAACAGGGATTGCAAGCTACGTTTTCCTACTGGGATAAGCAGGTGGTAGAAGCAGTAGACTCTCTGCATGTCTGAAGTGGACGTACAAATAGGGCGGTTCTGGGAGTGGGGCAGGCTAGCCAAGTGCAGGTGAAGACACAGTTGGAAGCAGGGATGGACATGTTTTGTCAGACCAGGTTTCCATCTGATAGCCGCCCTCAACTGCCCATTGGGAGCACATCTGTTTTCCCTGCTGAATAGGGAGACTTTAACAGGTCAGAGCTCCTGTGGGCTCTTTAAGAGAAAGCTAGTACTGGCCTAGGAACTGGGTTAGCAAGGCTGCAGGTGCTGCCAGGGATTGTGGACAGAACAAAATGAAGGCAGCTGTGAAGGACATGGAGAGGCTAAAAAATTAGAAAGAGCTCAGAGCTGATGAAGCAGTGAAGGAGGGCAATCCTGCCAGGGAACTCTACCTTAAAGGAGCTCTGAGAAGCCAGAGCCTGGCTTGGGTCTGAATAAAAGCCAGAGGCCTGGCTATATCAACATGGGGAAGCCTAAAAAGGAGTGAATAAAGCTGCTTAATGCAGAACAGCTACTGCATCCCTGACAGATGGCTGTCCAGCCTCTGTTTGAAAATCTCTAGCGAAGGAGAGCCCACCACTGCCCTAGGCAGTCTATTCCACTGTGGAACAGCTCTTACTGTTAGGAAGTTCTTCCTAATGTTTAGCTGAAATCTGCTTTCTTGTAATTTGAGCCCATTGGTTCTAGTCTTGGGGTGCTTTTAGACGATCACCAGACATGTGCATATTTGCTAATTCGTGCATTCGCAGCGCATGTTAATCGTTCGTGTATTGTTTTTAGATGTCAGCTTTCTTGCGCGTATTCTTGTAATGCGCTTTGAAGTCCCTCGGTTAAACAAGCGCAAGTGGTATTTACACGATCGTTGGTTACACCCTCGCCGTTTTATAACGCGCATGTTTATATCAGTACTGGTATTGATGCCAAGCGCTTGATTTATTCCTGCCCATAATCCTTTGCTCTGTTTGAGAGGGAACCAATTTTGCTGCTGTGGCTCCTTATATCAAGAGGATGGACCTGCAGGTTGTCGCAGATCTCGGCACTGTTTGTGTCACATTTATCACAGTGGTACACCAGATTCTTTACATCCTTCTTGATGACGATTTAGGAGAATTCCATGCATTGGTGCTACATATCGGAAATGATTTGATGAAGGTAGGCAGTACTATGTACCTAGATGAACGCTGCTAATGTTTTCATATTGACAGGATCGATTAATAAATAAAATTTAGACATAGATGAATGCACATCTGAACACGCATATACATGTCTTATCAAATTTACAACAATTAAGTTGCATTTTTAGACTATCTGACATTTCATACAACATATTGCAGCAGTTTAGCACACTTGAAGGCACACATATTCACAGTTGTTGTTTTTATTATTATTTCTAAACCACAGATAATCACCAGCCTTCCCGCTGAGTTTGCTGCTGCATTGATGACCTTGCAAGGCCTGCTTGGTGAGTCACTGCATGAGGTAGAGGCATCCATTCCTATCAGACGTGCTGCCCGGTCCCTTCAGCAAAGCACTGATTGGTGGGAGAATGTTGTGAATGGGCCCAATTACTCTCATCTGCGCTGGATTGAAGACTTTTGAATGAGCAAATCTGTGTTCCAAAAATTAGTAGATTGTCTCAGACAAACACTGACCGAGAAAATCACCAACATGCGTGCCGCTATTTCGCCAGAGAAGAGGGTGGCAATCACGCTGTGGAAGCTCGCAACTCCAAATTCTTATCGTGCAGTTTGGGGTGGGTGTGGCAACAGTGTGCGTTATTGTTAAGGTGGTGTGTAGTGCAATAAATGGCACACTGCTCCATAAGGTAATTGGTTTTAAAAGCATTGACACAATAATGGATGGTTTTTGGCGTCATGGCTTCCCTCACTGTATGGGTGCTGTTGATGGGAGCCATATTGAAATACATGCCCCCGTGGAGGATCCAGAGATGTATGT
Source organism: Sphenodon punctatus (assembly GCA_003113815.1). NCBI lineage: Eukaryota > Metazoa > Chordata > Lepidosauria > Sphenodontia > Sphenodontidae > Sphenodon > Sphenodon punctatus. The sequence continues at coordinate 87,778 of QEPC01007769.1, read as the reverse complement.
GTGCCGTACATTTTTTATTCAATTGTGCTGCAGACAGTAGCTGATTCAGACCTCCTGTTCAGGGATGTTTATGCGGGGTATGCCGGGTCGGCCCATGATTCAAGAATCTTGCATTCCTCAACACTATTTCACCGGAAATACAAGGGGATACTACAGCCGGACCCTGTCATTCTTGTTGAAGGCGTGCCAGTACTGCTTGGGGACCCTCAGGTCCCCTGGCTACTCAGGGTGTATGATGATGGTGAGTCACCTGCAGCCGATAGGTTCAATCTACGGTTAAATCATTGCCGCAACTTTGTCGAAAGGGCCTTTTGATTGCTAAGGGGGCGTTTCCAGATGCTATCAAAGTGTGTGGACATGAGAGTGGACAATGCTGCAGAGGCGGTGGTCACCTGCTGCATTTTACACAACGTGGTCCAGACTGATTGGCAAGCTCTCGATTGGACTGAGGATGCAGAGCCTGATGCACTCGACAACAACATTCAAGTACCTGTTGTTGGTGTCAGGGTTCGCGCTGATAGGGTACTCAGAAGCGGTGGGCATCCTGCTGCCCGGAGGCATTCTAGGGAGAAGGGAGGTCAGAGGCATAAGGCTCGCCGTGATTAGGGAGCGGGGCCTCTCCACGCTTGTGGGAGAATGCAGGCCCTGCCCAGGCTCCAAACACACCGCTCATAGGGGGAGGCTCAGAGGCGGATTGGGGCCCCGCCCTGAGCATGCCAATCCCTTTTGGGCTTCCGGCTATATAATACACCGGTGGGGCTAGAAGCAGTCGCCGGTAATCATTTTGAGAAGCTGGCCCCCTGCTCCCTTGTATTACTCCTTGTTGCCTGAAACCTTGATTGAGAGTGAGACCTGAGTGACTGTTCCTGGTGCTCTCCCCCTTCCTGTTGTAGAGTGAATGGGGGTAAGAGTGGTGATCTGTTTGTCTTGTTCAGTCTTAGTTTGTGCTCCTGTATACATGGTTTGAGACTCTGGTGTTTGGTTCCCTAGCTCCTATTGTTCCATACCCTCAAGTTCCCCCTCCTCTTCCCTTACCATATCCCTTCCCCTGAGAGCAAGTCCTACCCCTTCACCTTCCTTATCCCCTGCAATCCCTTCCCGTCTGCTTCCTTCCCCAAGACCATTTTCCCCTACCTTCCCGCCACAGACCTTCACGGTGTCCAGGTTCCTGTATATTTCCCTGAACAACTGAGAAACCCCTTTGTGCTTTTCCTCCCTTGGGGCACTTGGCTTCCTCTCTCCTATCCCAATGATGAGACGGGTTGCCCTCTGAGTAGGAGGGAAAGCCCACCCGACACCCTGAGGGATTATTATACTCAGATTGCTCACTACAAGAGGAAGCCGCCCCTGCCCCCTGCTCCTGTCCCATCTACCCTTCTTTCCCCTTTTCCTCCAAACCTTCCCCTAACCCCCGTGACAGAATTACTGGCACTCCTCCCTATTCCCCTAACATTATGGAATCCGAGCAGCAGGTTAAAGAATTAATACTTGCTGTACAATCCCTTACAATGGAGTTCAAGATTTGAAGGCTGAAAATAAGGAGTTATGAGCTAGATATAGGTCCCTACAGGAATCGGTAGACCGCTACCCACCTACCCCTATGGAGGAGGAGGAGGGGGCTCCTAAGGGAACAACAGTCCCTCTCCCTCTGAAGGTACCACTTTTTATACCCGTTCCTAGGGAACCTAAAGCTCCCCATCCTGGTAAGTTTTACAGGGAAAGAAAAGATTGTATGGGGGTTTTAGCCCTTTGTAACCTCACTTTTCAAACACAACCTCTTACCTATGATTCAGATCAGGCTAAGGTGGCCTACATAGTGGGGCTATTAGGGGGAATAGCCCTGGACTGGGCTACCCCTCTTCTAGCTTCTGATGATGACTTGTTGCGTAATTATAAGGGTTTTCTAAAACAATTCCATTTTCTGTTTGACTATCCCCATAGGGTTAGGGCATCCTTCATTTACGGCAAGGAAAAAACCCTCTATTGGATTATATAACCCACTTTAGAAAACTTGCCTTTGACCTAGATTGGAGTGATTCAGCCTTTCGGGCCCTGTTTCGACAGGGCCTGAATGAAGCTATTAAAGGTCAATTAGCCTGTGCTACCACTACTCCAATCACTCTGGAGGACATGGTCACGCTCTCCCTCCAGATTGATGAACAGCTTACCAAACGGAGACGGGATAAAAAACGGGACCAAGGTAGGGGAGTGGGGTTTTGGGTCCCTAGGGTACCAGTTACTCCTCCCCTTGCCCTGGCTGGTTCAGGAACTCCTGAACCCATGCAGATAGGTGCAGTGAGGGGCCCTCTTAGTCCTGAGGAGCGTGAAAGGCGGCGCATCCTCCGCCTTTGTTTTTATTGTGGGGGAGCTGCTCATTTTTCTAGGGAATGTCCTTCCAAGAATAGACACCTCCCCATGTCGGGAAACTCCAGGGACCAGGAAAGTGGGGGGACCGCTTGGTAAATAGTCCTGGTTCCCTCCTTGGGTCTGGGAGGGAACACTCTACCCCCCCCCCCAGTTATTTGTTCCCCTTGCCCTGCAATGGTCTCCCCATCGCTCCCTGGTGGTTAGAGCTTTGGTGGATTCGGGAGCATCGGGGAACTTTATGGATGTATCCTTTGCAAAAAACCATGGGGTGCCCCAACAGACCCGGGCCTCTGTGGAACTGGTTCAGACAATCGATGGGTCCCCTCTTGCTTCAGGTCCTCTGTTAATGTGTTCCACTTCCTTGGGGTGTACTATCGGGTCTCATGTAGAAACCCTCCAATTTGACCTAATCTCCGCCCCTTTATTTTCCCTAGTTCTTGGATTACCTGTCCCATCTACCCTTCTTTCCCCTCCAGAGCCATAATCCCGCCATTAATTGGGTCTCGCGGACCCTTAACTTTACATCCCCTATTTGTCACCATATTATTTCTTTTCCTCTGATTGAAGCTAAGGTCCCTCCAGCTATTGCCCCCATCACCTCTTCCCCCCTGATTGATCCTCGGATCCCTCCCCAATACCATGATTTAGCAAGGGTATTTAGTAAACAGAAAGATTCCGAGCTTCCACCCCACAGGTCCTACGACTGCCCTATTGAACTTCTTCTCGACCATGAACCTTCATTTGGTCAAATTTACAATCTATCTCCAGGGGAAACCGAAACCTTACTAATGTACTTCCCCTGTGGGGGCTCCCCTCTTCTTTGTTCCAAAGAAGGAGGGAGACCTCCGCCCTTGTATAGATTATCAAGGACTGAATCAAATGACAGTTAATAACTGATATCCCCTTCCCCTGATCCCTGAACTTCTTGGAAAGCTCCAAGGAGCTACTATCTTCACCAAGTTGGACCTGAGGGGTGCCTATAATCTGGTACGAATAAAGGAGGGGGATGAATGGAAAACTGCATTTCGCACGAGATTCGGGCACTTAGAATATTGTGTGATGCCCTATGGCCTTGTAAATGCTCCTGCTACCTTTCAGCATTTTATTAATGACATTCTAAGAGATTTGCTAGATTTATATGTGGTAGCATATCTTGATGATATTCTCATTTTTTCTTCATCCCTGGAGGAGCATGTTCGTCATGTACGGACAGTTCTGGAACGGCTATTATGTCACAAATTATACTGTAAACTTGAGAAATGTGTTTTTCATACCTCCTCTGTCCCCTTTCTGGGATTCATTGTTTCCTCCCAGGGGAGCCATATGGACCCCAGTAAATTCGAAGCCATTAATCAATGGCCGGCCCCAAGGACAGTAAAAGTCTTACAGAGGTTTTTGGGTAGTATTAATTATTATCGACAATATATTCCTCGATATGTCAACCTTACTAAACCTCTTACTATGCTATTGAGAAAGGGAACTCTGTTTGTGGGGGGGGGCCCTCAACAAGAAGTTTTTGTTCACCTCAAACAGGCCTTTATGTCTGCTCTGCTGTTACAACACCCGAATATTTCTCTACCTTTTATAGTAGAAGCAGATGCATCAGACGTTGCCATTGGAGCTGTGTTAACTCAAGTCCATGAACGTTCAAAACTTCAGCTTCCTTGTGCTTTCTACTCCCGCCAATTGACCCCAGCTGAAAGAAACTATCCTATCTTGGATAAGGAATTATTAGCTATTAAGGCAGCATTTGAGACCTGGAGGCATTTCCTTGAAGGGGACCCCCATCCCATCCTGGTGTATATGGACCATAAGAATTTATCATACCTACACTCTGCCCATATCAATAATCTGCGACATGCGAGGTGGACATTATTTTTTGCACATTTTTGTTTCTTGATACAGTATCGTCCTGGTTCTCAAAATACCATGGTGGACGTGCTATCCTGGTATTAAGAGGTTCTGAGGGAGTTAACCTTGGACTTGGACGGTCACTCTGTGGATGAGCTAGTCCAGCACTGGAACAGCTTGCTGGAGGAGGCCATTGACAGGGTGGCTCCGAGATGCCCTCTGCCTCGGTCTCATCACCGCAGGGCCCCTTGGTTTACTGAGGGGCTGCGGTGTATGAAGATTGTAGGCAGGAGGCTAGAGCGACGCTGGTGTCTGACTCGATCTGACTCCGACCGTCTTCTCCATAGGGCCCATTTGCGATCCTATATTGAGGCTGTGAGGATGGCAAGGAAGGAGTTCCTTGCCATCCTCATAGCGTCTGCGAAGTCACGCCCGGCGGAGCTGTTTTGGGTGGTGCGGGGGCTGGTTAGTCCGACCTCCCTCCGCCTGGATGGGGACTTATCCCAAGCCTGCTGTGAGGAGTTTGTCAACTACTTCGCAGACAAGATTGCTCAGATTCAGACTGACTTCGATGTCAAATTAGGGGCAGTAGGGGAAGAGCGCGAGGGGACAGAGGTCCCATCTGGTCCAGCTTTGTGGGGGAAGTTTCAGGAAGTGACATGCGGTGGATGTCTTGGGGTCTGTGAGGGCCACTTGTTGTGAACTTGATCCATGTCCATCCTGGCTGGTGAAAGCCTCCAGGGAGATGTTGGGGACGGTGTTGGCGAGGGTAGTGAATGTGTTCTTGCAGCAGGGGAGGTTGTCGCCTTGCCTCAAGGAGGCGGTGGTGCACCCCCTGCTGAAAAAAAATCTTTGGACATGGATGTGCTCGCCAGTTACCGACCTGTCTCTAACCTTCCCTTTTTAGGGAAGGTTATTGAGCGGGCGGTGGTGCTCCAGCTCCAGGGGCATCTAGATAGCATCAGTTTCCTGGACCCGTTTCAATCTGGGTTCCATCCCGGCTATGGCACTGAGATGGCATTGGTGGCCTTGGTAGCCGGGAGATGGATGCAGGATGTTCAACATTTCTCATCTTGCTAGATCTCTTGGTCGCTTTTGATACCGTGGACCATGGGCTGCTGGTGAGGTGGCTGCATGACCTGGGGGGTCTGGACGGGACTGTTCTTGAATGGTTCAGCTCATTCCTCTCGGGGAGAAGCCAGCGGGTGGTGCTGGGGGATGAGACATCGGGCCCCCACATCTTATCATGTGGCATTCCGCAGGGTTCTATTCGGTCTCCGTTATTATTTAATGTATACATGCAGCCCTTGGGGGAGGTCGTGAGGGAGTTCGGGGTGCGGTGTCACCAATATGCTGATGATACTCAGCTGTACCTCTCCTTTTCAACTGACCCAGACCCGGCTGTCTCGATGCTAACCCAGTGTTTGGAGGCCGTGGCGGAATGGATGCGGCAGAGCAGACTGAAGCTCAACCCCGATAAGATGGAAGTGATGTTGGTGGGGAGAGCGAGGGAGGTAGTGGCTCCCCTGATTGGGGGAGTTCACCCGCCCATCGCTCAGCAGGTCTGGAGTCTGGGGGTGATATTGGACGCAGACCTCCGCCTGGAGAGGCAGGTGGAGGCAGTCACTAAGGCTGCCTTCCGCCAATTGTATCTGGTGCGTAGACTGCGTCCGTTTGTCTCCGGCCCGGACCTGGCCTCCCTCATCCATGCCTTCGTCACCTCGAGGCTGGACTACTGCAACGCGCTCTACATGGGGCTTCCCTTGTGCCTGGTTCAGAGGCTGTGGCTAGTGCAGAATGCGGCGGCTTGTCTCCTTATGGGGATGGGTCGTCGGGAGCATATTACACCTGCGCTCCGGACTCTGCACTGGCTGCCAATAGTGTGCCGAGTTAGGTTCAAGGTTTTAATGTTGGTCTATAAGGCCCTTAATGGTCTGGGACCCTCATACCTCAGGGACCACCTCACCCTCCGTGCCCCAGGGTGGCTCCTGCGGTCAGCCAGGGGTGCCTTCTTGGAGGTCCCCCGCATAAAGCAGGGGGCCACAATGAAGAGGGCATTCTCAGTGACCAGGCCACGCCTTTGGAACTCCCTTCCGGAGGAAGTCCACCTGGCTCCAAGCCTGTTGTCATTCCGGCGGTGTTGTAAAACCTGGCTGTTCACCCAGGCCTTTGGGGAGGGTGGGATGGTGGGTTAGGGTTGTGTTTTTCTCCCCTACCCTGTTTTATTGTTTTAACGTTGATATTGTTTCCCGGGGCCCTGTTTTTAAAGTATTTAATTGTTGATTGTTTTAAATTGTTTTATATTGTTGGAAGCCGCCCTGAGCTGTTTACAGGAGGGGTGGGGTATAAATGTTTTAAATAAATAAATAAAATAAATATCGAGAAGGAAGGAGATCTTCAAGGACCCATACTACATCCTTGGACTATTGCGTTTATCCTCCCATCTTTACCACAACGAAGAGCTGTAACTCAAAAGGAACCGTTATGTCCAGAGTTTCAATAATGGTATGGGCTGACTTTCAATAAAGGAAAGGTAGTTATTCCTTGCAAGTTCAGGCCACAGGTAATATGGGCTCACCATGATTCTCCCCTTGTAGGACACTCAGGATATCAAAGGACTCTTTCCTTGATTTCACGATCCTTTTGGTGGCCCTCCATCCGTAAGGATGTTAAACGATATGTTCAAGGATGCCCCACCTGTGCACGTACTAAAACCCCTCGGACTCTACCTATAGGGTTATTACAGCTTACAGACAATCCCAAAGGCCCTTGGCAAAAGATTGCTATGGATTTTATAGTTGGCCTTCCCAGATCAGCGGGATACAACTCCGTTTTGGTTATAATGGGACATTTCATTCCCTGTAAAGGGATACCCTCGGCCCCAGTCACTGCTCGTCTCCTCCTTCAAGAAGTAGTACGTCTACATGGCCTACCAAAGGTGATTGTTTCAGATAGAGGCCCCCAATTTATTTCTTGATTTTGGAAGGCTTTTTTTACCCTTCTCTCGACCTACCGCAGCATACCATCCCCAGGCAAATGGACAAGTTGAATGTGTAAATCAACACATCGAACAATATTTGCATTGCTTTTGTACTTACCTTCAAGACGATTGGGTGGAACATATACCCCTTGCTGAATTTACGTACAATAATGACCCCAACACCTCCTTGGGAAATTCACCTTTTTATGTCTCGTATGGTTTTCACCCTCCCCTTTGTTTCCCAAATGTGCCCCTCTCATCGGTACCAGCCGCAGATGCATTGGTGAGGATTATTCATAAAGTCCAACGAGTTGCCCGACAACATCTGTTGGATGCCCGTGCCCATTATAAAGCCTCTGCCATCTCCCAGGACCCTCCTTTCAAGTAGGTGACCTTGTATGGGTACGGCATCAAAATTACCCCTCTCTCTGCCCCTCCGCTAAGCTTGATGATGCCTATATGGGCCCCTTTCCCATTACTTGTAAATTGAACGAAGTCGTTTACACTGTGGGGTTACCGGCCCATCTACGCATACACCCTTCTTTCCATGTGTCCCTTTTGAAAAAGGTGCAAATTCCTAGTTATACCCTTCAACGTGATGTTCCTGCCTCTCCTATCCTTCTACCTGGTGGTTCCGAATATGAAGTTCGAGCCATCTTGGATTCCCGCATCTCTGGTTCACGATTATATTATTTAGTGGATTGGAAGCATTAAGTACCTACTGAATGATCCTGGGAACCTGCTATAAATATCCATGCCCCTCGCCTTATTTGAACTTTCCACCTACGCCATCCCTCTTGGCCTGGTCTTAGAACCTTGGGGGAGGGGCTTGGATGGGGGGGTACTGTCTGGGTTCGCGCTGATAGGGTGCTCCCTTGGGGCAATTGGCTTCCTCTCTCCTATCCCAATGATGAGATGGCTTGCCCTCTGAGTAGGAGGGAAAGCCCACCCAACACCCTGAGGGATTATTATACTCAGATAGATTGCTCACGACAAGAGGAAGCCCCCCTGCTCCTGTCCCATCTCCCCTTCGTTCCCCTTTTCCTCCAAAACTTCCCCCAACCCCCGTGACAGTTGGGACCATTCCTCGAGCCATGAAGCTGCTAGGTAATGCAGTAAGGTATGCATTTTGCACTCATTTTGAAAGAGAATATAATATGGGCATTCGTTGGTGGCCACCACAGCCAGAACAACCTAGGTAGCCTTGTACCTTCATTGACTCATGTAAGTAGCACTTTACATCTGTTCATTGTTTATGTCAATCTGTTCAATGTTTGTTGTTAAAATTTTACAGTTTCATGTTATATTACATTTTTGAATTTTTTGCTCTGTACATTATTATGTTAGATAATGTACATGATAAATATGTTACATTGTTGTAAAGTAAGTATGTTGAATGTGTTAAATACATCTGTTAAATAAATATGTTAAATAATAATATATAATAAAATGATGATGATTTTTAAAATAAGCCTCGTTGGGTGGTGCTGAGATGGCTACCTCAGAGTGTCCTGTGCAAGCCATTCTTCCCCCACTTTTTGAATTGTCCCCTATTCTCTTCGCAACCGGAGAAAAGAATCAGCGCCACACAGGGGAACGACGGGTGGGGCAAGATGCCTGCCTTCTGGTTGGAATATACCTTGGCATATTCCTTGACATGGCCAATACATGTGATGATTAGGGAAATATCCACTATGATAGCAATCAATGCAAATTTCTGGGGACAAGCAGTCGTGGCTGGCCCAAGGGTTTGAGGGGCCATGTGCCAAGCCTTGCTGCGGGACCCCAAAGGTTTGGCACATGGCCTTTTGGGGCATGTGAGGAGCCACTCGAAGAAGAAAATAAGGTTACTACCTTGTAAATAATGTTCTTTGAGATGGGTCTGAACATTCTCATAAATACACACCCTTCCAGCCTCGCATAGATTTTTTCCCTTCTATTTCTAGTAAGGGTTGGAAGGAACTGTTATTCAGAGGGGGAAAGCACTTTTTATACTACAGGAGATTTAGACCATCATGTGGCTATTATTTGAATAGGGTGAGCATGCACAACCCAGTTGTGAGAATGTTGGGAGCCATCTCAAAAAACCTTCTTTACAAGGCAACAACCTTCTGGTCATGCACATGGGGAGGAGCTGTCTGTAGATAAACTGCCTTATCTCCCAGCCCTATCGATGCTGCTGCTGCAGCATGAGCCGGTCAGTGGAGGCTGCGGAGGGGAAGAGGGGGCATGTGTCAGCCGGCAGGTGGGGATGAAACCAAGCCAGGACAGGTGGCCGCCAGTGCTTTACTCCTTCAGGTGGGAGGGAAATTTAAACTGCAGTGTGGGGCTCCATCAGTGTCTCCATCAGCCTCATCATCACCGGAGGCCGTTGTATGTGTGTGGTGATGCAGTGCTTGTTCCCCCGAGTGTCCAAGTTCCTCTTCATCAGGTGACTCGGTGCCATGCCCCTCCCCACCTGTAGGCAGTCCACCTGTATGAGTAACGTGACTTCCACACACACGGGGACACACTGCTTTGTTTGAGAGGTGCAGGAACCAATCAAGGAGCTCTTCATATTCCCAGTCGCGTTGATCGTTGCCCGACTTCTCGTTATGCATTTTTACCTTCTTGTATTCGCCTAGCCGCGTTTTTGCCTGTGTCCGTAGCTGACATCCAGTTCTTGGGAAGCCACGTGCTCTCATGATGGTGGCTATTTCCTTGAATACACCTATGTTATGGTAGGACCTTTCCAATAACGTCTGGAAGCGGTCTTGGCCCCATATTTCTATGAACACCACTGTTTCGGCTCTACTCCAGTGTGCAGCTTTGGATCGTCAAGATGGGCTGTCCGGCTTTCCGGAAGCTATGTTGATTCTCTTAGCCGTTCCTGAAAGATAAAATATCTATCATTACAATACTGATAATAAGGACATATTTTTTAAAAAGGAGTACATACCTATTGTGATGTACATTACTAGAGTGTATACATTAATTCAACGCAATGCTTAATAAAAGAAATTTAGGAACTTGTTTCTTCTATTTTTAATATTGAATGCATCATAGCTCCATTCACTTTCAACAATGGCTCAGCAAAGCGGGAGGAGTTGAAGGCACAGATGGCAGAATCAGGGGAGGATGAGGAGAAGACTGAGGAGAGAGGGAGGAGGCAAAGTCCTGGGGCACAATGGCCTGCAGATCACAGAAGGGATGGGGAGAAGAGGGGAGCAGTAGGAGAGGTTGAAGGAGACAAGGAAATGATCAGAGATGGGATGGTGTTCGAAGGAGAGATCGGAAACAGAACAGTTCCTAGAGAATGTCATGGGGACATGGGGGCAACACACCCATTTGGGGGGGATATGTGTAATGTAATAGAAAGAGTAACAGATTGTAATCTCAGTGGGAGCAGAATGCTGAAAGCAGTTGCCAGAGTGGGGGAAGGTATTCCCTTTGTTATGGCAAGTGGCCACTTTATTACCAAGCAATGGCCAGGTCAGGCCCGCCACCTTGATAACAATGACAATGGCCAGGACCCTCAGGAAGTGACCTCAGGCCTCCTGTGAGGAAGAAGAAGGAAGTTCTTCTTCAAGAATTAGCTCTCTTCCATTTTGGACTTGAACAAGTTAACAGCTCAGGAGAGGAGGTCCGGCAAGATTGCAACCTATGGACTAAAGACTTGGCTATGAACTAAGATTTGAACCCGGTCTTCAACTTCCAGACTGAGACAGCATCTGATGGACCTGTATTGTACCTCTTAGGGTAAGAGACAGTCAGGGAATATCAGTGGATTTAGAATG
>QEPC01007769.1:45127-76704 GCA_003113815.1 Sphenodon punctatus | reverse complement strand
AATGGCCAGGACCCTCAGGAAGTGACCTCAGGCCTCCTGTGAGGAAGAAGAAGGAAGTTCTTCTTCAAGAATTAGCTCTCTTCCATTTTGGACTTGAACAAGTTAACAGCTCAGGAGAGGAGGTCTGGCAAGATTGCAACCTATGGACTAAAGACTTGGCTATGAACTAAGATTTGAACCCGGTCTTCAACTTCCAGACTGAGACAGCATCTGATGGACCTGTATTGTACCTCTTAGGGTAAGAGACAGTCAGGGAATATCAGTGGATTTAGAATGCGTGGACTTTATGTTTGATTTATGGACTTGCACTATCTGATCAACAGCCTTGTACTTGTATGTACTCAATATATGTTTTATAATCAAGCCTAGCATGCTTGTGTCTTTATTTGGCCTTGGGAAATTCACTTGGGGGTACTCCTATCTAGTGAGAGCCTAGACTAATCTTTTTCATATAAGACAACCCCACTGCAAAGTCTTCCAAGCTACAGGTGGCCAGAGAACGTTCTCTGTGTTACGGCTGGGTGGGGAGATAAAAGGGGAGACTTGGCTAGGGGTGCGGACCTCTGAAAGCTCCCTGATTGCAGTGAAGGTTTTCTGATCACTTGGGGACCCACGCAGGCACAGGCAACTGGGTTGCAGCTGGCCTGGTGGGCTAACAGCCTCAAAAAGGAGTGGAGGGCCCCAAAACACCAAACCCTGGTGACAGAGAACACGAGATCAAGAGAGTGACCATCAGTGTGGGTGGGGGAACCAGTCCAGAGGTGGAAATTAAAGGAGGAGGCTCAGGAGAGGAAGTGAGCGATGTAAGGTTGGGAGGGTGCATCAACATGGATATTGAAGTCGCCAAGGATGAGTGTGGGGATGTCATCAGAGAGGAATAGGGTGAGCCAGGCCTCGAACTCGGAGAGAAAAGAGGAGTGGGAGCTGGTAGATAACAGCAACATGGAGATGGAGAGGCGGACTGAGTGAGCCTCAAATGAGGGGAAGGAGAGAGAGGGGGGAGGGTTTGAAAGTGGCAGGAAGAGGCAAGGAGGAGGCCCACACCACCATTCATATATATTCCTGTCTTTGTATATGATGTGCTGGTACTTAACCATAGATGCTGACCTCAAAAGGTGAGCTGACACCACCAGGCCAATGTATATAGTGTAGGCCGACAGCCAGTTCCCAGACCTCTTGATCTTGGGCCTCTTTCTGGGTACCTTATCTCATTCCTCCCTATCCCTAGCCTCCTTACAATCTCTGTGGCATGGATAGCTCACATGTGGAGCATCTCATCAGGATCTGTCCTAACAACCACTCCCTTGTAAGGCAACTCAATATACAGTCTCTCCTGTTTAGGGAATTAACGCACAGTCTTTATTCCTTTAACAGTCCTTATCCAATCTCCACCTTATCTAATATCACTGGCCAGGCAACCCTTGGGCTCTAACCATCTTAATATCTGAAGGGCTGTTACATAGAAAATGTAGCAGACTTGTTCTCTGTTGCTCCCTGCCCTACCCACTCCATCTTATCTAGGTCTTCTGAAATGGAGCCCGCAACCCACCCATCCCTCACCTGCCTTTAGACTGGGATCCTATTGTCCAGCCACATGAAGTCATGTGCCTCCATTAGTCAACCCACCCCTCGACCTGTCCCGCTTTGCTGAGCCATAGTTGAAAGTGAATGGAGCTATGATGCAGTCAATATTAAAAATAGAAGAAACAAGTTCCTAAATTTCTTTTATTAAGCATTGCGTTGAATTAATGTATACACTCTAGTAATGTACATCACAATAGGTATGTACTCCTTTTTAAAAAATATGTCATTATCAGTATTGTAATGATAGATATTTTATCTTTCAGAAACAGCTAAGAGAATCAACATGGTTTTCGTAAACCCGGACAGCCCATCTGGACGATCCAAAGCTGCACACTGTAGTAGAGTCGAAACAGTGGTGTTCATAGAAATATGGGGCCAAGACCATTTCCAGACTTTATTGGGAAGGTCCTACTGTAACAAAAGCGTATTCGAGGAAATAGCCACCAATCATGAGAGTGCATGGCTTCTGAAGAACTGGATGTCAGCTACGAGCAAAGGCAAAGGCACTGCATGGCGAATACAAGAAGGTAAAAATGCAAAACAAGAAGTCGAACAACGATTGACGCGACTGGGAATATGAGGAGCTCCTTGATCGGTTCCTGCACCTCTCAAACGAAGTAGTGTGTCCCCGTGTGTGTGGAAGTCCCATTATTCGTACAGGTGGACTGCCTACAGGTGGGGAGAGGCATGGCACTGAGTCACCTGACAATGAGGAACTTGGACACTCGGGGGAACAAGCACTGCATCACCACACACACGCAACGACCTCCGGTGATGATGATGATGATGGAGACGATGACGGAGATACACTGCGGTACAGCCAGACTGTGCATGAAACTCCACTTATCGTACTGGAGATGGTGGAAGCAGAGAACCAAGCGCCACAAAGTCCGTTGAGTGCTCCTGTGACAGGTGGGTACTGCCTGAAATACCCTCTTTGGTTGGCTGATACATTATGTGTTTGCATCCATTTCGCACAATATGTGACTATTTTTCGGTGCACATTAAAAGAAAAAGAAAATTTAAACCAATTAATTACAAGCTCGTTTTCAGAAATAGCGTTCTTCTGCAGATATCAAGCTTGGCATTTGCATATCAAGCATCGTACTATTGTGAACATGCTGTGATTTAAATGGCAATGTTTTCAATTTGTCAATGAACAAATATTTCAGGTGCGGTAGATAGAAATATTTACATATATACACACACACACACATATATAGAACATACACCTATTATATGTTCCCAGATAGGAATCCAAAGATAATCCAAAGTAATGTTGGTGAGAAAGAAATGCATGTGTTTGGGAAACAATGTTATAAAAAAATTTTTTTGTTCAAAACAGGTGTTGACATCTCCAGTACCAGTTCTGACACGACCACCCGCACCAACAGAAGAACACCTGCCGAACACATGCAGCAACTACAAAAGCAGCGAGTGAGGACCCATACTGCGCTCGCTATGGAACTTTCAAAGCAAAATAAGGCTGCTGTGTCAGATATAACACGTGCATTCCAAACATCAATAAAGGAGGCCATGGTGGACATGGTGAATCAACACCAATCCTTGGCGGAGATGTTCGACAGACAACACAAACAAAGACTGACGTGTCAACGGATAACAAGGAAAAACATATCATCAGAACTTGCTAGGGTGGCTAGTGCTGTGGAAACAATTGCTGAAACAGTATCCAAAAGCACAAGATCACACCTCTATGCAATACCTCCCCTGCTCATGCAACCCCTCATGCAGTTGTGCAACCGGCCGCATCCTCCATCGCAGCAGCCGCTTCACCGCAGACAAGCAACATGCAGAGCTCACTAGAAAATACAGTGAGAGGGAAGGGGGTGCATAAAAGGCTGCGTGTTCTCTGCCAAATTCTGCCTCGAGAGCGTTTCTCACCTTAGAGTTATGTCCTATGCTGCAACGTATTGTACACAATACAGATGAAACGTATTGTGCTTGTTTCTTTTGAGATGTATGTTGGTTGTGTCAAAAGTAATACCAATGTCTGGTAAATAAGCATATGCCTCAGTAGTAGATCGCACAGAGACATAAGAGGTATCCCTCCGAATACCTTTGGGGTTTTTTTTCTGTTTTTTAAAAGTAACAGCAATATTTCTCCTATGTATGTTTAAGTTTGATTTGTAGATTGACCAAAGACAGAACACCAAGATTAAAAAAGAACTAAACTCCACAACGATGCAGTCAACACGTAGCACCATCCGGATTCATGCCTCGCCGCAGTACGTTCTGCAAAGAGCCAGGCATCACGTCGCTACATCAGGAGCCAAGCCTCGTCGTGGTACGCTGACGCTCTGCAAAGAGCAAGGCATCAAGTATCTACATCAGGAACCAAGCCTCGCCGTGGTACGCTCTGCAAAGAGAAAGGCATCACGTCGCAACATCAGGAGCCAAGCATCACCGTGGTACGCTCCGCAAAGAGCAAGGCATCACGTCACAACATCAGGAGCCAAGGCTCATCGTGGAGCGCGTTACAAAGAGAAAATCATTTTGAACCAGGAGTATTGTTTGTATGACCCTGCCCTAGCTGTGTTTGTTTTTGGTAGACAGTAGAGTGTCCGAAGCAAGCAGCATTCCTATGCTAACACTGTAACAATGGTTGTGAAATTATAAATAAAGAAATGTACAGCAAAGAAACCAGACTGTCTCAGCTCATTGGCACTATGCCAGTAAGCATCATTAGAATTATTGGAATCCATAGACTGCATCAGGCTACAGATTGGTATCGACCGATTCATAATGGCGCAGAGTATTCACTGGTAAGGGGGCCCCCCTGACATGCTTGACCATAAATAAAGGGAAAACGAGTACATTGGTGAGAGTGGAACTCTATTGTTGGCCTCTTACTTTTGTTTTCCTTAAACCTCGGGACAGTACTCCGTCCTATGGCTTTGCTTTTGAGTTCCATTGATAACCTCTGTGTTTGTGGAGGAGGAGCAGCTGGGGATCAGTACCGAGTACTCTCACTCCACCTCCGGAAGTCTACCCGTCTGCACTCCACCATCTGAAGTCCACCCACCCCCCACTTCCAAATGACAACCTTCAACCGCTGATACTTTCTAGGTGACAATGGGAGACCCACTGGAGAGCACTGGGGAGCCCCTGACTTAATCCACGATCCCAAGTGGCAGGGCTATTTTACCTACTATCCTTCCCCCTCCTCCCCACTCCCCTTAGCTTCTGCTTAGGGGAACGTTGTGCATAAGTGATGCCATGTTGGTGCCCAAAGAAGNTCCCCCTCCTCCCCACTCCCCTTAGCTTCTGCTTAGGGGAACGTTGTGCATAAGTGATGCCATGTTGGTGCCCAAAGAAGAAGGCAAATGAAATTTCCTTTTTTCTAACACAAAAGTGGGAAAACTGCTGCCCAAGGATCCAAAGTGGGCTTAGTTTATGTTTATCTTCCCCTTCTATAGGTGCTGAATCAGTTAAGTTCATCCAAGTTAAGTTCATCCATGTTAGGTGTAACCTTTCCCTTCCACATGCTAATTTCTGCTAAACTCCATTGCCTGGCTCTGAACAGTGCTTGGGGGTGTGCTGAGGGGAGCCCTCAGGAACGCGAGTTAGCTTCTAAGGGAGGGGAGTGGAGATGAGGCTGTGCTCTCAGAGAGAGGAAATGATTATGTTGCACAGATGATGAATCTGTGCTGTGGACTGTAAGCTTTCTTTGTCCATCCCGAGCACACCCCCAAGCACTGTTCAGAGCCAGGCAATGGAGTTTAGCAGAAATTAGCATGTGGAAGGGAAAGGTTACACCTAACATGGTATCGCTCTTTACTTAAACAACTAATGTCCCTTTCCCTCGTCCACACAACCCCATGTTATACTGACACCACTGGTTGCTAGAAAGGCAAGACCCAGTAACTTGCTGTTGCACTTCATGACGTTGCTGCTCACAGGACCGAAATGATGGGGAAAGGAAGGGAGAGCATGGCAGTGGTGGTGGTTTCCCCAGGTTCACCCTACTAGAATGACACAACATGATGTGCTGGGTATTCCCCCACATGGTGGCCTGGAGGTCCACACAGATATCCAAAGTGCTGGTGGCTAAGCAGACACATTGCAGCTTAAGATCCAGGTTAGAAAAAACGTATTGAATGGCAACCAAATCTAACGTTAATGCCTTCCCAAAGCTTTCCCCACCTTCACCTCACCCGGCTCTGCCTTGATGTGCTCGAGCTTGCAGCAATCAGTACATACACCAAAGTCAACAATACTTGACCGCAGGCCTGTGTTCAAAAGAGTCTAGGGCCACAGCCGCTGCGAACCTTTGGATCAGTGTAGTCCAGGGAACAAAAAATAATCTATTAGTTTTAAAATAGGATCTCTTATAAAGCAAACCAATGTTTATTACTCTTTGGAGGTGGGTTTGCCACCTATGCAACGGCTTTGGGGCAATTATGATTAATACATGTGCCAGGGCTTGCATAGACGCCTGTTGGAGGATCTTAGAAAATGTTGTATGTTTTCCCGGCCCAAGGCATGTGCCACCGGTGCCATGGTACATGGCCCCGCAGCAGCCTCCGAGGGAGGAGCCCCACACTGCGGTTTAAATTTCCCTCCCACCTGGGGGAGTAAAGCACTGGCGGCCACCTGTCCTGACTTGGTTTCATCCCCACCTGCCCTGGGCCCCTCCTGCCAGCTGATACATGTCCCCTCCTCCCCTCTGCAGCCTCCACTGACCGGCTCATGCTGCAGCAGCAGCAGTGATGGGGCTGGGAGATAAGGCAGTTTATCTACAGACAGCTCCTCCCCATGTGCATGACCAGAAGGTTGTTGCCTTGTAAAGAAGGTTTTTCGAGATGGCTCCCAACATTCTCACAACTGGGTTGTGCATGCTCACCCTATTCAAATAATAGCCACATGATGGTCTAAATCTCCTGTAGTATAAAAAGTGCTTTCCCCCTCTGAATAACAGTTCCTTCCAACCCTTACTAGAAATAGAAGGGAAAAAATCTATGCGAGGCTGGAAGGGTGTGTATTTATGAGAATGTTCAGACCCATCTCAAAGAACATTATTTACAAGGTAGTAACCTTATTTTCTTCTTCGAGTGGCTCCTCACATGCCCCAAAAGGCCATGTGCCAAACCTTTGGGGTCCCGCAGCAAGGCTTGGCACATGGCCCCTCAAACCCTTGGGCCAGCCACGACTGCTTGTCCCCAGAAATTTGCATTGATTGCTATCATAGTGGATATTTCCCTAATCATCACATGTATTGGCCATGTCAAGGAATATGCCAAGGTATATTCCAACCAGAAGGCAGGCATCTTGCCCCACCCGTCGTTCCCCTGTGTGGCGCTGATTCTTTTCTCCGGTTGCGAAGAGAATAGGGGACAATTCAAAAAGTGGGGGAAGAATGGCTTGCACAGGACACTCTGAGGTAGCCATCTCAGCACCACCCAACGAGGCTTATTTTAAAAATCATCATCATTTTATTATATATTATTATTTAACATATTTATTTAACAGATGTATTTACACATTCAACATATTTACTTTACAACAATGTAACATATTTATCATATACATTATCTAACATAATAATGTACAGAGCAAAAAATTCAAAAATGTAATATAACATGAAACTGTAAAAATTTAACAACAACATTGAACAGATTGACATAAACAATGAACAGATGTAAAGTGCTGCTTACATGAGTCAATGAAGGTACAAGGCTACCTAGGTTGTTCTGGCTGTGGTGGCCGCCAACGGATGCCCATATTATATTCTCTTTCGAAATGAGTGCAAAATGCATCCCTTACTGCATTACCCAGTGTCCCATTACTGAGTGGGACACTCAGGGGAATTTTTTTGTTTAAATCCAGGCTGGGCAGGGTGGGTGGGGGGTGTCCCCCCTTCCACCCACGCAGCCTGGTAGGGGGAGGGAAACGCGGTGTTTTTTTTACATTGCGTCCATTCATTTGAATGGCCGCAATGTAAAAAAAATCCGATACCGGGAATCCGGGAATCGGCCCAGATTACCGGGTTGAATCCGATAATGCCGGTACACCCAGTACCGGCATTATCGGATACCAGAAGATCCGGTTTTCCCACCCCTACTAATTACCATCCTGTCTCTCTCCTCCCTTTTGCTTCCAAACTCCTTGAACGGGTTGTCTACTCCCGTTGCCTCAACCTCCTCTCTGCCAATTCCTCCCTTAACCCACGCCAATCTGGCTTCCGCCCCCTTCACTCCACTGAAACCGCTCTTCCTAAAATCACCAACGATCTTCTTGGGGCTAAATCCAACCGCCTTTATTCTATTCTTGTCCTTCTTGATCTCTCTGCTGCCTTTGACACTGTTGACCACTCGCTCCTGCTAGAATCGCTCCACTCCCTTGGATTCCGGGACTGTGTCCTCAACTGGTTCTCCTCCTACCTTTCTGACCGCTCCTTCAATGTATCTCTTCCTAACTCCTACCCCTCTTGGTCAGGGTTCCCCAAGGCTCCGTCCTTGGCCATCTCCTCTTCTCTATCTACACCCAAACTCTAGGCAAACTCATTGCCTCCCACGGCTTCCAATACCACGACACTCAACTCTATCTCTCTACTCCTTCCCTCTCCCCCTCTGTTCAAGTTCATCCCAACAACTGTCTCTCCGATATCTCCACCTGGATGTCTCAATGCCAACTCAAACTGAACATGACGAAAACTGAACTCCTTATCTTCCCTCCCAGTCCTTCCTCTCCCTCTTCCCTGTCAATTGCCATTAACGGGGTCTCTGTCCTCCCTGTCCCCCAGGCTTGCAGCTTGGGCTTCATCTTTGACTCGCACCTTACCTTCAAACCCTACATTGACTCAGTTGCCAAATCCTGCTGCTTCTCCCTCCACAACATTGCCAAGATCCATCCTTTTCTGTCTGTATCCTCTGCCAAAACTCTCATCCACGCCCTAGTCATCTCACGCCTCGACTATTGTAACCTCCTCCTCGCTGGCCTTCCCCACTCCCACCTTTCTTCTCTTATCTCTGTTCAAAACTCTGCTGCCAGGATCATCCACCTAGCCCATCGCTTTGACCACGTGCAGCCTCTCCTCTCCTCTCCTCTCTCCACTGGCTTCCCTCTTTCTGATCGTATTCTGCACAACCTCTTCATCTTCACCTACAAAGCCCTTCACAACCTCACTCCCCCCTACCTCTCTGCCCTGATCTCCCTCTGAACCCCTGCTCGAGCACTCCGCTCCTCTTCCATCCCCTCCCTCACCCTCCCACGCCTCCCCTGCTGCCCCAACCACCTTCATCCCTTCTCCCTTGCTGCTGCCCCGCACGCCTGGAACTCCCTCCCTGCCCTTGTCCGCCTTGCCCCCACCCTCCACACCTTTAAGTCCCTCCTCAAAACACACCTCTTCCGCTTCGCCCTTCCGAACTTCTGCTAAGCACCTGTTATCTGCAAACTCCCAATTTACTGTAACCAAGCCAAGAATGTGTACCTGAGCTCTCACATCTTCATGAATGTTGCATCCCTTGTCTCTCCTCTGTTTTCCTATTCCCTGTCTCCCCTCCCCCTGTCTTTAGATTGTAAGCTCTCGAGCAGGGATCATGTCTATCTTATTCTTTGTAAGTGCCAGGTACATTGCTTGCACTATATAAATGCTAATAACAATATAATATAATATAATATAATATAATATGGCTCCGATATAATGGGGAATTGAGGGCCAGGGCAGCTGATGACCCCTTCCTTAGTTGGGAGGTTTCCGATAAGGAGCTGTGGCTTGAGTTTATGTGCCCATTGCAGCCAATGTCCATTCTCAAGCCTGACAACGGGCAGTCCTCTTCATGGCAGTGAAGTAAGGGGGGGTCATGTTTTGGGTTTTTTTGGCTGGGAATTTAACACTGGCAAGTGTACACACACTGACTGTCAGTTTTGCCAGACGTGTAAATACTGTGGCAGACAGCACAGTAGGTCCTCCACTAGGAGCACCTGGGGCAAGTTCCATTCCAGTCATGGTGGGGGTATCCACAGGATCGATAGGCTAGGGTTCTTAGGTCAATAAAGTTGGATGCCTTGTGGATTTTTTTGCTGGCCAATTATCTGGTGGTGGCCAACTGGGCTTATAGTTTAGAGGGATTTGGTGAGGGTTTTTCGATTCCTTATGTGGGAGATAGATTTCATGTTACTACCATGAATTTTAAGTCAGTACAGGGTCTTTTGAGGCAGTTGGGCCTCAGAAGATTTCTAAGGAAGTTCAGTAGGGTGGCAGCCCCCCTTTAGTAGCCTGCCCTTTTCCACCCTAAGGATTTCCCCCTTGGGTATTATCCCCATGAAGATCATTTCCAGCACTTTAGCTCCTTCTTGGAGTGGGCAGTCAAATGGCAGGGGTCTAGGGCTTATCCTATTCTGACACTGGAATAGACACAATAGCTATGATCTGTAGATTACTGGCTGACAAGATGGAGTCACTGAGATGCCTGGTGGAGTCAGTACTGTGGAGTCAGTGGGTTATGTTGAAGGAATTGCAGTTGGTTATCTCAACTTTGCTTGTTGGGTAGTGGCACCGGGAAATGCCTCTAATGCCAGGTTCACAGCAGCTATGGTTGGAGTAGCCAAGGCGCCTCACCATGCCTGGGTGACCATAGGTATGAAGGAAGACTTTTGGGTCTGGGTGAAGTTCCTGCAGAAGTACAATGGGGGGGAGGGGGATTGGTCTGGAGGTCTGGATGGTGGTTATAGGCTGATTTTCAGGTGAACTCAGATGTGGCAGGCGGTATTGTTTTGGGGATCTATTTTAGGGGCCAGTGGTGTGCTGAAAGGTGGCCTGCAGAGTGGCACAATAAGAGGCATTGTTAGGGATATTACATTCTTTGAGCTCTTTCCTATTCTAGCAGCAGTGTTTATCTGGCTTTCAGAGCAAAAGGTGTGGTTTTGGTGTGACAATATGGGGGTAGTGCAGATAATTAATTCCTAGTCTGCAAAGTTGAGGAGTCAAACCCCTGGTGAAAATGCTCATGTTGCATTGCTTGAGGTACAACATCTATTTCAGGGCCCAGCTTTGGGTGGATGGACAATAGTATCATAGATACTCTCTCATTTTCAGTTTGAGCTCTTTCGTTCCTTGGCCCCTGGAGCCTGAGCAGATGCCTGAGCAGCATTGGAGTTTGGCTCATGAACATACCGGGCATATCCCTTGCTTATAATCTTTTTTTCAAATTTGTAGGGATGAGCGAACACGGTTCGGAAGTTCAGAGTTCAGCCCGAACTCGGCCTGTTCGGACGACCGAACCCGAATCCGAACACGAACTGGCCGAACTGAACTAGATCTGAACGTCGAAATGACCGAACAGTTCAGTCAGTTCGAATTGTGTTCGGGTGAGTTTGGGTGGCAAAACCATGTCACTGCCAGGCAAAACGTGACAGGGAGGGGGAGTCAGCTGAGGAGCAGACTTCCAGGCACCAGGGGTGGAGAGGCTTGGAGTAGCAGCCAGCCTACCCAATCACCATCCCTTTTTGCCTCAGACCACTGGCTTTGCAGTCTGCGATTGGCCACGGGTTAGGCTGCATGGAGCCAATGGGGCTTGGTGAGGCGGGCGCAGCAAGAAACAAAACGGATTGCCTCCCCCCTTCCCAGCACCTTCTAACTAGTCACTGTTCCTGAACAGCAGGCGTTTCAGAAGACTCCCTCTCTCCCAGCAGTTTTTGTTCCTTCCTATTCCTAATCTATTGCCATCCTCCTCCTATTTCACCCAGCCAACTCATTTACCTCCATATTATCATTTATTTAGATTATATTAGATAGATTTAGGTGTTATTTTTGGTTTTTTACCCCTCCCTGTGTACAATCTTCCTTCCTCTCTCCCCCCACCATTGAATCCTTTCCCTCTCCCTCTTATTCCATCCCGGATTCCCTTCCCCTGTTTTAAGTTTGGGATTTATTTAGAGTAGGATTATTATTAGATTGATTTTCATTTCAGTTTTGTACCCCTCCCTGTGTTCTTTATGTTTCCCCCTGTGTAATATTGTATATGTAGATAGATAGTTATTAGATAGATACTTACTAGATAGATATACATAGTAGTTAGCTTACTTATAGTGATAGATACAGATACAGTGTGTTTGTAGGACAAGGCCTTTGTAGTTAATTATTAGGATATTCCATTTAGTTCAATAAGTTTTAGAATAGTTAATAGCAGATTTAGTGTAGAGATAGATAGATAGATATAAAAAGAAACAGCCACTCCAGCCCCAGGACCCACCATCAGGGTTCTGGGGCCTACGTTAATGGGAGGGAGGGCTGTGGCCAATATGTATCTAGAAGCTGCCACTCTAGCCCCAGGACCCACTGTCATGGGCCATCATTCCTCACACAGAAGCGTATCATTCCACTGCATCAAGAAACAGCCACTCCAGCCCCAGGACCCGCCGTTAGGGATGGGCGAACGTGGTTCAGAAGTTCAGAGTTCAGACCGAACTTGGTCTGTTTGGTTGACTGAACCGAAATTCCAAACCGAACTCGAATTTCAAACCGAACCGAACCGAATTTCTGAACTCCATTCTGTTTGCCCATCCCTAGTGGCAACACACACAAAAAAAACTGGGTTTGAATGACCGAACTTGGTTCGGAAGTTCAGAATTCGACCGAACTTAGTGTGTTCGGTCGACCGAACTGAACTTCCGAACTGAACTTGAATTTCAAACCGAACTGAATTTCCGAACTCGAATTTCAAACCAAACCGAACCGAACGGAATTTCCAAACTCTGTTCTGTTCGTCCATCCCTACCCGCCATCAGGGTTCTGGGGCCAAGTTACAGGCAGGGAGGGCTGTGGTCAATATGTATCTAGAAGCTGCCACTCTAGTCCCAGGACCCACCGTCATGAGTCTGGGGCCATCATTTTTTGCACAGTAGTATGTCATTCCACCGCATCAAGAAACAGCAACTCTAGCCCCAGGACCCACTGTCATGGGTCTGGGGACATCATTCCTCGCACCAAGGCATGTCATCCCACCACATCAAGAAACAGCCACTCCAGCTCCAGGACCCACCATCATGGGTTCTGGGGAAAAGTTACAGGCAGGGAGGACTGTGTCCAATATGTATCTAGAAGCTGCCACTCTAGCCCCAGGACCCACCATCATGAGTCTGGGGCTGTCATTCCACCGCATCAAGAAACAGCCACTCCAGTCCCAGGATCTGCTGTCAGGGTTCTGGGGTCAAGTTAGAGGACAGGGAGGGCTGTGGCCAATATGTATCTAGAAGCTGGCACTCTAGCCCCAGGATCCACCGTCATGATTCTGGGGCCATCATTCCTCGCACAGAGGCGTGTCATTCCACTGCATCAAAAAACAGTCACTCCAGCTCCAGGACCCACCATCATGGGTTCTGGGGCCAAGTTACAGGCAGGAAGGCCTGTGGCCAATATGTATCTAGAAGCTGTCACTCTAGCCCCAGGACCCACCATCATGGGTCTGGGGCCATCATTCCTCGCACCAAGGCATGTCATTCCACCACATCAAGAAACAGCCACTCCAGCTCCAGAACCCACCATCATGGGTTATGGGGAAAAGTTACAGGCAGGGAGGGCTGTAGACAATATGTATCTAGAAGCTGCCACTCTAGTTCCAGGACCCACCGTCATGAGTCTGGGGCCAGCATTCCTTGCACAGAGGTGTGTCATTCCACCACATCAAGAAACAGCCACTCCAGTCCCAGAACCCGCCATCAGGGTTCTGGGGCCAAGTTACCGGCAGGGAGGGCTGTGGCCAATATGTATCTAGAAACTGCCATTCTAGCCCCAGGACCCACCATCATGGTTCTGGGGCCATCATTCCTTGCACAGAAATGTTTCATTGCACCGCATCAAGAAACAGCCACTCCAGCCCCAGGACCCACCATCAAGGTTCTGGGGCCAAGTTACAGGCAGGGAAGGCTGTGGCCAATATGTATCTAGAAGCTGCCACTCTAGCCCCAGTACCCACCGTCATGGATCTGAGGCCATCATTTCTTGCACAGAGAGCCTTTTTCCAAACTCCTGAACCAAACGGCCGAACCCGAATGTGGCAACCGGAACGAACGGCCAAACCGAACGGGCGAGCCAAACTGGACCGAACTGAACAGCCGAACCCGAACCGTGATCTGTTCGCCCATCCCTACCGGTTTGCAAGTGTGAGATCTTGCTGGGTGATGCCTTGAATTGTGATATGCGGCCACAGCATCGTACGGTGGGCACAGAAGAGGGTGGCTAATACATACCTGGGGTCTCACCTTGGGCCGAGTCACTTTGTGCAGATCAAATGGCACGGGAGGTCTGGCATGCAGTGGGCCCAGTTTATGCCTTGGTTTGTCAGAGCCATCAGTGGTGTCCAGGCTATTGATATTCTAATTGTACACTCAATCAAGAACAATCTGGTACAATGTACACAGGGGAGATGGGTCTTGGAAATGAATGTCAGTGTTGGGTATGTGCCCGGGGGTGATCATAGCCTGATTATACATGTTGTAGCGCAGAGCCCGGAGTAGGGCACTCCACCCTGAGAGGACAGAGAGGAAGCAGAAGGAGATAAACAAGGAGATAGCCATGTGGGTTATTGAGAGGGCCAAGGCAGAGATCAGGCACAGCAGGATAGTAAGTGTGGGCCCTGGAACTTTACAGAACAAATGGGGTGCACCTATCAGATGGTGGGACCGATTATTTTTTTTGCCAGACATGCAGATGGTGATTTGGACATGCTGGGCATCCCCTCCTGGATTGGGAGGAGGCAACTGAACTAGCTAGCCAGCAACACTATATAGTTTGCCATAGGAGGCAATAGGGCAAGGAAGACATCCTGGGGGATGAGAAGTTGAGCCGTGGTTACTTCAGGATTGCCCGGTCTAGGGCAGGGGAGGCACAGCTCACTGGGCCTCCCAGCTAGGGGTTGGAGCTCTTCTAGTGCTGCTTCCCTCCTTCTTGATCCCTGTGTTTTGTTTGGGGCCAGTTGCCGATCATAGGCCAAATGTTAGCCCTGCCATTCTGTAAGGCCATATGTGGTGCTAAGGGCTGACTGTCTCAGACAGGCTTGACAAGGACAGGTTATGTTCTGGAGGTCACCCTGAGGAAGCACAAGGCCCAGAAGATGGGCATCAAGAGCAAGTTAACTGGTGGGCCTGAGTTGTCGGAGATGCCCGATTGTGATCTGTGATGGCCGAAGCATGTGGGTTAATTAATAAAGCTGTGGTCCATGTTTATCCCAAAGAACCTGTGTTTGGCTCTTCTTCTTATCTCCCATTTGCAATCCGCAGGGCACTGCTGGAGCCAGGCTGTCTCCCATCCCAGGGTAGCATGGGGCTTGGGCAAGGCTGGAGACTGCCTCAATCCAAGCCCAGCTGCAGTCTCATCCCATAAACATGTCATCCTACGGGGTGCATCTCCCTCACCTCACCTCTAGTGGGAGCCTTGGTTCCCTTCATCCTCTACTGTCTGCACAAATGAAGGGAAACAGAGTCTGTTCGCAACACAGCAGTCAAGGGACTGTCGATAATGGATGCCTTACAAGAGGAAGATGGGAGCAGTGTTGCCAATGCCACTATCTCATAAATCAAGACACTCTTAAAAATCAAGACATTTGGTATATAAATAATGAGTTGCTATTTTTTAAAACATGAACCAACCAACAGCTCAGTGGCAACAGCATGGGAGTTGGCGGCACTGGGGATAGAGGCTGCTCCGCCTGCTGTGCCTCCCTCCTTCTCCTCCTTCCTCACTTCCAGTCCTCCCAGAGTCCAGGAGAGGTGCAGAGACCCCCCGCAATGAAGTTGTTGATCAGGTGAAGCAGCTCTGGGGAAAAAATAGTGGCTGAAGCCCAGGCCTAGCAACACCTCTGGGGTTGGGGGGCAGGCTCACTCACCATGTCATGCTGCTGCTGCTGAGTCCTCAGGGGCTGGAAGGACTGCTGTCGGGCTCTCTCCTGCACTGCAATTCCTGATGCCCACTTCCCACTAAGCCTCCCAAATCTTAGGGCTGAAATGAAGATTAAAAATATTTTTGTTGGATTGAACACTGAGATCTCACCAAAATCTCAGTCCCAGTGCAAGATCTCACCAGATTTCTTGCAAAATGAATTTTAAAAAACTGTCAGGATGCCCCAGGACACCTCACCCACAGGCTGCTGGCCTCTGATAACTGCTCGCTTCTCCCTGCCTCCCTCTACATTCTACAGAGCTTGCACACTGCACTCTGCAGAGTTTAGCTAGGACAAGACAGTAAATTATTTGAGTGGGGAGGGGAGCATAGATTCATACAATCTTACAGCTGGAATGTACATCAGAGGTCATCTAGTCCAACCCCCTGCTCAATGCAGGAAATCCACAGTTACAGCATCCCTGACAGATTGATTTCCAGCATTTGTTTGAAAACCTCCAACGAAGGAGAGCCCACCACCACCCTAGGCAGTCTGTTCCATCATCAAACAGCTCTTACCATTAGGAAGCGCTTCCTAATGCTTAGTCAAAATCTGCTTTCTTGTAATTTGAGCCCATCGGTTCTAGTATTGCTCTCAGGAGTAATACAGAACAAGTCTGTTCAATCTTCTATGTGACAGACCTTCAGATATTTGAAGATGGCTATCATGTCTCCCCTTAGTCTTCTCTTCTCCAGGCTAAACATACTAAACTCCTTCAATCTCAATAGAATTTGGGATTTCCAGATTTCTGACCATCTTTGTCTCTTCCAAGTTATGTGCAACATTCTAATCGGTCCCTGTTTCCAGGGTGACCAATCAGGGGTGCGCTGCATGCTGTGTGGGTCCCAACTAAGCTCTGCAGCATGGCTGGGGATACAGAGCTCAAGCCCAGCTCCCGCATAATGCAGAGGGAGGCACGAAGCAGTGAGTAGCCAGCAGACTGGGGGCCAGCAGCCCTGCAGTAATCAGCCCTACTCCTGATCTCACGAGATTAGTAACACTGATCGCAAGTCAAGCTTAGAAATTGTGTGTCTCATGATAAATTTGCAAGAGTTGGCAATGCTGCAGGAGGAAGCTATCAAGGTTGTGACAGAGAGGGTATTGGTCACAATATCCATTTTTAGTCAGATCTGCCTGAGGGGTGGGTCCGTGTGCACTGCCATGCACTTCTGGTGAGTGGGGTGTGTGTGTGTTTTTCAATGGCAGAGGATGGGTGTGCGGTTGGTGTGTGCCCGCACCCATGCACTGCCCATTCATTCCCCCGCATGGAGCAATGGGGAAAAATCCGGGTTGCTCTGTATGGGGACATGGGTGGGTGGTGCGTGGGTCATGGGAACCACCTTCAGATGAGTGCCCAGGTCCGTGGGGCATGGGTGGACCTGGGTGGGCGTGTCTCATATAAAAATGGCCAATGTGACATCACAAACATGTTTGCTTC
Source organism: Sphenodon punctatus (assembly GCA_003113815.1). NCBI lineage: Eukaryota > Metazoa > Chordata > Lepidosauria > Sphenodontia > Sphenodontidae > Sphenodon > Sphenodon punctatus. Next base: position 59,784 of record QEPC01007769.1, on the reverse strand, counting down.
TGTTGCACTATCGTTTAGTATGTGGGTATTTCGGTAGGTACAGTTACATTTCCTTACTTTTCCTGCCTCACCCTCTCTCTACTAGGGTGAAACCTAGAATTCCTCCTGTTCCAATTTCTGATCAGAATCAGGGTTTGTCTATTCAGATCAGAAATTGGAATGGACAATATTTCATCCAATTCCAATCAGAACGGATGCATTTTAAAAAAATTTTAAAAGCCATTGCACACACGTAAATGGCTGCTGAGCATTCACAATGCATTCACAAAATAACCATTGTCCATACCCTGCATTGTCACCGCCATTTTTAGTTGGGCCATGTCCATTTTGTGTATGCACAAATTGGCTGCCCATATCCAAAATGGTGGTGATGCTGCCACCATTTTGGATATGTGTAGTGGCCATTTGTGTATGTGCAAATCAGCTTGGTGGCCATTGTGAATGCACTGGCTTCTTTTTTTTTTCTTCTGGTTAGGATTCCAATCATAACTGTTTCCAGGTGGAATTCCAGTCGAAAGAGATAAAGCTGTTCTGATTTTGCAGAAATGTTCTGCAAAAACAGAACAGCTCTTTCAATCCAGGCCTACTTTATATTCCCATTTACCTTCATCTTTGTCTATTCTGCTCCATCTTCCTTTTCTGCTGTCCTTGCTACTACTGCTACTACTACTTATCATTTGTATAGTGCTACTAGTCATATGCAGTGCTGTACAGATACACACAACATAAAGACGATCCCTGCTCCATGGAGCTTAACAAAGACATAGACAACTACAAGAGTCTTCCTATGAATGACTAATAGGCTACAGGATGCAGGTATTCAGTAAGTTTATTTATTTCAGTTAACATGGTTGAAATCAACAAGGCTATGCTCTGGACAGGGCCTGGGTTCATAATTTAAAAGCAATCTCAAAGAAGTGGGCCTTTAGGTGGGACATAAATATGGATGGGGGGGGGGGCGGGGGGGCTTGATGCATCACCTCAGGAAGTTTGTTCCAAGCGCACGGTGCAGCAAGGTGGAAGCACAGAGTTGGGAGTTGGTGATGGAGGAGAAGGGCACAGATAAGAGCATCTTGCCCTATGAATGGAGGTCACGAGTATAGGGATGTGGGCGGGGGGGGGGAGATAAGAGAGGAGAGGTACTGAGGAGCTGCAGAGTGAAGACACTTGTAGGTGAGTAGGAGAAGCTTGAACTGTATGCAAAAGTGGATGGGGAGTCAGCGTAGTGACTTGAGGAGAGGGGTTACATGGTCGTAACGGCGTGCAAGGAAGGTGAGTCTTACAGATGAATTTTGAATAGAATAGTGGAGATAAGTGGGAGACCTGTGAGAAGCAGTTTGCAGTAGTCTACGTGGAATGTGATAAGGGAATGGATTGGGGTTTTAGTAGTGTGTTCAGACAGAAAGGGATGAGTTTCGGTGATATTATACAGAAAGAAATGTCATGTTTTAGCAGTGTTTTGGATGTAGGGTGGCCACTGATACATCGGAAGAAAAGAGGACAAACAATTGCATGAAACTTATATATGCAATTTTATACTAATTTATGCAAATTTGTGTGACAGAGGGCGGGACCAGAAGTGGATGGAGCAAAGCCAATGGTAGGCGGAGTCAACCTAACGGTTAAGCCAGTGATGTGGCTTAACCCAGCAGCAAGGAGTTCCCAGAGTTAACATTGGAGGGAGATTACATTAGTTAACCCTGTGAAATGGTGAACTGCTTGCTGCTGCATGAAGCCCTGCCACTGGGGGATAGAAAGCCCTTTGACTAAGGGCTCATCCAAGGTCTCTCTCCCACTAGTCCCATTTCTCCCTAGCAGTGTGAAAAAATAGAGCCAAGGCTCACTGGGAGGAGAAACTGATGTTTTAAGTGTCTCATCAAGCCAGTAATAACTACCAGTGATTCTCTACCATTTAAACCAACTTTTTTTTTTCTATTTGTCTTTTGGGTTTTGTTTCCTTTTTTATGGGGAATAACATCAAAGTCAACCTCAGAAACCTTTGAACAACATTGCACATAAGAGCATTGGGGATAACACACCCAGGTCACCCTGTAAACACTTTGAACAAGTTTGCACATAGTATTGTGGGTAACACACCCATATCACTCTGAGAAGTCTTTGAACAACAGTGCACATAAGAACATTGGGGGTAACACACCTAAGTTACCCTGAAAAACCTTTGAACAAGTTTGCACATAAAAACATTGGGGGTAACTCACCCACGTCATCCTGAGAAGTCTTTGAACAACAGTGCACATAAGAACATTGGGGGTAACACACCTAAGTTACCCTGAAAAACCTTTGAACAAGTTTGCACATAAAAACATTGGGGGTAACTCACCCACGTCATCCTGAGAAGTCTTTGAACAACAGTGCACATAAGAACATTGGGGGTAACACACCTAAGTTACCCTGAAAAACCTTTGAACAAGTTTGCACATAAAAACATTGGGGATAACACACCCATGTCATCCTTATAAACCTTTGAACAACAGAGCACATAAGAACATTGGGGGTAACACACCCAAGTTACCCTGAAAAACCTTTGAACTAGTTTGCACATAACAATGGGGGTAAGGTAACACACCCATGTCATCCTAAGAAACCTTTGAACAATTCTCTCCCATGTGTGCGCACACAGACACATTCTCTCTCACACACGGACACACACACTCTCTCTCTCTCTCTCTCTCACACACACACACAGACACACACAGAATCTCTCTCACACACAAACTCTCTCTCTCTCTCACACACACACACACACACAGATTCTCTCACAGACACACACTCTCCCCACCACTCACAGATTCTCTCTCACACACACACACTTTCTCTCTCTCTGTCACACACACACACACACAAACTCTCTCTCTTGCACACACAGATTCTCTCACACACAGAGACACTCTCTCTCTCCCCCTCACACACACACTCACAGATTCTCACACACAGACTCTCTGTCACACACACATGCACAGATTCTCTCTCACACACACGAACTCTCTCTCTTGCACACACACTTCTTTGAGTGGCTCCGATCAGTCTCACAACACCCAATGATGAGAATGATTGGAGCTATCTTGAAGAACAGAAGGCTGAAACCTTGTAAACAAGGTTCTTCAGATGACTCTGAATGTGAGATTGATCGGAGCTATCTTGAAGAACCCTGTTTACAAGGTTTCAGCCTTCTGCTACACACAATGTCGGGTACTGCGGTGATCTGACCAGGACTCTCAGGAAAGGTAGGTAGGTAGGGGCCAGAGGCCGCCCAGGGCACCCTGGCAGGAGGGTGGAGGGGGCAGTGGAAGTTCCTCCCCCCTCCACCCAGGCTGCTGCAGGGGGAGGGCAAGGATCCCTCCAACCAGCAGCCCCAAGCTGCCCCAGGCAGCTCTTTTATTTTACTCATGGTCACGGCGGTGAGATGATCACATAGGCAGGGGCCAGGCCAGCACTGGCAGGCAGAAGCAGCAGCCCATTCTGGGCAGCAGCCAGAGTCCCGTTCCGGCCAGTGGCTTGTTAGGAATCAGAATTGGAACCCACCTAGCCCCAGGTAGGCCACAGGCAGCAGGGCGATGGCTGTCACGCCTCAGCGCCATGGCATGTCCCGGCGGCGGGGAATCCGGGGACTTCCCCGGCAAACCCAGGTGGGAATGGGAGACACCATGCCCCCTGCACAAAAAGATCCCTCCCCGACTGTACTTCAGGTCCCGCCCCTGCATCAACAGGACGCATCCCAGGCAACGTTGCAGGGTCCCCCCCTCCCACAGCCAGGCACTCCTCAGGCTACAGCTACAGCCCTGCCCCGACGCAGTGCGCACCTGGTGGCAGAGCGCGTGCAGCGGGGGACGGGGCCTTGACCCTTCCACAAGAGCCTGCACGTGGGCCACTCAGGGGACACATAAAAACGCCGGTGGGGCATCAGTTCCCCGCCGGTAATCGATGAGAGAAGCTGGCCCCTTGTTCCCGTGTCAAAAGCTAAGTGACTATGCTGAGTGTATTGTTGGTGACTGCCTAAGTGTTCTTGTTCCTTGCCTTGCTGAACCCCTGTTCCATTTTGTGAGTTCGGTGAGAGTGTACCTTCTTGCACCCCCTTCCTTGCCCCCTAACTGGTCTGTGGGTTTGTGCTCCCTCCGCCTGTGTTCTCCTGCCTGAGTTCCTCCCCTCTGGTTGCCTGAGCTTCCCACACCCTCCCTTTCCCCTGACTCCCCTCCCACCCGTCCCTTATCCCCTATCCCTTCCCACACCCCGGCCCCTTCCTCCTCTCCCCTTCCACTTTGGCATCCCGCCCTGTGCCTCACCTTGGTGACCTGGGTAGTGTGTCATGGCGTGCGACTGGTACCCTTGCCCTTTGTTGTCTTTGGGTGCCACATTCTCTCCTCCCCTATGATGAAACGGGTTGCCTTCTGATTAGGAGGAAAGTCCACCCAACAACCTGAGGGGATTATTGGCAACCCGGAGTGCCATCGGAGAGATGGCCCCGCTGTTCGCCCCCTTCCTGGCTTTGCTCCTCCCTCTCCTTCCCTCTCCCCCCAACAGAATTACCAGCATAAAACACCCTTTTCTCCCCCCTTCATCCATGGAGCCCCCACCCAACAGATCCAGGACCCCCTCCGGGCTGTACAGGGATTAACCATGGAAGTACAAGATCTTAAAAAACAAAATCAGAGCCTCCTAGTGCAGAATCAACTCTTACAGGAGGCGGTGGGAGCGGTGGGAGGAGCCGCAGAAGCTCTCCCTCGGGCTTCCCCCTTTGCCCCACCCCAACCCCCAAACCCTGTTATCCTGGGCCCTGCCCCTCGAGAGCCCAAGGCCCCACACCCCGACAAATTCTATGGGGACCAGAGGGCCTGCCAGGGGTTTTTGGCCCTGTGTAATTTAACCTTTCAGAACCAACCTCTTACTTCTAACACTGACCAAACGAAGGTCGCCTTTATTATTGGATTACTTGGAGGAGTGGCCCTGGATTGGGTCACTCCCCTCCTGGCAGTGAACTTCTACGAAATTACGATGGGTTTGTGAAACAGTTTAAATTTCTTTTTGACTACCCCCATCAAACAAGGGATGCGGAACAGGCTATTTTGCATATTAAACAAGGCAAATCCCCACTCCCTGATTATGTCACATGGTTCCGCTGCCTGTCCTTTGACTTGAAATGGAGTGATGCAGCCCTGCGGGTCTTGTTTCGTCAGGGCCTCACCGAAGAGATTAAGGATCAGCTGATGGGGGCTGCTACTACCCCTTCCACCTTGGATGACCTGGTCACGCTGGTGATTCACATTGATGATCGGTTGGGCGAACAAAGGAAAGAGAGAGGCAACGAGAATAGGGTAAGGAGACCTTCCCAAGAAACCCCCGACCTCCCTTGGCTTTCCCCCTCTCTTCCCCGGCAGAGGGAGGAACGGAACCTATGCAAATTGGGGCCGTTCAGGGTCCCTTGAGCCTCGCAGAAAAGGAGAGACGTTGCCTCATGCATCTTTGTTTCTATTGCGGGGTTAACACGCATTTCTCCAGGGAATGCCCCGTAAAGTCAAGTCGCCCTCCAGGGCCAGGAAATGCCAACAACCGGGAAGGACAGGGGGGCTCCTGGTAATCTCACTATCCCCCAACTACCATGGGGGGGTCCAAGCTACCTCACCCTGGCAATTAATTATCCCCATGGTGGTGCAGGTAAACACCTCTGCCTCCAAGATCGTCCATACCCTCATTGACTCGGGAGCCTCCGGCAACTTTATGGACCTTACCTTCGCCCGGAGCCAGAGGATCCCCGTCCAAGAAAGACATCGAATAGAGTTGGTGCAAACCATCAACGGGTCTCCCATTTCATCAGGCCCAGTCCTAGAATGCATCCCACCATTGTGTTGTACTATTGAGGCCCACCAGGAAAATTTACAATTTGACCTTATTGCATCTCCCTTTTTCCCCTTGGTTTTGGGTTTCCCGTGGCTGCACCACCACAACCCCACAATTGATTGGGCACACTGGAGTCTACATTTTGGGTCCCCCTCAGTGCTGCAAAAACTGCCTCCATCCCGCACCGGGAGTCCTGGGAGTCGCCGAGGTTCACCCCTGCGACGGCACCTCTAGGCTCCCAGCGGTCAATCAGGACCTTAGGGGCGTCATTGACAAACAGGAAGCAGCCCCCCTCCCCCCACAACAGGCCCTATGATTGCCCAATTGAATTGCTTCCTGGAGCTGAACTTCCATATGGACAGATATACAACCTAGTACCCGGGGAAACCGAGACCGTCCACTTATACATAAAGGAAAACTTAGGGAAAGGGTTTCTCCGACATTCTTCCTCCCCGGCAGCCCCCCCCCCTATTTTTTGTGCCCAAGAAGGAGGGTGACCTCCGCCCATGCATAGATTACCGAGGCCTCAACAGTGTAACAGTCAAGAATCGCTACCCCCTACCCCTTATCTCCGAACTATTGGGAAAGTTAAAGGGGGCCACGATCTTCACCAAGCTTGACCTCTGGGGAGCCTACAACTTAGTACGTATTAAGGAAGGAGACGAGTGGAAGATGGCGTTTCGGACTCGTTTTGGTCACTTTGAATATTTAGTGATGCCCTATGGACTAGTAAATGCGCCAGCAACGTTTCAGCACTTTACAAATGACATCTTCCGAGATCTTCTAGACAATTTCCTTGTAGTCTACTCAGATGATATTTTGATTTTTTCCTCCTCCCTCTCAGAACATGTGAAACACGTACGCACCATACTCTCTAGGTTGCAGGTCCAAGGATTGTACTGCAAGCTGGAAAAATGTTTATTTCACGCAACCACAGTTCCATTCTTCGGGTTTCTCGTATCAGCCACAGGTATTCAGATGGATCCCAGCAAGGTTTCAACAATCCATCGATGGCCAGCCCCCTCCTCGGTCAAGGCGTTACAACGATTTCTAGGTAGTACCAATTACTACCGCCAGTACATCGATAACTATGCATGACAAAAGGAGTGACCTATCACTGGTTAGCACCACCACAACAAGCTTTCCTGCAGCTAAAAAAGGCATTTCTTTCCGCCTCGTTGCTCCAACACCCAGATGTTACAAAACCCTTCAGCGTGGAAGCTGACGCCTCTGACAGAGCCATAGTGGCAGTCCTAACTCAAGCCATTGAAGGCCAGAAACAATGGTTACCATGTGCCTACTACTCACGACAGCTGTCCCCTGCAGAGAAAAGCTATACCATCTTAGATAAAGAACTCCTGGCCATAAAGGTCGCATTTGAAACATGGAGGCATTTCCTAGAAGGTGGTCCTCACCCTATTCTAGTACTAACGGACCACAAAAATTTAATTTACCTCCAGACTGCTCGTATCACAAATGGGTGTAATGCCCGCTGGGCGCTTTTCTTTTCCCATTTTAATTTCAAGATCCAGTACTGCCCCGGTTCCAAAAATACGATGGCGGATGCCCTCTCGCGCTGTGAGGAAACCAAGGACACCCCTCCTTCCTGTCCCAAGCCGGTCATCTTCCAAAGAGTATTTTCTGCCACACTCCCATCACTGCAAGATCTTCAAAGAGAAAGCACCCATCCAAACCCCTTACCAAACGGTACCTGTAAGAATGGGCTAGTGGTAATTCCCCCCAAACACCGTCCACAGGTCCTATGGGCCCACCATGATTCCCAACTAGCAGGGCACCCAGGTTATCAACGAACCCTAAGCCTCGTCCAAAGAACCTTTTGGTGGCCGGGAATCCATCAAGATGTGGAAAGATACATCTGCGGATGTTCTGTATGTGCGCGGACCAAAGTCCCGTACCAACTTCCTGTAGGGTTGTTACATTAACCCCCAAGGGACCATGGCAAAAAATTGCCATGGATTTCATTGTTGGGTTACCAGTCTCCAATCATTGTACAGCCATTTTGGTTGTAATAGACTACTTTACTAAGATGGGGCATTTTATAGCTTGCCCCGGACTCCCTATGGCAAAAGCCACCGCGGGGTACCTATTGAGAGAGATCGTCCGCCTCCATGGCCTCCCCAGTGAAATCGTCTTGGATCGAGGTCCCCAATTCATCTCCAAGTTTTGGAAGGCCCTATGTACTCTCCTAGGAATTAAGGTCCAGTTAACCACTGCCTATCACCCCCAGAAGAACGGACAGGTCAAGCGCACAAACCAGCATATAGAGCAATACCTCTGGTGTTTTTGTGTTCTGGCTGTACACTATGGCTCTGTAAAGTGTTATCTACCTACAAGATAATTGGACAGACCAACTTCCCCTTGCTGAATTCACTTATAATAATGGACCGAATACCTCCCTGGGGAATTCACCGTTTTTTATTTCATATGGGTTTCATCCCGCCTTAGGCCTGCCAACACTGCTCCTAACTACTGTTCCTGCTGCAGGAGCCCTCGTGCATCAGATTAGGTGAACCCAGAAAAGGGCACAACCATGTCTCCAAATGGCCCAACAGCAATATAAAACTATGGCAGATAAACGTAGGAAACCCGTGCCCATATTTCAAGTCAGAGAACTTGTATGTTTTCGAAGAAAAAATTACCCATCCCTTCGCCCTTCCACGAAGCTTGACGACGCCTACATGGGCCCCTACCCTATTCGCCAACAACTAAACAAGGTCACCTATACTGTTGGACTCCCCCCCCCCTCTGTATCCACCCCTCATTCTATGTTTCCTTGCTGAAAAAGGCATCCCCCCCTCTTTATCCACTTCAACAGGCTACGCCTCCCCCCCCTCCCCGGTTTTACTCCACGGAGTCCTGGAATATAAAGTCCACGCTATTTTGGACTCTTGGTATATTGGGTCCCGTTTGCACTATTTGGTGGACTGGAAACATTATGGGGTGGCTGAGTGCTCCTGGGAGCCTGCTGCCAACCTGCACGCTCCCCATCTTGTTCTTGCCTTCCATTGATGCCACCCTTCCCGTCCTGGCCCCCGCACCTGGGGGGGGATGGATGGGGGGGTACTGTCATGCCACAGCACCATGACATGTCCCGGTGGTGGGGAATCCAAGGATTTCCCCGGCAAACCCAGGTGGGAATGGGAGACACCCTGCCCCCTGCACAAAAGGATCCCTTCCCGACTGCACTTCAGGCCCCGCCCCTGTGTTAACAGGACGCATCCCAGGCAACATTGCAGGGTCCCCCCCTCCCACAGCCAGGCACTCCTCAGGCTACAGCTACAGCCCCACCCTGATGCAGTGTGCACCTGGTGGCAGAGCACGTGCAGCGGGGGGTGGGGCCTTGACCCTTCCACAAGATCCTGCACGTGGGCCACTCAGGGGACTCATAAAAACGCCGGTGGGGCATCAGTTCCCCACCGGTAATTGATGAGATAAGCTGGCCCCTTGTTCCCATGTCAAAAGCTAAGTGACTGTGCTGAGTGTATTGTTGGTGACTGCCTAAGTGTTCTTGTTCCTTGCCTTGCTTAACCCCTGTTCCATTTTGTGAGTTCAGTGAGAGTGTACCTTCTTGCACCCCCTTCCTTGCCCCCTAACTGGTCCGTGGGTTTGTGCTCCCTCCGCCTGTGTTCCCCTGCCTGAGTTCCTCCCCTCTGGTTGCCTGAGCTTCCCACACCCTCTCTTTTCCCCAACTCCCCTCCCACCCCTTATCCCCTATCCCTTCCCACACCCCGGCCCCTTCCCCCTCTCCCCTTCCACTTTGGCATCCCGCCCTGTGCTTCACCTTGGTGACCTGGGTAGTGTGTCATGGTGACACTACCCTTGCCCTTTGTTGTCTTTGGGTGCCACATTCACTCCTCCCCTATGATGAAACAGGTTGCCTTCTGATTAGGATGAAAGCCCACCCAACAACCTGAGGGGATTAATGGCAACCCAGAGTGCCATCGGAGAGACAGCCTCACTGTTTGCCCCCTTCCTGGCTTTGCCCCTCCCTCTCCTTCCCTCCCCCCCCAACAATGGCACACAGCGGACTGAACTTGCTGCCACTTCAGTCACACCACGCACTGCACCAAAAACCTGCCAGTTGGCCGCAGCTACACTCTCTGCACTTCCGCTCTAGGTGAAAGTGCAGAAAGTGCAGCTGCGGCCAGCCCGCAGTGAGACTCGGGATGGAAGGGGAAATTCTGGACACTTCAATGGTCTGGTTCCCCTCCCATCCCAGACAGCTGGAGCTGTTGGGAAAACCTGGCGGTCCAGGACAATTCCAGACCTTTGGCCACCTTGTTTGGATGTGAGCAGAGAAGGAGACAGAGGAGTCAAAGATGGCCCCAAGGTTGCGGACTGAGGGGACTGGGAAGATGACAGTGTTCACTACGGAGATGGAGAAAGTTGGGCAGGGAGAAGAGGGTTTAGGAGGAAATATAAGAACTTCTGTCTTGGCCATGTTAAGTTGAAGGTGGCAGTGAGCTATCCAGGCAGTGATGTCAGATAGGCAGGCTGAGATTTGGGACTGGATTCTGGGTGAACATTCTGGTGCTAAGAGGTAGATCTATCATCAGCCTAAAGATGGTACTGAAAGCTATGGGAGGAGATCAAAGCACCAAGCGAATTAGTGTAGAGAGAGAAGAGGGCCCAGGACTGACACTTGAGGCACACCAACTGATAGTGGGATAGCAGTAGAGGAGGATCCACCAAAGGATACACTGTATGTGCAGTGGGAGAGGTAAGGAAAACCAAGAGAGGACAGAATCCCGAAATCCAAAGGAGGACAGAGTGTCAAGGAGCAGACGGTGGTCACCGGTGTTGAAAGCAGCAGATAGGTCAAGGAGGATGAGGATAGAGTAATGGCCCCTGGCCTTGGCCATAAAGATGTAACCAGAGACTTTGAAAAGGGCTGTCTCCATGGAATGTAGAGGGCGGAAGCCAGATTGGAGTGGATCAAGAATGACCTGAGTCACAAGGAACTCAAAGCAGTGGACATGAACAGCATGCATGAGCAGTTTGGAAGAAAGGGGAGGAGGGAGATGGAGCAGTTGTTAGCAAGGCAAGTAGGGTCCAATGAAGATTTTTTGAGGAGTTATGTGACCACAGCATGTTTGAAAGCAGCAGGAATGGTTGCAGTGGAAAGTGCTAAACTGAGGATGTGATGGGTGGAGGGGATAACTGCAAAGGAGAAAGAATGGAGTAGATGGGTGGGAATAGGGTCAGAGGAACAAGTGGTGAGTTTGGAGGAGAAAAGGTATATTATCTCCTGTGCCTCCTGTTGGTTCTTTTAAGCTCCCAGGCTCTCCCTACTCTCTCTGCATACAGTTAGAGGTCTCTGTGCACATGCACCAATTTTCCTCCACCACTATGCAAAGAATACAGAGTAAAGGGGCTGCCACTCTAGATTGATTCTCTCAATACAGGATTAAGTCTGGAGTCAAAAGAAGGACTTAACACTCCAGATACAGACCAGAGAGGACTGTGGAAAATGAAAACGATGACAAATAGCTGATGGATAGTTCTGGAAAGTATCGGAGGATTTCTTGTTACTCATTTCTAAATTATGTCTTAAAAACTAAAAAATATTCCTTACGTGTAATAAATGGGGTTCTACATTACTGGTATTAAAAATGTGTGCAGAAGGGGCATAGTATGTGACATACATTTTTGGAGGGGGGGTCTTTAGTAGTGTGACAAACTGTGAGTGTGTGTGTGTGTGTGTGTGTGTGTGTGTGTGTGTGTGTGTGAGAGAGAGAGAGAAGGGGGGGTTAAAATGGCAAAAGAAGTGTGATTATACAGGTACAGGAGTGCCAGTATAGTTTGAGTTGCAAGTTCTATTAAAATCAGAAACATTCTATTGCTTATCAAAGTGAGAGTATTTGAGATAGGGATGTGAAAGGTTTTACAGACTATTGTTGTGGCTAGGGCTACACTGTGTCAAAAATTTGTGAAAATTGTTTAAGAAACAAAAAAGTTAAGGTTGTTTGAAAAAGTGGTGAAAGTGTGCATTTTTATGGTGGGGTCCAACTGTTTTTTTTATGCAGCATAAGTGCTTTCAGATTGTTGTCTATGTGTTATATTTGTGTTTCAAAAATCAGGGTCAGCGTGCTGTAATGCTTCCTTTTGGAATTTTTAAATTTGGTTGAGGCGTTGCAGAGATATTAAGGTTTTAAAATTCCATTATAATAATTGTCTTGATAAGTAATGTACTGGGGAACATGCTCAGGAGCTCTCTCACTCACCCTAATCTGGCTGGCTGGCTGACATCTCAGCAGCAACAGCAGAGAGCGCCTCTGTCTCTCTCACTCACTCTAGTCTGCCTGGGCCTGGTAGTTGGAGCGCCTGAGGAGACAGCAGGAACTGCCTAGACAGAATAAGACATAGCGGGAGAGGAGGAAGCCATGGCGGGGCAGCACATGAGAACATGGTGGAAGAGAGAGGGCAGCCATGGGGCGGGGAAGGACAGGGGGCAGCCATGGAAAAAGGCACAGTGGGGGAGGGAGAGGGAGCAGCCATGGGGAAAGGTAGGTTTTGAACTGTGTCACGGAGGAACATAGGGTCACACACATGTAACATGGGCCTACATGAAGACTACAAGTCTGGTAAATATGTAAAGCAAAAGGTTCCACATGTATGTAATGTTACAATTGAAAACTGTAAAACCCAAATCACAGTTGTGACACGAAATGGAAAGACAGTTTAGTTGATTGCCCAGACAGGGGAGCCAGACAAGGTGGCCAGAGACATTTATATGCTAATGCAGGCAGCCATTGCCTACGTGCGAGACACAGAGAAAACTGATAACGATAACAAAAGGAATTCTAGAAGTCTTGAGGAATACGAAGAGTTTCCTCCTGGGGGATATAAGGAGTTGTACTCCAGAGGGGGCAGGAACTATCAGGAACTCACTCACCATCTTGCAGCCAGTCACGCTGGAAACCATGAACTAAGAGAGACATGATTTTGCTTTCTACTCTAAGTCTGGAGACCCAGTCGCTTACACCAAAGGACTGAGAGAAACTTATAGATCTTTATAGGGTAAGATGCTGATTTAGGAACTCAACCAGTATAGATTAGGAATGCGTTATATTTACCTTTGATTTCTAGTAACCACTCTGTATTAACTATCTTGCTTATATAATCAATAAACTTACTTCTTATCTTTATGAAGAAGTGTCTGTGTCTAACATTGGAACACAAGTGAGCAACAAGAGCCCTCAAGCTCTTGCGAACCCAGAGAGTAAAGAGTTTGTAAACGGGAAGGATCGGGCCCTTGAGTGACAAAGGAGTTGTCCCTGCGCAGCAGACTAGAATTAGCCAGAGAGAGAAACTAATTCAAGTGGGCTGTGCGCGAGGGAAACTGAGTCACTCAAATCCAGTAAAGTGGGGGTGCAGACCCACCAACCCGTGACAGTGGCACCCAACGAGTAGGGTCAAGCTCATTTTGTGGACCAATGTGTAGAAAGTAGAGGAGCACTGCCAGGTGACTGGACTCCTCTGAGGGGAGAAAATCCCATACCTGCAGAGTCTGAAAGCCCCAGGAGTCAGGAACTCAGCTCTGAGAGAGTGGAATAAGCAGATCCTTGAACAGAGTGCGCTGAGTTTGTTGTTTTAATTTTAATTTCGGGCCAGGGACAGTAAGCAAAATAGGTCTTCCAAAGCACTTTCATCACCTGAGAAGGTCAGAGCTGAGCAGGGAAGCCCGAAAAAGAGGTCTCGAAGCAGAAGGCAAAACAAAACAGCATCTGAAACAGCTGATACAAGAATTTGAAATGAGCATGAATGGAACGGATGGAAACGGAGTGGGGGCAACAAATTCCCCTCCACCAAATCCCTCTCCACCCGACCAGCAACCAGCAGATGCAGATGCGCTGCCAAACGTGTCCCAGAACCCCCTTCCAATTCATCGGCAACCAGGGGGACAAGATCCAAACCCTGAACTCGAGATGGCCAGAATAAGAATGGAACATGAGCTCAGACTGGAGAAAATAAAACAGGGAGAAAGAGAGAGAAGACAAACAGAGAGAAAGGCAAATGCAAGCCCAGGAGAAAGAGGAAGAGCGAAAACACCAACTGCAACTCCTCAAAATGCAGGTAGAGGCAGGAATCCAGACCACAATACCCGTGGGAAACAACGCAGGAGGCAGAATTCAGGACTACGCCCCATTGATCCCACAATGCGATGGGAATCAATGCATAGAAGACTACTTCACAACTGTGCGGCATGTGTTTCTTCAAGAACAGATCCCGCAGGAGATGTCGCTCAAATTAGTGTTACCCAAACTCCCAGCGAAGGCAAAAGAAGTTTACAACACAAAAATGGAGGAAAATCCAGTGCTGACTTTTGATGCTTTCAAAAAGGCAGTTCTTGAGACTTACAGGATTACTCCAGAAACTTTTCACCAAAAATTACGCAGCTTCAAGAAGGCAGAGGGTATGTCATATTCAGATGTTTGTAATACGTTGAAACAATATGGGATGAAATGGTTAGATGCATGTGGGAATGCCACTAAGTAACAAATTAATAACTCTGTATTGCTTGAACAGTTCTATACTTTGTGCAGCCCAAATTTAAAAGCACACCTGCTGAATAAGGAGATCACAAATCTCAAAGAGGCAGGGACAAGGGCTGATGCATTCACCGAAAATGCTATCTTAGCTTATGGGGGAAAGAAACCAAATAATGGGGGGAAATCCAAACAAGGGTTTTACCATAAGCATAATTGGTACAAAAATCCACAATCTGAACAAGGACACTTGACCCAGAACAAACCAAATGAGAATGGGGGTGGGGGGAGACA
>QEPC01007769.1:32719-44401 GCA_003113815.1 Sphenodon punctatus | reverse complement strand
TTACCTTTGATTTCTAGTAACCACTCTGTATCAACTATCTTGCTTATGTAATCAATAAACTTACTTCTTATCTTTATGAAGAAGTGTCTGTGTCTAACATTGGAACACAAGTGAGCAACAAGAGCCCTCAAGCTCTTGCGAACCCAGAGAGTAAAGAGTTTGTAAACGGGAAGGATCGGGCCCTTGAGTGACAAAGGAGTTGTCCCTGCGCAGCAGACTAGAATTAGCCAGAGAGAGAAACTAATTCAAGTGGGCTGTGCGCGAGGGAAACTGAGTCACTCAAATCCAGTAAAGTGGGGGTGCAGACCCACCAACCCGTGACAGTGGCACCCAACGAGTAGGGTCAAGCTCATTTTGTGGACCAATGTGTAGAAAGTAGAGGAGCACTGCCAGGTGACTGGACTCCTCTGAGGGGAGAAAATCCCATACCTGCAGAGTCTGAAAGCCCCAGGAGTCAGGAACTCAGCTCTGAGAGAGTGGAATAAGCAGATCCTTGAACAGAGTGCGCTGAGTTTGTTGTTTTAATTTTAATTTCGGGCCAGGGACAGTAAGCAAAATAGGTCTTCCAAAGCACTTTCATCACCTGAGAAGGTCAGAGCTGAGCAGGGAAGCCCGAAAAAGAGGTCTCGAAGCAGAAGGCAAAACAAAACAGCATCTGAAACAGCTGATACAAGAATTTGAAATGAGCATGAATGGAACGGATGGAAACGGAGTGGGGGCAACAAATTCCCCTCCACCAAATCCCTCTCCACCCGACCAGCAACCAGCAGATGCAGATGCGCTGCCAAACGTGTCCCAGAACCCCCTTCCAATTCATCGGCAACCAGGGGGACAAGATCCAAACCCTGAACTCGAGATGGCCAGAATAAGAATGGAACATGAGCTCAGACTGGAGAAAATAAAACAGGGAGAAAGAGAGAGAAGACAAACAGAGAGAAAGGCAAATGCAAGCCCAGGAGAAAGAGGAAGAGCGAAAACACCAACTGCAACTCCTCAAAATGCAGGTAGAGGCAGGAATCCAGACCACAATACCCGTGGGAAACAACGCAGGAGGCAGAATTCAGGACTACGCCCCATTGATCCCACAATGCGATGGGAATCAATGCATAGAAGACTACTTCACAACTGTGCGGCATGTGTTTCTTCAAGAACAGATCCCGCAGGAGATGTCGCTCAAATTAGTGTTACCCAAACTCCCAGCGAAGGCAAAAGAAGTTTACAACACAAAAATGGAGGAAAATCCAGTGCTGACTTTTGATGCTTTCAAAAAGGCAGTTCTTGAGACTTACAGGATTACTCCAGAAACTTTTCACCAAAAATTACGCAGCTTCAAGAAGGCAGAGGGTATGTCATATTCAGATGTTTGTAATACGTTGAAACAATATGGGATGAAATGGTTAGATGCATGTGGGAATGCCACTAAGTAACAAATTAATAACTCTGTATTGCTTGAACAGTTCTATACTTTGTGCAGCCCAAATTTAAAAGCACACCTGCTGAATAAGGAGATCACAAATCTCAAAGAGGCAGGGACAAGGGCTGATGCATTCACCGAAAATGCTATCTTAGCTTATGGGGGAAAGAAACCAAATAATGGGGGGAAATCCAAACAAGGGTTTTACCATAAGCATAATTGGTACAAAAATCCACAATCTGAACAAGGACACTTGACCGCAAACAAACCAAATGAGAATGGGGGTGGGGGGAGACAGGGATCACCCAGATGCCAAAGAGCACACAATTCCCACAATCCACAGACAAATACCATAACCTGTTTTACCTGTAACCAGACAGGACACATAAAAAGGAATTGCCCCAACTCCAAGAATACTGAGAACCAAAGCAGAGCTAAGATTGAAGCTAACTTGGCCTCAGTGAGGACAGACAATCCCACAGGGGATTATATCTGTTACACTCTCCAAGACCCCCACACAGATAACACACATCTCTTCAGACCAACCAAAGTAAACGGGTCGAATAGATAATGGAGCAGACTGGGTCATGGTCAGAGAGGATTTGATCCCGGAAGCGTGTTACACCCCCAACAAAGTCTATGTTAGTTGATACAAGGGACTAGACGATGAACTCCCCACAGCCAATGTGGAGTTGGAATGGGAGGGGGTGAAGGGACAAATCCTAGTAGCCATGCTCCCAACCGCAAAGAACAAGCTGTTGGTGAGGAATGCCATAAACAGATGGCTGCTGAATGGGAGGGTGGAAAAAGCCCAATCCCAGGAACACGGGGAGCTGGATAGCAACCCAGGAACAGAGGGTGAGGGGCAACAAGGCTCAGAGAGCCCTAAACAGGTTGCACCTCTACCCCAGGAACACGGAGAGCCAGAGAGCACCCAGGAAAGGGAGGGAGAGGGGCAACAAGGCTCGGAGAACCCCAAATAGATTGCACCTCAACCACTGAACCCCACAGGGAATCAGACCCTAACTGAACCCCAAGTCCAGTCAGCAGAGGTGGCTGGGACAGGGTCAGAAGGGGACCTGGAGAGTTCTGACCCAAATGGGGAGGAGCAAGGCATAGACCCAAGGTTAAAATTCACAAGAAAAAACTTGACTGCAACACAAACTAAATTCAGAGTAGAACTGACAAAGGATATCATTCTACAGGGAATCAGAGAAGCAGCTGAGAAGGGAAACCCAACTGCATCACACGGGGTAGAATACTCCTGGGAACATGGGTTACTTTATAAGAGCCTACCCCAGGGAAGTGATGGGAAGGGGCAGGATCAACCCAAGACACTAGTGGTGCCCCAAAGTTCAGAGAGGACTTGCTTAAATTGGCACATTCATCTCCCTTTGCTGGACACCTAGGGGTTAAGAGTTATTATCTAGGGGTTAAGACTTATTATCGAAGTGCCTTTTTATAGGGTGGGGATGGATATTGTAGGTCCCATGAGAAAAGCCTCCACCTCTGGGAAAAAATACCTACTAGTTGTAGTAGATTACGCCACTAGATATCCCGAAGCTGCAGCACTGAGGAATGTGGACACCCCCAGTATAGCAGATGTATTAATGGATATTTTCAGTAGGGTGGGTTTTCCCAAACAGATCATAACAGACAGAGAGGCAAATTTCCTCTCCAGTATCTTCCAACAGCTCTGGAAGATATGTGATGTGAAGCACATAAAGACAGCTCCATATCACCCCCAAACAAACGGGTAAGTGGAAAGATTTAATGGGACACTGAAGCAAATTCTAACTAACTTTATGAGCAACAGAGCAAATAATTGGGACAAACTGTTGCCATACCTCCTATTTGCATATAGGGAAATACCCCAGGAATCAACCGGCTATTCTCCTTTTGAATTGCTATTTCAGAGGAATGTGAGGGGTCCCCTAGACCTAGTAAGAGATTCCTGGGAAAACTTAGAGGAAACTGAAGGACAACCTATAACCAGATATGTCCAAAAATTCAGAGAGAAAATAACCTCCATGTTAAAGGAGGCCCACGGGAACCTGGCCAGTAGCCAAGAGGCCCAGAAAATAACATATGACAAGAAAGTCAAAGACAGATCTTATAACCCAGGAGACACCGTGCTAGTTATGAAACCAACTAAAATGGTGGACGGGCAAGTCAGTTGGGATGGCCCATATCATATAATTGATAAGAAGAATGAGGTCACTTATTGTGTGAACAAACCCAACTCCAGAACACAGGCACAAGAGTTTCACATAAATAGAATAAAAGATTACCATGATAGACACATACAGGCTTGTTTAGCTGCAGTGGTAGAAGGAGATGCCACAGCTGACGGCTTGAATGACCCCCTACCAAACCTCCTGCAGGAGAGCCAGGGAACTGAATATCTGGAGGAAATTGGCATTTCCACAGACCTCAACACCTCCCAAACGCAAGAGATGATGCAACTCCTGCAGGAATACAAAGGAATCTTTTCAAACAAACCTGGGGAAACAGATATTATTGTGCACGCCATTGACACAGGAACCAAGAGTCCAGTCAAATCTAGTCCCTTTCGCACAAACGAGAAAATTCAAACACAGATCCACCAGGAGATCGAGGAAATGTTGAAACTGGGAGTCATACAGGTCTCAAATAGTCATGGGCGAGCCCTGTGGTATTAGTGCCTAAACCTGATGGCTCCATAAGGTTCTGTGTTGATTATCGCAAACTAAATGAGATAACTGTGTCAGATGCATATCCCATGCCTAGAACAGATGACATGATTGAAAGGATTGCTGGGGCTAACTATCTGACTACCTTAGACATGATCAAGGGGTATTGGCAGATTAAAATGAACCCGGGAGACAGGTCCAAAACGGCATTCATAACTGACAAGGGCCTGTATGAATTCACTGTGATGCCTTTTGGGTTAAAGAATAGTGGGTCTACATTAGGACTGTAGCAAAATTCCACAGCGGCAGCAAATATCGATGGAAACCCCTCTTCCGCGCGTCACGGCACGGTGCGGTAGACACAGCTTTTCCAGGCCACAGGAATGGCTTTCCACTGATGGTACCACAGGCATTTCTGCCGCACAACGGAAAGCAGCAGCTCTGCGGATTTGAAGGAGACATGGCACCAACTCCCCTTTCCATTGATCGCGTCATTGCAGCATGTTTCCGACCCGAAATACTCGGTACCGCGATACCTGGCGCAATGAGATCAACTCTCAGACCCATGTTGACAGACACTCGCCTGGCCAATTTTATTGACTAATTCTTTCTCAGAGAGACATGTCCCACCTTCACCATTAAGTATAAATAGGTCTGTTTGTCGCCTTATTCTCTCTTGATCCCAAACCGCAGTGAGAGTGAGTGACTGTCGGAGCTGCACCAGGTGTCTGTGTTGGTAAACACAGTGGGGGTGCGGACCCACCAATCCGTGACAAGCTGCTTGTCAAACCTCAAATTCAGTCTAGCCTCTTAGGGGCAGGGTGGCCATTCATCTGGGATTATTCTGGACTGCCCTCTATTTTGAGCAATTTCAGATGTCCAGATTGGGACCGAGTCTGGATGCCATGTTGTCCAGAATCTTGCCCCGACTGCCCCTCTCCAGTTCGAGCTGAGCCACTGCGCAGTCGCTGCTGCTATGCACCACCAGGAAGTCATCAAAGCTGACTTCCCTGCGGGACTCAGTGATCGCACGGGCAAAGGAAGGCGAGCAGCAGCAGCATGGAGGAGCCTGTGACCATGTGTGGCAGGCAGTGCTTCAGGAAGTTTAGGGAGCTGGCAATCTGTCTGTGTATGCCGGGTGGGCTCTCTGTCTGCTGCGCCTGCTCTAGAGCTCTTTGTTGCTGCTCCCGCTGTCCAGTCCCATCTCAGCTTGCTGGGGGCTTGCTGAGGAGAGGAGAGGGACTTTACTCCTCTTGACAAGTTGACGGCTGCTCCAGCTGCTGCCATCACTCTGACGCCTGCACTGACTCTCTGTTTGCTCGGGACTGGGAGGGAGAGGGGCTACACGGCTGCCAAGAGTACAGACAAGTGCTGAGCTGAGAGAGTGGTTCACACAAGTGCTGCTGCTGCTCCCCAACAACATTCCCGGACCCTGCTGCTCCCCTGCAAGAGGAGGGAAGCTGTCTCCCTCCCAGTCCCTGCCCTGCCCAGCTTCAGGAGTGCCTCAATCTCCAGTAATGGGAGCAAGTGACTGACAGTGGCTGGCTGCTTCAGTCTTGCTGAGCCCTGGGGTGTAACAAGTAAGGGCTGTTTTTTGTTTTTGTTTTTTAAGGGATTTCTTTTCTTCCTCAAGCAGGCTCTACAGGGCTGTGCTGCTGCTGCACTGGGGGGATGGATTCTCTATCGGGGAAGTGGGGATTGAGCTGTGTCTGCACTTTGGGGATCTGTCTCTATGAGGGGAGCAGTGGGGAATCTGGAGTAGGGATATACCCCATAATCTACAGGGCTGTGCTATGGGACAGTGCCATGGGGATATACCCATAATCTACAGCGCTGTGGACTGGGGGGTCTCTATGGGACAGTGGGGATTCCCCACCATAATCTACATTGTACAGGGCTGTTGTGCACTGAGGGGATCAGTCTATATGGGGCAGTCTATATGGATACCTCATGATTGGTAGGGCAATGCAGTGGGGAGATCTGCCTTTATAGGGGCAGTGTGGATACCCTGTAAGGGCTTGGACTTTGGGGGCTGGTGTGAACTCTTTCCCTTTGGAGAGTGCAAACCATCCTGAGATCCCTCCATATAGCTCAGAAAAATCCTGTGATCCAGGGAAAAAAAAAAAAAAAAAAGGGAAATGCAATGCAAAAAAAGAGAGGGGAGATTAAAAAAAATCCTTCCCAAAAAAATAATAAACTCCTCTCAAGTTAGTAAATTTCCATGCAAGAAGCTAGTTTGTTCCACAAATTTTAAAATAGCAATAATATACTCGCCTACCAAAGAGGCGAAGTGAGGGAGTTGGGAGAGCTGCTTATTTAACATCCTGGCTTCCCTTCCTCTCCCTCTTCCCTGTCCATCCTTATTGATGAGGTCACCATCTGCCCCGTTCCCCAAGCCCGTAGCTCAGGCTTCATCTTCGACACTCACCTTTCCTTTAAACCCTACATCGACTCTGTTACCAAGTCCTGTCGCTTTGCCCTGCACAACATTGCTAATCCAGCCCCTTTCTCTCTGTCCCCTCAGCCCAAACCCTTGTTCACGCCATGGTCATCTCTTGCCTTGACTACTGCAACCTCCTCCTTACTGGCCTCCCCCGCTCTCACCTGTCCCCCCCTTATCTCCATCCCAAACTCCGCTACTAGGATAATCCACTCAGCCCGTCACTTTGACCACGTGCAGACTCTCCTCTCCTCGCTTCGCTGGCTCCCCCTTCCCGAACGCATCCTTCACAAACTCCTGGTGTTCACTTACAAATCCCTTCACAACCTGGTTCCCCCTTACCTCTCAGTCCTAGTCTCCTTACACACTCCTGCACGCAGCCTCCGCTCCTCCTCTGTCCCCTCCCTCACTCTCCCTCGTCTCCCCTGCTCCCCAACCGTCTTTGTCCATTCTCCCTTGCTGCCCCCCGTGCCTGGAACTCCCTCCCTGCCCACATCCACCTTGCCCCCTCCCTCCGCACCTTCAAATTCCTCCTCAAATCCCACCTCTTCCTCGCTGCCTTTCCCGACGCCTGTTAGAACTTACCTTTCAATATTTGCTGTCTGCCCTCCCCGCAGACTCCTGCCTAACTGCAACCAAGCCAAGCACGTGCACCTGAGACTTCGCATCCGTGAATATAATTTGGATATAATTTATCCCTTGTCTCTCCCTATGTCCCCTATCCTTGTCTCCCACTCCATGTCTATTAGGTTGTAAGCCATAGGCAGGGACCGCATCTATCTTATTGTTCTGTAAAGCGCCAGGTACACAGCTGGTGCTATACAAATGCTTATAATAATAATTAATTAAATTATTAATTATTATTATTATTATAAGGTTTTATATAGCACCAGCGATGTACCTGGTGCTGTACAGAGAATAAAATAGACACGGTCCTGCCCGAGAGTTTACAATGTTCTTTCACTTGCACATTGTATGACAGGTTAAAAATTAACGTGTTAATTTTATAAAATGTACAGGCCCCATTTACGGGCAGACCCCAAGCTGTCCCCACCAGGATTTAAATTTAGCAGAGATGCAGTGGGGACCCAGCCCAGGCATGGGCCGGCTCAAGTCCATTTCTTGCCCCTGGGCCCATTCCAACCTAGCTACCCTACACCTCTGAGGAGCCGCCTAGAGAGAGGCTTGTCTGATGCTCGGCCTAAGGGTGGGTGGTGGGGATGAGTTCCCAGCCTCCCCTCACCCGCTGCTGTTCTGCCAAATTTAAATCCTGGCAGGGTCTGCCTGTCGCCTGACTCGGGGGTTGAGGGTAGGGTTTCCCAACAACACACCCCCTCCTCCCTTCCTGGGCCAAATCCCCACTGCCATTCTCTGTGTCTCTGTAATATCTGCCTCAACAGTTTGGGAATTGGACTGGAAACTGAGGCCGGTAAAGGAGAAGAAGCAGATGGAAAGTGTGGGAGTGAGGAGTTCAGCACTTTGTACAGATCCAGGACTGAAAGAGTTATGCAGACAGACACAAACTCCGGGAGGCTGGGAGCACTAACTTGGCACTGCAGTTTGCAAGCCGTGAGTTACAAGTGATTATCCTTAGTCTGCAAACCCACTAGAGAAGAAAAGGCTGTACCAGCCTCAGCTTCTGAGGTGCTCACAAGCCAGAATGGAGGTGGTAAACTAGCTGCACTTTCACAGAAGTGAAAGGATACTTTCCCCAAAAAATGCCTTATAAAAAGCAAGGAGATTCAGTAACAAAAAACCTAGTTTAACAACAGAGTTAAGGCTCATATACATACAACCATGATCCAGAAATTGCACATTAAGGCTGACACCTTAACTTGCACACCATTGTGGCACCACAGACCTTGAACACTAAAGCATACTGCCCATGGTCACAACTCAGGGCCCAGACACCCACAGTTGACCCTTGGACTTTCAGCCGACATCCTCTTTATCCACACGTTGAAACACAAACTGTCTTCCAGCAGAGCTCCCTTTTATCCCCAAAACTCCCACTCTGTTCTCAGACTAAATAATTTCATGTTGCACATCTATCTGCCTTCAAACCCAGAGTCTGTCCTGACTGTAAGCAATGAAGGAACTCACCCTAAGGAAACTCATCATTCTTATCACAGTTGTCCTGTCATCAAACTACCTGTGTGCTGTGAGTTGAAACCCCTTCCAAGACAGTTGTCTCCTTCCCCCAAATACCCAATCTGCCTTGACTACAAGACTCCATCCCCTAGCTACAGTACTACCTCAACACAGTTATCTCTCCCTCCAAATGCCCAGGCCTTGTACCGCTCCACCACCCTGAAATCCTCAGTCTACTCTCACCCTAAGCAACCCACAGGCACAGGTGCTCCTTTCCTGCTGAAGTCCCAGTCTCCACCAACCTTAACCAAATGCTCTGTGTGACAATGTTTCCATCTCCTTCCAGTATCTCCTAGTGATACTTAGTGACACGTCCCTCCCCACAAAAAGCTGCACTCTACTCCAAACCCTCAGGCTACCATGAGCCTCAGGAACTGGTCCCTAGCAATGGGCACTTCCCTGGCTTAAGCACCCTTGTTTACCATTGATTGTTTCTTTAGCTGCAAGCCCATTCACATCTCACAAGGAGCTAAGATTTAATCAACATTCTTGACACACGTTCTTCTCCTTTATTTCCCCTTCCCCTTGCCTCAAGCTATCCTGTGTTGTATAAGAGACCCTTTGTTTGAATGTACCCCAGGATTTTGGAACAGTCCATTGAAAGGGAAAACTCCTATGGCATGTTCTCAGGTGTGTATGAAAGCCCATTGAAAGGGAAACCAATCTGCTCCATGGGTGCGCCCTCTCTGAGTGTATGCCATTTGCATGCCTGCCAGATTTACATGCATGTTCCAAGTGCATGATGGGAGGCCAGAGGACAATTTGGGGGGCCCCTTGGACAATAGGGAATTAGTCCCCCTTGCCCCCTTCCCCAGCAACAATGGTCTCGGACCATAAAAAACTGGATAAAGGCTGGGGCTGGGTTGGGGCCACAATAACCTGCCGAGCTGCTGGAAATAGTGCTCATCAATGTGCACAGCAATGTAAGCCAGCCAGCCCCTAGAGATGGTCTGTGTATTCTGGTAATATTGTTAGAGTGTCTTTTTCTATAAGGCATCTGGTGATTCCTGGAGCGCTGATATTGGGGTGAAGGAATCTGGTGATTCCTGGAGCGCATGAGTGGGGTGAAGTGATTTGGGAATGCAGAGCTGTGACTATTTGCTGTGACACCAGACTTTTGCTCTGGGGGTGGGATTTATGTGTGGGATGTTTGTCAGTACCAGATGATCCTTTTTTTTGATACTTTATTAATTCTTAACTTTTAATAAAGCTCCTTTGTTCACAACCTAGATGGTGTGCTTGCAAGTAGGGAAAGGTAATAGCCTGCTAGGCTGCCCAGTAAAATTTAGTGTCCCAGATTTCTGGGTGGGGGCTCGAGCCAGTTTGTTTTGCTGTGCCAACCCCCTGAAAACCCACTCCTTTTTGCCACAGACGCCATTGGCACAAGGGTTACATGTATAATGCCTCAGAACCACCTTGACTAGCTAGAAGGGTCTGTGTTGCTGGTTCTCTTGGATAGGGATCTGGACCCACTAAGCAATAAAGTCTAGTGACCTGATCTTGAGTGTGCAGTGTCTACCTTGTTCATCTTGTCTATACTGCAGCACCCCTAAACCCACAACACTAGAGCCACCCCTTCATAGAAAGAGTCGGAAGGGAGCTTAGAGGTCATCTAGTCCAACCCCCTGCTCAATGCAGGAAATCCACAGCTACAGTATCCCTGACAGGGATGGCACAATGCTTCACAATCCTCCATGCCCATACCCCCTCCTCTCACTAGGGGGCTAGGGCACACACACCCCAACATCCCTGTGCATACCCCCCCAGGGGGTAATGGCACCATACCCCACTCCCAATCCTCTACGCCTAAATCCCTTTCTCTCCTACAAAATCCATTTCTCCAACACACAGCCAGTCTGGCAGGCTCAAGTAAAAAATCTTTCCACTCCCCCCCAAAAAAACACACCTTCTGTCCCCTTGCTGAGGTTTCTACTACTGGAGAATGGGGGTGAGGCAGGCCCACGTGTAGCAGTCTTTCCACTTCTCCACCCCCAACAACACACCTCTGTACAGCCTCTGTACAGTTCAATTTGTCATTCAAATTTCTTAGCAAGTGCTGGGTTTACTTTCTTTAATTCATTGAGTTCTACCTCACCCACAGGACTATAGGATATACCAGACTGGATGAGTTCCATATACTGTCTCTCTGACTGTAGCCAACACTGAAAGTTACTCTTCACATGGAAAGTGCCAGACTCCAGCATGGCCCCTGGCTGCAATGTCGTGTCAGCACACTATGAAGTGCCAACTGTTCTCCACCTGCAGTGAGAAGCTGCATTGGCAAGGCAGGGGAGCTTGTGCTTTCAACTGCATTAGGGGAACCCTCAGGAGAATGCAGTTTGTACTTGGCTTAAAGGACACATAGCAGGAATAACAGCTCCTCCATACACCCCCTCTGCTGTACCTGCCTCCCCCTAAACCAGACACAGCTGTTTATCTCAGAAGAGTGTGTAGCTTCATCTGGGAAACAATAGTAGGACAGACCTAGTGGCCCAGTCTGCCCTACACCAAGCTGGCATCACTCCTGACAGGCAGGCATGCTTAGCTGCTTCTTTCCCAGCAGGTTTGTGTCTGAAACCTGGTTCAGTGCACACCCCTTTCCCCAGCATACTTCAGAAAAGCCTCTGCTGAGTAGGGATGGGTGAATACGGTTTGGAAGTTCGGAGTTTGGCCCAAACTCGGCCTGTTTGGATGACCAAACCCAAACCCGAACCCGAACGCAAACATACTGAACAAACCGAACACCGAATGGCCTAACAGTTTGGTCAGTTCGGATCGCGTTTGGGTGGCAAAAAATGGTTCACTGGAAGGTCAAACATGACAGGGAGGTGTAGTCAGTCACTGAGGAGCAGACTTCCAGGCACCAGAGGTGGAGAGGCTTGCAAGAAACAAAACTAATTATCTGCCTCCCCCCTTCCCAACACCTTCTGAGCTAGTCAGTGTTCCTGAACAGCAGGCGTTGAGTAGGATTTTTAGATTGCTTTAAGTTTCATTTCAGTTTTGTA
>QEPC01007769.1:0-32408 GCA_003113815.1 Sphenodon punctatus | reverse complement strand
CTGTGTACTTATTAGATAATCCATTTAGTTCATAGCATTTAGAATAGTTAATAGCAGTTAGATTTAGTGTAGATAGATAGATATAATATTAGATAAAATAAATAAATAAATAAATAAACCCCATATTAAAAAAAAAACAACCCCATATAAAACCCAATAAAAAACCAAAAAATATATATAAAAAACAAAAAAACACCCATAACAACATTTCCTGAATGGCCAAACCGAACAGCCGAACAACCTAACCGAATGGCCGAACCAAACAGCCGAACCCGAACTCAGCGAACTAGTCGAACGGCCGAACCAAACGCAGCCAAACCGAATGCAGCCAAACCGAACGGTCAAAATGAACGCAGCTGAACCGACCGGCCAAACCCGAACCGTGATCTGTTCACTCATCCCTACTGCTGAGCAGCCAAACCTTCACATTGCTTCGGTGAT
Source organism: Sphenodon punctatus (assembly GCA_003113815.1). Classification (NCBI taxonomy): domain Eukaryota; kingdom Metazoa; phylum Chordata; class Lepidosauria; order Sphenodontia; family Sphenodontidae; genus Sphenodon; species Sphenodon punctatus. The sequence continues at coordinate 31,967 of QEPC01007769.1, read as the reverse complement.
ACTGGGGCACTAGTAGCTGGGTTAACACGAGACCCCCTGCCACGTGAGATTATTGGGGGGTTGGTTCCCCAATATCTGCTCTATCTTTAAATTTAGGGGAATTAGCCAAGTTAGGGGGTCCCCTCATGTTCAAGGGATCAAGCTGAGGACAGTACGCGCCACAGGCAGTTTTATGTACCCTCCCCAAATAGAAAGAGAGAGGAGGAGACAGGTATAAAAAAACAACAGGTTTATTGGTATATAACACAGAGAAACACAGCCCCGGTCTGGCTGGTGGGGTTTAAAACACAGGTGGCTTGCGGGGATGGTAGGAGAAGAGAGAGAGGGGGGTGTATTCTGGTGTTGGCTCAGCGAGGGGGAGCAAGAGAATGCGATAGGGAGAGAGAAAGAGACAGGGAGGGGAAAAGGGCTTCCCCAGCTGGGAAAGTCTGGACCTACAGTTACCTTTCCTGGCCTGTTGAGACGGGACAGGCAGCCCACAGATCCAGCGGAGTTCAGGGGATGGAGGAAAAAGCAAAAAGGGCAGACCAGAGTCTGGGAGAAAATCCTACCAGACACGTACAGAGCGACCTGCACATATTTGGGTCCAAAAACTTCTCAGAGGTGGAAGGGAAACTGTAGGGCAGTTATAAGGTACTGAACAAAGGAGTTTGGGAGGCTACGAAGGGTCGTTTGTGGTGTACAATGGGCTAACGAGGGGAGAAATCCAACTTCCATTTCCATCACAAAAAGGGCCATCCAAGATGCATAAGATATCTTTGACACGGGGAAACTATAAACAGAAGGGAGGTAAGGGAGGGGAGGTAAGGCTAACGACGGTCTTTAGGGTACAATGGGTGTGTGTCTGGTTTCTCTTGAGGAATGCAGGAATCGAAGGTTGCTGCCCTGAGTAATGGCCATCAGTCCTTTGTTCCAACAAGGTGAACCCTTCTTCTTAACCCCATTCTTTACTCAGAGGGCTCTCCCTTCCAGTCTGTTTTTCAACCTTTGGCTAGTATCTTTCCATGAGTGTCTCCTTGTTGCTATGGCTAGGGTAGCTGGGCCCGATCCTTATGTGCTATCCGTTTTCATCTGCACCCCCCCTTTCTGCTTGTGCACCTCATATGGGGAGGCTTCCCTGTCAAGCCTCTATCCCCATGTTCTCTGGCCTCAGTTGGTTCCTGGGGGCTTTTTGCATGCCCTTCTTCCCAGGTCCCTTGGCCTCAGTTTACATAGCAAGAGTGGGGGTGGTGGTACCCATTGTAGGGGAATTTTAGGGGTCCATTCTTATCAGCTGGTAACAGCAAGGTCCCGAGCACCTGCTGCCATTGGCACTTCCAGGGCCAGGACAGACATCAGCACCATTTCAAGTTTGTGTAAATCAGCACTCCCTAAGTTTTCATCTGTGCTCTCAATTTTAAAACAAATATAATCTCATGACCCCAAGCAAAGACATGTAGAGTGTATTAAATAGCAGGTGGTGTTATGCACCCCTTTTCAGGGTCTACTCCACCCACAGTTTGGAAACCTCTGGTCCAAATAATGTGTAACTAACTTATTAATAAGACTGGGCTGTTTGGTTAGTGACTTCTGCTTCAGACCCAGGTTATTCTGAGGCAGACAGCAGATGACAGGGTCACATTCAGGGCTTTGTTAAGCAACCCAAAAGACTAGACACATTTCCTGGGGCATCTCTACACTTCAGCCAGCAAAGTGAGGCAGTCAATGGCAGTGGTTACATAAGGCACTAAGCAGAACACCCAGAGGAATTACTGGCAGAAGAGGTGAAGCAAACCCTGCCACACCTGTTCTAGGAAGCTCTGCAGTTCCAGCCTTTGTGTACCTAGGGCATGGACTGCAGGTTGCAGCTGTGGCAGTGACAGGCTTCAAGGCTAAGAAACCAGGCCAAGCTGGCTAGCACAGGCTGAGCCAGAGCAAGCCTATTTTGCTGCAGCAGCTGAATACAAGCAGGGGGAGGGGTGACATGGATGTTGCAATCTGGCCTGAGCTCCACAACCAGCAGGATTATCCATCATCATCATCCATCATAAGGCAGGCATCAGCTCCCCCTGCCCCAATGGGGGCGATTAGTGCTCATGGTTATATAAGCAGCAAACCAGGACAGATGCATGTTGTAAGGGCTGGACTGACAGATGATGGGAGGAGAAGGGCACTCTTTTTGATCTTTGCTCTGTCAGACCAAGCCAATGCTGCACTGAATTCAGTGTTGCTAGGGAAGAGCAGTAAACAGCTGGTGCCCTTGGTGCTGGTATCTAACCTGAGTCAACCCTCCCACTCGTACCACTTAGTAGAAAACACACAGGCACACACTGCTCATTCTTAAGAATATACATTGTAATTCAGGCCTCTAGCACCTAGTTCAGTCCTGTCCCTTTCCCCAATGAGGAAAGCAGGATGTGACCTCCTTCTGCCTTGGCTTATAGACACTGTTCCTCTTCCCATGCAGCCAGCAGTATGTTCTGCAATGTCCAGCTCCAAATGCCTGTTTGGCAGGGCACAAACTGCAGATAGAGCAACTAGCTGAACAAGCTCCTCCCCCTCCACAGGGGAGTGACAAACCCAGTGAATCCCTGAAGCTAAGGTACCAGCAGCTCCCTCCTGACAGCACTGGGAACACAGTGGGTGACAGCAGCATATGCTACCAAACAGGAGAACAGCCCTATGACTCACTGCTCCTTGTCATAAAGATGTTCATAGAGAGATTGTGACTTAGTTCCCAACGAATCACCTGTAACTTAGGTAAATTTTCTCTCTATGCAAAGAAAACGCAATCTTGGTCAGGTTTGCTCAGGTATCTAACCTGAGGTCAGCCCTCCCATTTGTGAGTACCACTTAGTAGGGGGGAAAAAACCACGCACACAGGCACACAATGCTTATTAATAAGAATATATATTGTAAATCAGTTTAAACAAAGTGAGATTGATTCAAGAGAGAGCACAGCCAGAATAGTTAAAGACAGGACCACTTACCATTATAAACCACCAAATATAAAAGCCCTCTTAAAAAGAGATGTCTAGAGGTTTCTTTTTGAAAATTTAACCATGTGTTCTGGTAGGCAGGAGGGTTATATATGCAAAATTTGAAGACCCAGCCAAAAAATCAGAAGTTATAATGATTTAAAAGTTAATTGCCAGAGGTCAAATTCACCATCCTGCCCTTTTGTTACAATTCCTATCTCCTTCGGCTGGATGAGTTGAGCCTCAAAACCTCACAGCTATGGAACCCGAGATGTTGATAAAGTGCTGTTGTGGGCTGATAGTGTTTAGCGAAGAGATAGAGTAATTAAAGATTTAGTTCTGCTGCATTCAAATTTTAGTTGTGCCTCATGTGCATTAGAGCAGCATTCAGCATACTAGTGCTTTTTTCTTTTCCCTGCATACCTTGATGTGTGAAAGACTCTATGCACTTCTTTAACCACGTTTGCGTGTTTTTAAAGCACATTGGCAAGTGGCCAAAACCTACCTTTACAAGAGAGCGTTTGCAATGACCCACATAAACCTCTTGTCAGAATGTCGGGGCTAGTCAGTATCATGTCAGTTACACAGCGCCCCACTTCCCCAGCTCCCGGCTCCGCTCCTTTCCCCTCTCATGGAGCCGAGGAAGTGGAGCGCTGTGTAACTAACACGATACTGATTAGCCTAATCAGTGTCATGCCAGTTACACAGCGCCAGCTTCCCCGGCTCAGCTCCACTCTACAGGAGCTGTGTAACTGACATGATGCTTCCCCAGCTCTCGACTCCGCTCCTGCTCTGCTGCCGCTCCTCCTCCTCTCCCCCCACCAGAGTACATTAAAATGCTGCTTTCCCTAAATGCAGTCAATTTCAAAATGTGCTTAAATAAACCCAGTGTGAATAGTGTATGGGTTTATTTAAGCGCATTTTGAAATTGACTGCATTTAGGAAAAGCAGCATTTTAATGTATTTGAGAATGTGCTCGCTGACTGCAGCTTGGCTAAAAAGCACCATCAATAAAGTTGTGTGACCCTGTAATTTAGTTGTGCACTGTGAAGGCAAAAGGGGAGGAAGTAATGCTACTGCCACCTACTCATTCTGCTGCTCACTTGGTGCCGGTGAATAAAGTGATGTGACCATGTAACACTGTGGCTGATTGCAGACCCTGCTCAAAGCTGCTACAGGCTTGGAACGGTGGTGTGGCTCCTTTAAGAGCCTGGCTGCCTAGTGGGAAAGTAGTGCAGCAGATTTAAACGCTGCTCCAACAGCTGTCAGGGCGACGAAGAGCAAGATTAGGATCCGGAAACGGCAGAATACTGGCACAAGCCTGGGCGACAGCCGAATGTGATTAACTGGTTTCCAGAACTCACTGAGTGGTGGCCTTGAGAGGTAATGCGCCTTCGCCTCCTCTGGTCTCTTGCACCACAAACCCTGGTGGCAGAGCATAAGTGCAAAGGGGGGGGGGGGGGGGAATGTGCCTCCCTAGAATATGGGAGGAGTGCACTGCTCCCTTAAATTAGGGGTGCCCCCCATGTGGACCAGCAGTGCCAGTGGCACCCCGCTGTTGCTAGCCGAGGTGTCCCTCAGGTGACACACATAGAGGCAGCTCAGCCGTAGGTCGTACAGTCTCTGCCGGTGTCAGCAGTAAACTGAAGCAGCTGCTGCTTATGTTGTGTCAGCAGCAGCATTTTAAAGCACAGTCTGTGTCGAAGTCTGTGTGCTTTAAATGCTGTCATTACCACCCCGTGTGGGGCCATCAGACAGACTCAAGATTGTCTTGAGGGGCTTGGACCCCACTTCCACTCTGGCTCAGCTGCCAGTGCCTACCACAAGACAAAGCTTCTTACTCCCTGCTTGAAGGACCAGGCTGCTGCCTTCTCTTCCTCCTCCCTCTGGTAATGTGAGCTCTGCAAGTGACAGTGAGTAAGCATACTGGGCACCAGTATGTGACACTGCTCTTAATTTCAGGATGGATAATAGCACTTTGCTCAAGTACTCAATAAACATTCAGCCATGGAGAGATAGGATAAGTTTTATCCCACATAGAGGGTTCACACCAGACCGGGATGAGATTGCTAGGCAGGGACCAGGCACAAAAACCAAGGCACTCCTTGGCCCTAGTCAAAGAACAGCAAGTGGGAGGGAGGGAACAGGCACCCCACAGTTGCCTCCTCCGACTGCCCATGGGGTGTGGCTTCTTGGGGTGGGTGGCAAGCAGCAGTATGCAGCAGCACTGGAGTGTGCCTGCTCTCTCTCTATAGGGAGGGACTCTTTCTTCCCCAAAGAGGAAGAGCAAAGAGGGCACGGGCCCAGTAGGCTTAGGTATGCACACAACACACCCCTACCTGGCCTGTCTTCCTGCTGGTGCCCACAGTAGCGGTGGCTGCTGCCAACCACTTGCCTTGCTGGCCATCTAGACTCCGTCTGAGCACTGTAAGGGACTATGTACGGGCCACAACCTGAATGTTGGCACCATTACCCTGGTTCTGATCCCCTGTACCTGACACTCCAGCTGCTCCCCAGCTTATATTCACACACAGTAAGGACTGAGACACCTGCAGATGAGGGCATTGTCTGGGAATAGAGGGGAGGGGAACCAAGGGGTCATACAGCCCCCTAGGGAATGGCTCAGCTAGCTGGGGGTGGGGGTAGTTTTGCCCACGGCCATGTCTCCTCCTAGAAAATTATTATTCCACCACCTTGCTCCTCCTAGTCCACTCCACATTAAACTAAAACATTATTTATTTACAGGTCATTTATTTATCATAAGTAATTTACAATTTTTTTTTACAATACCTTAACTTTGCCCTGGTTACAGGTTTGAATGTAAATGCCTGAATACAGGACAGAGTTAAGGTGGTGTAAAAAAATGTTGTAGATGACCTATTACGTAGCTGACTTATAAATAAATAAATTAAATAAATTAAGTAAATAAACAGTTTAGTTAGAAATAACTAAACAAGGAAGCATGTAAAATACAATATAATAATAAAGTACATATGGTGTATTACTGTTGGTGTAATGGTACACAGGGCAGATAAAGTGTAAATGATTTCCATGCTTTTTAACATTTGTTTTATTACATTGAATGTTAAATGTGTTTTGTAATGTAAGTAGTTTTCATGCTCTTTAGCACTTAAGTTTTTTGGTAAAATGTATTTTGCTAAATATTTTTTGAAAGGTAAGGTATTTTTTAGAAATGGTCCTACCTTTAACCTTTTTTTTAAAACTAAGTTTTTTTATTTCAGGAAATAAAATATAAGCATAACACAGTCTAACTGATTTTCCTAACTCTTTTCTTACCCTAACTGAAGTCCAAAGAATATTTTAATCCACTCCCAGCTGTAATGGTAAAGCAGGGCACAAATCTTGGCAATTTCAACAAACCAAGTCTCTTATACCATGCGGTCTTGGTACCAGACATCTCTGGCTGCTTGTTCCTCTTCAGTTTAAAGATGGTAGAAAATGGCTCTCTTCTCCTTGCTGTTCTCACTCTTTAAATACTTTCTTGACGGCCCTTTGTCTGGTTTCCCCCGTTACTTCTCAGGTGGAGATGGGTCATGTCTCAAGGTGCAAGTGCGAATTTGCAAATCAATGGCTGCTTATCAGTGTCTCAGAAAGGTGTTAAGAGTTGCTTGTTTTCAGTTTCATTCATGCAATGATTTTAGTTCACACTACATACATGTTTCATCTACAACTTGTTACATACATTACATGTGTTTACATGTATCCCATGACATTCCCCCACAGCAGGCTACAAAGTCCTAGACCCCCAGAGCTAGGCCAGGCCCCATCCTGCAGCACATCAGGGAGGCAACAGCACAGCCCTTTCCAGTTCCATGGCTATGTACCATTTGAGAACAAGGACTTCCCCCAACAGCCTGTTGCATTGAGATTTATGCCCTGGACTGACCATTCCCCCAGCAGATAGGCAATGGAGCACTTCTTGTAGCCCCTGCTCATCACATAGAATTGTAATGGACATCAAGGGTCATCTAGTCTTGGATGCAGAATGACTACAACTAGAATATCCCAGACAGATGGCTGTCCAGCCTCTTTTTGAAAGGCTCCAGCAATAGGGAGCCTATGACCTACCGTAGGTAACTTTTTTCCATTGCTGCACAACCCTTACTGCTAGGAAGTTTTTTCTGATCCTTAATCAAGATCTACCTTCCTGTAACTTGAGCCTATTGTTTCTAGTCCTGCTCTCTAGCCATGCAGAACAGTTCCTTGCCATCATCGTGGTGGTATCTTTTTTCCACTCCAAATAGTTTACAACATTATTACAATCTTTCAATGGCACATTAAGTTTTCAGTAACAAATACAATGTTAACACTTTAACAAATGTTGATTGAGAAAAAGAGAAAATAAGAAAATCACCAGAAAATCGTAACAGCCAAAATATTTTTTAAACAAAACCCTCAGAAAATATTTGCACATTATTTTTATGAGTTTCTATGTTAGAAGGAAGGCTGGAAATAGTTCTTGAGTAGGAGTAGGAACAGATTGCAAGGTTCTATCTGTGTAATAACACATTTATCCAGGTTTTTGACAATGGGAGCGATCCCATGCGCCATGCATGTTGCTCACATCTTGCACGCGCGTGCATGCAAGTCGCACGCATCTCCATAGGGATTGCACTGTGCTGCACGGATCCCATGCAGGACGTGCATGGATCTCACACAGATCCTGCTTGGGATTGTAGCCATTGTGGGTAACCATGTGGCCACGAAATCCTCCTATTGGTCTCCCAATGAGACAGTTTATTCATGGACATGATATAATAAAGTTTTTCTAGCCATTCTTCTTCAGATGGGGGCTTGGGTTGTTTCCATGAGACAGCAACAACTGTTAGTGCTGCTGAAATTAAGTGGATGCATAGTTGGTTGTAATACTGCAAAGTAGGTAGGTCTGGGAATACAGCCAAAAGAAATACTTTGTGTTTTAAAGGTAAGAAGAGAGGTAGCAATAGTCCTGTCCCCTCTCATTTTTTTCCTTACCAGACACTAAAACTGCTGTATTTTTGGATAAGCCCTCCATCTAAGAGAAGCCCTCACACCATAGATTTGTTTTATTTACCACTCAGGAAAAGGATCTTGAGTCACTGTGGACAATATGAAATCCTCAGCTCAATGTGCAGCAGTGGTCAAAAAAGCAAAAAATGTTAGGAATAGGAAAACCTTTCTGAATAAATCCTAAAAATGTTTGCTTTTTTGAATGTTGCTGGACATTGAGCTGAAGATTTCCATGTATTGTCCACAGTGACTCCAAAATCCTTTTCCTAAGTGGAAACCCCTAATTTAGGACTCAGCATTGTGTAAATATAGTTTGGTTTATTTTTTGTTACGTACAGCACTTTGCATTTGTCAGCATTAAATTTCAACTGCCAATTACTTGCCGTCACCCACTCTTGCTCCTGCAATTCCTCATACTCTACTTGGGTTTTAACTATCTTGAATAACTTTGTGCTATCTGCAGATTTTATCACCTCGCTCTTCACTCCCTTTTCCTGATCATTAATGAACATAACAGACAATGCAGGTCCCAGTACAGTCACTGAGGCACTCCACTATTTCTCTCCATTGCGAAAAATGACCATTTGGTCCTACCCTTTGTTGCTGCCAAATTTTTAGGTTCAGGACCTCATGGGGCAGGGCTTAGAGATCAACAGTCCATGTAGTTATCAGGCTCATAGTCAAAGTCCAGACCAGGAGTCGAAACCAGAAAATCCACCATAGGGGACAAGGATAGGGTGCCGATACATGTGGGAAGGTTGCTCGATGGCAGGCAGGCTGGGAAGGAAGCTGGAGCGCCAGCAGAGGGGTCTGACCAGCAGTCTCTGACAAAGATGAGGTGGATAATGTGGAATACTGGCATAAAAAGGGACTGCAATGGGTAGATGCATGCTGACACTGATGGCAAATTCTACTAATGGTAGGAGATCTAACCAATTGGTTTAGCAACGGTTCAAATAACAGCAAAGTTATTGTTCTAGTACTTGAGGTACATGTTTTGTTTGGCCATCAGTCTGGGGATGACTGATGGAGAGAGGGCGGGGATTGCAGGGGGATTTCCGGGGCCTGGTACAGCCAAAAGCAGCCTGCTGTCCGACTGCCAGCAGAGCCACCACCACCAGGTGCTGCCTCTCCTGCAGAAGATCGCCCGGCGGGAACCCATCTTAGTCTTAGGGCTCAGTGCCTCCACTAAGACTGTTGCTGACCCTGGGCCCCCAGGTACTATCGAGCCTCCTCCTTCCCTGTTGGAGGAGAGGGGGCAGGGCCAGGGATTGCACAGTAACCTCCAGTGCCTGGTGTGACCAAAAGCAGCCTGTTGCCTGGCAGCGCTGCAGACTGCGCACTGAAGGACCACACGCTGAAGGACCACACTAAAGGGCCCTTAGGCATAGTCCTTAGCAGGATGGGGGAGGGCCTTCTGGGCAGGTGGGGAGATGACGTGGGGCAGAGGGTGGAGGCTAAGTGGATTTTTTTAGGCTGGTGGCTATAAGTGAGCTAATTGGGAGAAGGTTGGAAGGGAGTTATAAAATTGGGAGGTGGGTTATATAATAGGGCTTTATATTCCCTACCCCCAGTGAGGGGGGAGGGACTGGGCTAGGGAAGGGGCATTTCTCTTGGTGGTGGTGGTGGTGGGAAACATTACCGCTGTAGGGGTTTTCGTTATCACCCAGTGAAAGCGAGGGGTAGGGAGGATTTGGAGGGTGGGGATCGCCTTTGCTAATCAGATGGGATAGCCAGAGGTGGGAGGCATGGGGCGGGCCAGCTGGGGGGGGAGGGCTGCGGCCATTGGGATTGTGATGGGGTGGGGAATTTATGGTCCCACTGGAGATCATATTTGAATGGTGTGGAGGGACACATGCTTTCCCTTCTGGTTCCCCTCACTATCCTCCAGGCAGGAGATTTGTTGGATCATGATCAGAGGGCCCCTGGCCCAACTTTGATACTGTTTAACGTGAGATCATTTAATAAAGCAACAATGATCCAGGAGATGATCCTGGACTGTGCATCCAACCTTGTGTACATTACAGAGACTTAGCTGGACACTGAGTCAGGGCCTATTTTGGCTGACCTTGTTCCAGCCGGGTACTCCATGCAGCATCAGAGGAATGGGGGAGCGGTGTAGCCATTGTTTTTAGGGAGTCATGGTCAGTGAGGAGGGATCCGGTGCAGTTTACAGTGGGTATCGAGGGCCTTCACCTTGTAATCGATTCGGCAGGAGACAGATTAGGAGTGCTGCTGATATACCGTGCACCATCCCTGCATGTTCTAGCAGAGCTGGTGTCGTAGATGGTGGTGCGGTCTTCATCATTCACACCAACACCAGTCTTGAAGGGGTGGCCATGGACTTACGCTCTGCCATGGCAACCATAGACCTGTCCCAAGTAGTCATCGGCTTGACACATGATGGGGGAGCATACCTTTGACCTGATTTTGCACACTGGCTTTGAGGTGGCAGATCTGTTAGTGGGGGTGGTATCATCAGTGACTTTGTTATGGACGGATCATTATTTATATTTATTTATTTATTATTTATTTAATAAATGTATACCCAGCCCCTTCTACAAAGCAGCTCATTACCTCCTGTGGGCCTGTCTCCCGGCACATGTCTGCCCCTGGGGAGGTACCGAACCAGTTCAGTCTCCACGGGTGGACCAACCAATGGAACCAGAGACGTTCCAGAATGCTCTGGGGGAGTTACCGTCTGATCTTGACAACCACCTGCTTGATGACCTTGTTGTTTTCTGGAACACTGTGGTAGCGGAGTCCATCGACAGGACCGCTCCTAGGCATCTGCTCTCTGCATGTCAGCAGCACAGGCCTCTGCAGTTTACGGAGGACCTGCGGCAGTTGAAACGTGAAGGGCGGCTGTTTAGAGCAATTGTGGCATGGTTCTCGCATAGAGATTTGTGCATATAAGCCAGTTTCAAGGCCTATGCCATGGCTGCGAGGATAGCAAAAAAGGAATTATTTGCTACCCTCATAGCATCTGTGAAATCTCATCCAGTGGAGCTTTTTCAGATGGTGAGGGGGCTGATTGGTCCGGCCCCTCTCTGCTTGGAACCTGAACCATCTAGTGCTCACTGTGACGTGTGTTGATTACTTAAAATTGCTTAAAATCACCATGACTTCGACAACGCACTTATGATAGGAGAACCAGAGGCTGTGGAAGCTCTGTCTGGTCCAGTTTTATGGGATCAGTTTCAGTGGGTGTCTCCGGCCGATGCGGAGGATGTTCTTGAAACAGTCAGAGTCATCTCTTGTGAACTGGACCCGTGCCCGTCCTGGCTGGTTAAGGCCAGCTGGGAGATGTTAGAGCTGTTGCTGGCCGAGATGGTCAACGCCTCCCTTAGGGAGGACAGAGTGCCAATTTGCCTCAAGAAGGCAGTGGTGCGGTCTCTGCATGACTCTCTGGCCAGTTAATGGTTGGTCTCTAACCTTCCCTTTTTAGGAAGGGAAACCCTAACCTTTTTAGGGAAGGTTACCAAACGGGTAGTGGCTCGGCAGTTGCAGGAGCATCTGGACCTCGTCCGTTTCCTAGATACCTCGCAGTCCGGCTTTCATCTGGGTTATGGTACCGAGTCTGCACTTGTGGCTTTGGCCGACGACCTCTGCCGCAAATTAGATCAGGGTCATTTGACCCTGTTGATTCGGTTTGATCTGTCAGCTGCATTTGATAGCACTGACCATGAGATGTTGGTTGCTCGGCTGCGGGATCAGACCAGGGTGGGCAGATTTGTTCTTGAATTATTCCACTCATTCCTGGCTTGAAGAACTCCATAGGTGGTGCTTGGGGATTGTAGGTCATCTCCCTGGGACCTCTTGTGAGGAATCCCACAGGATTCCATTCTGTCCCCTCTCCAATGTGTATATTGGCGGTTGGCTGAGGTCATGAGATGGTTTGATGTTCGGTGTCATCGATATGCTGACGACACCCAGTTCTACCTCTCTTTTTCATCCAACCCAGACCCCACAATCTTAGTGCTTATTCAGTGTTTGGTGGCTGTGGGCAACTGGATGAGAGCAAGCCAACTGAGGATGAATCCTGACAAGATGGAGATGGTGCTGGTGGGGGGTAAGGTGGTGGGAGTAGCATCCCCCATCATTGATGGGGTTAACCCCCCACTGGCCCCCCAGGTTCGGAGTCTGGGAGTTTCCTCAACTCCCAACTCTGCCTGGATATCCAGGTGGGGGCGGTGGCAAGGAGCAAATTCCGCCAATTAAATCTGGTGCGGCAGCTTTGGCCATATTTCTTGGACTCCGACCTGGCCACCACCATCCATGCTTTCATTACCTCGAGACTAGACTATTGTAACACTCTATGTGGGGCTACCCATGACGATGGTCTGGAAGCTGAAGACGGTGCAGAATGCAGTGGCCCGCTTTCTTAAAGGGACAGGCTGCCGTGAGCACATTATACCTGTGCTCCGTTCTCTGCACTGGCTGCCTATAGTCTTCCAGGCACCATTCAAGGTGTTGGTGCTTAGCTATAAAGCCCTGAACAGCCTGGGGCCTACCGACCTGCAGGACTGCCTCACTCCCCAGGCCCTGGATTAAGCCTCTGCAGTCAACTGGGGGCGCCTTTCTTGAAGTCCTACTGTTGCCCCTTCCTTCCTGCACATCATCAACCTCTCCCTCTCTACTGGCTCTTTCCCTTCTGCCTTCAAACATGCCACAGTCTCTCCTATTCTCAAAAAAGTCCACTCTTGACCCCTCTGACCCTTCTAGCTATCGTCCTGTCTCACTCCTTCCTTTTGCTTCCAAGCTGCTTGAATGTGTTGTCTACTCCCGCTGCCTTGACTTCCTATCCTCCAACTCCTCCCTTGACCCCCTCCAATCTGGCTTCCGCCCCCTTCATTCTACTGAAACTGCTCTCGCTAAGATCACCAACGATCTTCTGGTGGCTAAATCTAAACGTCTCTATTCCATTCTTGTCCTCCTTGATCTCTCTGCTGCCTTCGATACTGTTGACCACTCACTCTTGCTGGATTCCCTTCACTCCCTTGGCTTTTGTGGCTCTGTCCATAACTGGTTCTCCTCCTACCTCTCTGACCGCTCCTTTAATGTGTCTCTCTCCAACTCCACCTCCTCCTCCTTCCCCCTCTCAGTTGGTGTTCCTCAAGGCTCTGTTCTTGGCCCTCTCCTCTTCTCGATCTATACCTCATCCTTAGGCAAACTCATTGCCTCCCATGGCTTCCAATACCACCTCTATGCTGATGACACTCAACTCTATCTCTCTACTCCCTCTCTCTCTCCCTCTGTTCAAGCTCGTCTCATCAACTGTCTCTCTGACATCTCTACCTGGATGTCTCAACGTCAACTCAAACTCAACATGGCTAAAACTGAACTCCTTATCTTCCCCCCTCATCCTTCCTCTCCTTCCTCACTGTCAATAACTATTGATGGAGTCACCATCCTGCCTGTCCCCCAAGCCCGTAGCCTAGGCTTCATCTTTGACTCAGCCCTTTCTTTTAAACCCTACATTGACTCTGTTGCTAAATCCTGTCGCTTCTCCCTCCATAACATTGCTAAGATTCGCCCTTTTCTCTCTGTCTCGTCTGCCAAAACTCTTGTTCATGCTCTGGTCATCTCTCGCCTCGATTACTGTAACCTCCTTCTCACTGGCCTTCCCCGGTCTCACCTTTCTCCCCTCATCTCTGTCCAAAACTCTGCTGCCAGGGTCATCTACCTCGCCAGTCGCTTCGACCATGTGCAGCCCCTCCTCTCTTCGCTTCACTGGCTTCCCCTTCCTGAACGAATCCTGCACAAGCTCCTAGTCTTCACCTATAAAGCTCTTCACAACCTTGCTCCCCCCTACCTCTCTGCACTTATCGCCCTCCATACTCCAGCCCGTGCACTTCGCTCCTCCTCTGTCCCTTCTCTCACCCTTCCACGCCTTCCCTGCTCCCCTAAGCGCCTTCGTCCCTTCTCACTTGCTGCCCCCCATGCCTGGAACTCCCTCCCTGTCCACATCCGCCTTGCCCCCTCCCTTCATACCTTCAAATCTCTCCTTAAAACTCACCTCTTTCGCTCTGCTCTGTCTGACTCTTTATCCTGCTGAGCCACTATTCCTATACCTACGATCGGTTTACCCTTATCCTTGCAACATGGACCTGCCTGCTGTCATTCTCATCATAACCAAGCCAAGTACGTGCACTTGAGACCTCGCATCTTCATGAATGTTAGACCCCTTGTCTCTCCCTCTGTCCCCTTCCTAAGTCGCTCCCCCAGTCTCTCAGATTGTAAGTCCTAGGGGCAGGGACCGTGTCTATTTTATTACTTTGTAAAGTGCCAGGTACATTGCTGGCGCTATATAAATGTTTGTTACTAATAATAAATAATAATAATAAAGTCCTCTGGGTTTCCCAGGGGGGCAACTGTGCAGGAGGCATTCTTGGTGGCCGCACCGAGGCAGCAGGGCTCCCTCCCAGCAGAGGCCTGGTTGGCCCTGGATCTTCCTTCCTTTCAATGAGTATGTAAGACATGGCTGTTCCACCAGGCCTTTGGTGAAGGAGATGGGAGGTGGGATTAGGGTTGGAGGGGTTTTATTTATACTTTTAGCATTCTCCTTTTTGTTATGAGTTGCGATTTAATGTATTTATAATTGTATTTTAATAAAATTGTTAGCCACCCCAAGCTGTCTTTGGCAGGAGGGGCAGGGTAAAATTCCTATATAAATAAATGAAATAAATAAATGATATGTTGTGGAGGCATGGAGTTTGATTTCCAAGAGGCAACATACCTCTTTCCAGAATCCAGAAATGAACTGGGAATCCCGGTCAGTGGTGAGGTGTTGCTGGAAGTTCATGCATTTGGAAAGCTAGAAGTTGAGTAGTGGCTTCAGCAGATGGCAGGCATGTATAGGGAATGAAGTCAGTTATCTTCATGAGCTGGTCCACAACTATCAGTATTGTGTTATGAAATGAAGTCTTCCGAACACTTCAGTATTTGGTTTGGAAAGTCCGAATTCCTAAGTTTCGAGGACCAAGGCCATTATTCGAAAAACTTTGGAAACTGCTGCATGCATGGGTGGCTGGTGGACAGTTGAGCTGCTTGTGGAAATGAAACTTCGTGCCATATTTGGAAGGAGAGGGATATGGGAGGGGACAGTTGAGTGATGGTAAGCCAGATTGCAAGCTTTTGATTGGCTGGCAGGGTAAAATAAAATGGCTGCAGCCATTTTGTCCATTCTCTTTGGTGAATTTGGCAGTGTCGTACAGTGCTGCTGAATCTGTAAGTAATCCTCGGTGGGGGGAGGGGTGCCTGGCCTGGTATAGTTTGGTCTGACCTCTTCATAGGGCCAGTGCTAGGGGATGGGGTTACCTTTATCATGCCATGCAGTTAAAAAAATAAATAAATTGGGTGCCACACTGCTTCTAGTTCTGCCTGCTGCTTGGTTTGTACTTGGCACCATGGAGGCCAGAGCGAGCACTCTGCCTGGTTTTCCCCTTGCCTGGCCTGTTAACATTACCAGTGCCAGAGTGCCATGCCAAGAGGGTGCCCGTGGAAATGTCTGGTTTCCTTCTTGTGGGTGTTATCAGGCTGGCTGGCTTTTGGTGGGATTTCTTCACGCAGTTGCACTGTTTTGTTGTATTTTTCTTGAGCAAATGTCCCACTCTTGCTAGCCTGTTTTTTCTGTGCACTGCTTGGTTGGCATAATAATGATTTTACAGTGGGTGCACTCACTACTGAGGTGGGCCACGCTGTGGGTACACACACTATTGGTTTTTTAAATTATTATTTCTTCTGCACGCAGTTGCACTTTTGTGGGGTTTTCTTCTGGACCAATTGTCCCTTTCTTGCTAGCCTGCTTTTCTGGGTAGTGCTTTGGCTGTGGGTTCAAGAACTTTTGCCAAGATGTCACATCTTGGCAAAAGCCAGGAGACTGGGAGAATACTTTCTAGTTTATTTCAGGTTAATAATATGGGGGTGGGGGGATGGGGCTTGCCTTGTATAGGTGGGCTGGGCAGACACACAATGGAGAATATTTTTTTGGGGGGGGGGGAACATGTCTGGTTTCTTGTGTGTGGTTGTTATGGCTGCTGGTCTGGCTGGTGGCCCCCATGGGGCCACACAGACCCCCAGCCCCCAAAAGCTTGTTGAAACTTGATTGAATTTGATTTGCTTGCTGATGTAGTCTTTGGACTTTCTTTGATGAGACATCCTAGTCCAACACCTTTCCACCCACCCTGAGCTTCACGCCCTGCATGTGTATCATTCATGGGGCATGCTTGGGGGTGGGGGAAGCTTACTGGTAACATTTCCTTTGGGTTTTTTTAGTTACATGGTGGTGGTGTGTTTTGTGCTGTCTCTGTTCTGTCTCTCTCACTGTTTTTCATCCTGCTGGCAGGCGCAGCAGGGGGAGGAAGGGCTGCATGTGTTGTTGTGCACCCTGATTGGTTAAGCAATTAAGAGGGAAGGGAAAAGAGGATGGGGTGCTTGAGTTGTTGTGCACATTCTGCACACCCCAATTGGCCAGGCAATTAAATGGATGCAGCTGCTGCACATGGCAACACCTGCTGAGGAGCCAAGCTGGTGCCGAAGAGTTCCAAAGTTTCTGAAGTTTTCTGAAGCTTTGAAAAGAGTGCCAAAGTGCCTCTGGGTACCCGGACTGACTATTCGGAACTCAGTTTGAGTACTCAGAAGTACTATTTGGTTCAGCTCTTGTTATGCCCCCTTGGAGTCTGGTAGCTGAATGGTAAAGTCAAGAGTAATGCAAGCCCAAGGCTGGGAAGGGGTTTCCAATGGCATCAAAATGCCAAAGGGCCTACTTTGGGCTGAGGAATCTTTGTCCTGGCACAAAGTTTGAATTCTGGATGTAAGAGAAGACATTCTATCGTAGTTGTGGGCACCAAAAATGAACAGCCCATTGCCCGTAAAGTCTTGTTCTGTCCAAAATGCCCTACTCAAGGTATATCATGGTGCATACACAGCACTTCTAGTTTCAAGGTGTTATCAGGGACATAAAGGCGGTGGTCCACATATAAACAGGCTATCATTCCAGAAGTAGCGTTGTTGAGGAGAAAGTGGAAGTTCTGCTTGGAAGGAAGGTATTTTCAGGCTGAATCTATGCTTTCCATGGTCAACCCTCTTTTTCAAAGTTTATTACACAACCCCCCTGAGTAATTAGTAGTCAGGAATCAGCATTTGAAGAATTATAGAGGTGCGGTCACACCTCTATTAGTTAAGGCAAGCCAGAGTTCCCATTGAATTGCCACCAATCTTTAACATGGTACTTTTACTCTACCCTTATTTATTTTTTAGTTATTCTAACCTAGTTTTAAATTGTTTATATTATTATGATTGTTTTATATTTATATTATTGTATTTTTTACTCTTTTAAAATTGTTAGCCACCCCAAGCTGTTTTTACAGGAGGGGCGGGGTATAAGTTGATAAAAATAAAAATAAAAAAATAAATAAAAATTCTTTTGAGTTACTTGACTTCCAGATTGCAACTAAAATCTTTTGCAAGGGATTATTCTTTACTTGGGATCTTAACAGAAAGTAAAAGTTCTAGACAGTTAAAGTTCTGCCTCAAGCAATCACTGGTAATTTTGGGTATAGAATGGTGTTCTTAATAAAAAGTTCTCATTAAAAAAATTACATTGACAGGAATAGAAGAAATCCTCGTGTTGTGCATGCCCATTGTAGCTCTGCTAATGTTGTATAAACATCTTGTGTGAAGTCAGAGATGAAGTCAATAGCAACAAAAACAAATACTGTCATCTTAGAGGAAGGTTTAGGGGGAGGATGGCTCAGGTTTACTTGAGGTTGTTCGTCAGATTTATTTTACTCTTACAGCGGAAAGACATGGTGCACCAAGACAGTGAAATAGGACTTGCTTTACCTCACATCGTTTGTTGGATTTATACTACGCTTACAGTGGAAGTACACGGTGCAACAAGACATTGAAACATGACATAGTTTACTGCAGTAATACATTAGAGTGTCCAGTATCTATAGTTTGCATAAGCTAATGTGGGGTAGAATCTAAGTTTGCATGTTCAAGCACTACAAACAGAATGTCTCTTGCCGCAGCAATAAGTTGGAAAGTGATTATACATTGGCGTTACTTTAAATTCATAGTTAAGGAGAATTAATCATACCTATTATTTCCATTTCCTCGCAATCTAATAATCGGTGAAAAAAAATACTATACTTTAAAAAAATATTACCACTCCACATCAAATTTCTAATTCTTACCCTCTCTCTCTCTCCTTTTCTCCTCAAAATTATCACTCCTCCCTTCAACATGACAATTCTCTCATAACAAAGCATAGCACACCACTTACTTCACACATTGTAATGTTAAACAAATTATTTTAATCATCATCAACATGTCAATGAGTTAATCCATACATTTAAAATATAAAATATACATTTTAAAATTTTATACACACAGCAAAAACATCAGCTGGATTAACTCCTTAAGGCATATTAATAATGATTTGTTTAATGTTACAATGTTTGAAGTGGTGTGATATGCTTTGTTATGAGAGAATTGTCATGTTGAATGGAGTGAATTTTGAGGAGAGAGAGAGGGGGTGGGAATGAGAGATTTAATGTGGAGTGGTAATATTTTTAAAGTACAGTATTTTTTGTTACAGATTATTCGTTTGTGAGGAAATGAAAATAGTAGGTATGATTAATTTGCCTTAACGATGAATTTAAACCTTTGGTTTTTAAATGTTGTTAAGTATTATGTTGAAACAATGGTTCCCAGGGTCCAATCTCTCTTTCAAAGTACTTTCTGAATGCATCCCTAACACTTCTACACTCCACTTTTAACAGCAGCATGGAACCCTTCTGACCAGGCCAACAGAAAGACGCGTATCTGGAGCATCACCAGGTACTTGTTCTGGCCAATCTAGGGCATCCCCATCGGTCTGACAAATATTGTGCAGCACACAGCAAGCTGTTATTGCTGGAGCAACGTTCTCTGCAGCCATATTAATGGTCTTTGATAGCATTAACCATTTTTTCTTGAGGATACCAAAAGCTCTCTCAACAATGTTCTTGCCGTGTGTAAGGCACACATTAAATAATCTATGTCCCTCAGTTATCTCTGATCTCTATGACCTCATCAGCCATGGCAGGATAGGGTATGCATCATCTCCTAATATGGCTGGCACAACAGGCTTTAAAAGGAAGGTGCTTACCACTATGCAAAACCAAAAACAAAGGTGTAAACACACCTGGCCAGCATACAGGATGCCTAATAAACAATTACAATGTGAATGTGGATGCAATTACCCACCACAATATACCAATGAAAAAAGGAAGGAATAATACAAAGAATATAAAAAATGAAATATTTATTGTACATGTATAGAAGAGCCACATGTGTGAGTAATGCTGAGAATATGTACCCCAAGAACGACAATAGTCCATATACATAATCCAATTCCAAATGGAAAAAAAATCTTCATATGCATGTCTACGAGATCCGAGGTTGTATTCTCGTTTCAACAACAGGTCTTTTTCAAGAATCTTGTAACAACCATTGAAATCACAAGGCAGATCTCATTACTGTTTTCTCAGACTCCTAGATACTGATGGTCTGAAGCCTATACAAACAATAAATATCAAGTTAAACAAAACAATGAATATGAGAATTACAACCCTTTCCCAAAATTGTGTCACATAACAATACTAACATATACCTATACAATATAATGACAGAAGTAACATCAACTTACAAGTCTCTGGAGGATCCAAAAAACATATACATGCGTACAAACTATTCCAATAAGATATGCACCTATATGGAAATAATATACCATGAAGTTTCCACACATCCATAAACCATACAAATATCAATTCAAATGTAATTCTTAAACCAGTCAGATATCATAACCAACAAATAAAGGTATGTCCTGGGGTGTGGGAGAACCCGCAAAAAAAACCCAAAAAACCCCAGAACATGCATAACTCTCATCCCCACTGTTGAAACAACATGGAATCCACAACATGCTCCAATTACAATGCATTTTAACATGTTATATACCAATGCATTATAAGAAAAAGACATGTACTTACCCCACTACACACTCATGAGGCACTACAACACTAAGCAATCTGTAGACTGCAAAAAGTCTGCTTTCAAATTGGAGTGGGTGGAATACACCTATCAATAGAAAAACTCTAGTAAGTGTCAGGAGTATTTTTACAGGATGAAACATTTAGAAATCATTGGGCCACTATCTTAAACAAGTGTTCATTGAACTTGATGTTGTTAATTATTGATCGGTCCAATGAAGAAATTATAAATACGGATTCTATAATTAGTGTTGTATAATCTAAATTAAGTAAAAGGGCTGCTTCACAAGAGTTGGAATCCAAATTGTCTATGTTACAGAGAGATCTGGACAGCTTTTATGTGGATATGAAGTCTTTAAAAATTAAGAAATTTAAGCAGGATGAATTGGATTATACACATGATAAAGTGTGTCCATGGTTGTCTAACTCCTCCCCCAAAAAGGAAAGAGAGATTTTTGGACAAAGGATATCTTACATCTGATTCCAAATATAGTGAGGATCACGGGGAACATTCTGGACCATCAGATAGAGAAGTATCCATAGGCACTGGTGGCAATGAGGTGTTTTTTTTTTTAGGGGGTCCACCCCGACTCAGGAGATCAGGACGCAGGAGGGAACAACCTCCAGCCAGACAGTTCCACAGGAGACGGACCTAGTGGTCAATTTGTCTAGTTACCATCTCTCACAGATGGAAAGGAATGTCATGAATAAGGGGCTTTCATTTGTCCCCACTCCGAAGTATAGCAGTTTTCACACTAGAATTGATGTGTATACATTGATTAGACTTATCAAATTAAGGAACATGTTTGGGGAAGGTCAGAGGGATTATAGCTCTCCCTTTAAACCTAAATCCACCTTTACACCACCATGTTATAACTCTAATATTACTTTTGAAAAAGTTCTTTTGAGGGATATAAAGAAATTAGAGAGTTAGCACCATAAGGTTTGGTATAATTTAAGTGGTTTAGAAAAATCTACTTTAGACACGTTGGCTAAGAATAATGAGATCGTTATTAAGCCAGCGGACAAAGGTGGTGCTATTGTGGTGTTGGATAAAAAGGATTATTGTTATGAAGTCTAGAGACAATTAAAAGATCAAGGGGCATATGATGCTATTCAACATGATCCCATCAAGGATATTTGTAACATCATTTCCATTGTGGTGATTGAAGGAGTGGAGTTAGGATACACAGATGAACAGGTGGGCAAATTTCTCATTAATAGTTCTCCCCATACTCCAGTATTTTATATTCTTCCCAAAATTCATGAGAGGTTTCCCACCACCAGGGAGACCTATTGTGTCAGGCATAATTCCATTTTTGAACCATTAGCCCAATATTTGGATTCATTCTTAAACAAATTGGTTCAGGCTTGCCATTCATACATTAAGGATACGAAGCATTTTATTGAAATTGTGGAGAATATGCATATTACAGGGGGCACTAAAATTGTTACGATGGATGTTACTTCCTTGTATACATCCATAACTCATGAGGAAGCGAGACAGACAGTAGAATATTATCTTGATAAACGGACAGTGGATAATCTACCCACACATTTTTTGTTACAATTATTGGACATCATATTGGAAAGAAACTATTTTCGTTTTGAGGAACAATTTTACTACCAGATAAAGGGAGTTGCCATGGGGAGTCCAACAGCCCCAAGTATTGCCAATTTGTATATGGCCAAGTTAGAAGACGACATTATTTTGAATGTGGATAAAAATCCTTTTTATTCATCTTTGCAATATTATGGCAGGTATATTGATGATTTATAGTAGTAGATTCAGTAGGCGATGAGAATGAGTTTTTTGCATGGACCAATACTATTAATGAACACATCAAGTTTACACATGCCATAGATGTGGAGTTGCTTCCTTTTTTGGATGTCATAGTACAGATTAGAGGTGATTCATTACTTGTGTCTTCATATTCGAAACCTACAGATAAGAATTCCTTCTTACATTATAGTAGTTTCCATTCGAGTCATCTTAGGAGAAATCTACCGTATGTTCAATTTTTACATTTGAAACGGAACAGCTTGCATTCTGAGATTTATGAAGAGGCTGCTGATTCCTTGGCTGTGCAGTTTAGGGCTAGAGGATTTCCGGAGCGCGTAGTCAACACAGCGAGGTGTAGATCTTCGATGATTCCTAGAAAGGATTTAGTTAGGCATAGACATAAGGAGGAGGTGGATAGTTTTTTTTGGTCCATGGAGTATACACCTTTATCCTATTCTATCAAACGTTGTATCCAAAAACATTTGCACCTGATCCAGGATGTCCCTGGTTGTAGTAGGTTGCCATGCATTGGCTTTAGAAGAACGCATAACATTGGGGATCGCATAACACATTCGGATATTCAACCTAATAAGTGGGTTCCAACTATATGTGGACATTTTAAGTGTGGTCATTGCCATTGTTGCCCCCAAATCAGAGAGATTAAGGAATTTTGGGATGGGTTGAATAATGTACAAGTGGTTTTGAAACATTTTTCCAACTGTGGTTCTTCTAATGTTGTTTATGTTATTACATGTCCATGTGGTTTAAAGTACGTGGGCCAAACATCTCGTCAACTAAGGATTAGGGTATCTGAACATAAGAGCAAAATTAAAAGTGGGAATTTAGAAGCCCCACTTACGGCTCGATTTGTAACTTATAAACATCATTTTACTGATTTTGAGGTATTTGCTATTGAAATTATCAAGGGAGAGTCCAAGGGGGTGAGACATTCGTTCTGAATTGTTGAGAAGGGAATGCTTTTGGATATATACTCTCAACACTATCTCACCCCAGGGACTCAATGACAAAATGGATTTGCTGTATTTTTTATAAGAATATGGCCTTTGGTGTACATATATTTTTGTAGAAGGTTTGATCTTTAGAGTATTTTGAGACCCCCTTTTTGGATATATTTTGGATTTACAGATGAGCATTAGCCCTTGCGAGGGTAGGGTTGATATTCTAGCACCAGCAGTCTCTGCATTTGGGTTTAGTCCCCACACAGGTGGGCCATTAGGTAATTGGGTCACATGACTGCGTATTTAAGTGGGTCAAGGCTGCAGAGGAATTCCTAGAGACAGAGGGGCAGCCTGTTAATCAGGCAGTGTTTCATCTTTACTCTGTGGAGGTAAGAGGGGAGCCTAAGTTCCAGACTGGGGCATTTTATGTTTGGAGTGGTCCAAGTTAAGGTTTACACTTATTAGAGTTTTTCTATTGCTAGGTGCATTCCACCCACTTCAATTTGAAAGCAGACTTTTCGCAGTCTACAGATTGCTTAGTGTAGTAGTGCCTCGTGAGTGTGTAGTGGGGTAAGGACATGTCTTTTTCTTATAATTCATTGGTATATAAGATGTTAAAATGCATTGTAATTGGAGCATGTTGTGGATTCCATGTTGTTTCAACAATGGGGATATGAGTTATGCATGTTCCGGGGTTTTTTGGGGGGGCGGGAGGTTCCTCCCACACCCCGGGACATACCTTTATTTGTTGGTTTTGATATCTGACTGGTTTAAAATTACATTTGAATTGATATTTGTATGGTTTATGGTTGTGTGGAAACTTCATGGTATATTATTTCCATATAGGTGCATATCTTATTGGAATAGTGTGTACACACGTATACGTTTCTTGGATCCTGTTATTACTTTTGTCATTATATTGTATATGTATATGTCAGTATTGTTATTAGACACAATTTTGGGGAAGGGTTGTAATTCTCATATATTCATTGTTTTGTTTAACTTGATATTTATTGTTTGTATAGGCATCAGTATCTAGGAGTCTGAGAAAATAGTAATGAGATCTGCCTTGTGATTTCACTGGTTGTTACAAGATTCTTGAAAAAGACCTGTTGTTGAAACGAGAATATAACCTGGGATCTCGTAGACACGCATATGAAGATTTTTTTTCCATTTGGAATTGGATATGTATATGGACTGTCGTTCTTGGGGTACATATTCTCAGCATTAATCACACATGTGGCTCTTCTATACATGTACAATAAATATTTCATTTTTTATATTCTTTGTATTATTCCTTCCCTTTTTCATTGGTATATTGTGGTGGGTAGTTGCATCCACATTCACATTGTAATTGTTTATTAGCCATCCTGTATGCTGGCCGGGTGTTTTTCCACCTTTGTTTTTGGTTTTGGCACAACAGGCTTGCCATCAATGAGTACCTGAGGGATGGGTTTGAAAATAGCCTTGTACATTCATGAAAACAAGGGTGATTGATGTAAAATTTATAAATCATGACAGGACCCTGCTTTGCCAGCATACACATTTTGAAAAAGCCTCCTAGTATCTGCTACAGCCTCAGGTACTATCAAATGATGTTTTTAGTGGCAAAAGTATCGGCCAACATCTTGCTTGGGAGCAGTTACTTTGTGTGCCTCATCTATTGCTCCAATGCAACGAGAAACCATTTGTTTCAAAACCAGTTAGTATATTTTTAAGGTCACCAAAGTTTATAACTCATGTAGCAGCACAACATTGATTGCATTGCAAACCTCATGAAGAATTTTGCAAACTGAAGACGTACCAACACCAAGTTGCGAAGCTACTGTCCTATAGACATTTGGTGTGGAAAGTTTCCACAGGGCAATAGCCACATATTTCTCTGGTGTTATTTCTGTCCTCATGTTTGTGTCCTCCCTAATGAGAATGTGACGTAACTTATCTACTAGTCTGTGGAAAATAGTCTCATTCTGAAGTTGGTACCCAACGTATATTGTAAAAGTAGACCTTCACCATTCACAGTGTTTTCCTACCAATCTCCACTCTGGCTCATTTTCCAGTTCTCAAGTGGTTGGCTGAATGGAATCCATCACATCGGAAGACGGTGCTAAAAAGGTGATACTTCCCATCCCTGAAAAGGTGCTCCCCCCCGAAGTACAGTGCACGCAGTCTGTTAAAAGGAAAGGGTGCAGAATTAAAAGGGAAAAGGAAGCATTGTCAATGGAAATGTAAGGTTAAAAATGAGAATTAATTGATTTACAAGATATAAGTAAATAAGCCTGTGGTATATTATAGAATGTTAGAAACAGTAATGTTTTTAAGGAAATTAATGTTTAATCATTTTAATGCATAAGTTATTACCTACTGAAGTAATAGTAAACCACATTTAAGGGCTTTACACATTTGCAAAGCAAACTACACAAAACCTGTCTGGTGTAGTGGCTAAGTGTGCAATGCCTGGACCAGAAGGTAGTGGGAGGCCCCGGTTCAAATCTTCCCTTACCCAGAAACTCACTGGGTGACCTTGGGCCAGTCACAATATTCTCTCAGCCTAACCTATTGTTACCTTAAAACTCAGGTATTGGGGATCGCCGTCCCAAATATCACAACTTTTCAATAAGTCACACCAGGCAATATCATGTAATAATCTAAAACAATTTATTGCCCTGTTACCTTGACTCACACTCTAAGAAAGCACACAAAAGAATTCTCTCACCATCCAGGGTTTAGACAGGATTTAGCCAGCTGATCAGGCTGTAGAACTCTGCTGGGGAGACTTCAAGCTTGCTTCAATCTGAGCAGGGAAGGCTTGGGTTGCTCTGCATTGGGGAAGTGCTCCAATGTGGTCCGAGTTGATTCTTCTATTTATAGTAAACTTGTTAGTTGGTAGTGTACCCCATCTTCAATAGGAGCACGTGCAGGCAAACTGCTGATCACAATCCTATTCCATGCCATTCAGGTTTTTTTTTTGGGTGGAATTCTTCTTGCTGCTGATACTTGCTTCCTTTTATCAGTTCCTGGCTATTGATTCACTGTTTTGTTCAAAAATGTGTATTGTTGGCTTAAAGTAAGTCATGAGTTTCACCCCCAGTCACTTAGGCTTCCCAAGCTGACCTGCACTTCTGACATCTGCTGATCATGTAGGTATCAGTTAATGCTTGCTTAAGCAGTTTTACAAACAACTCAGTTTTTAGGTACTTTATTTTAACACTTGTTTTGCTAGTTTTAGCACCACAACTTCCCACCCCCTACTTGATACTGGCAAGACATATTGCAAGTATCACCTTCGTGATATCGTCATGTCTTCACCGTGGATGCAACTTCCACCTCCAAGAGACATGGTTACCAATCTGGGGTGGGAAGCCAATATCAGCAGGATGGAGCCTTAGTGGCAAATTAGATGCAGATATTCATTATCAAGTAACAATACAGATTGGCCCAAAATAAGACATTGCAATCTACGTGCCATGCAGCAAACCCAGCATGCTAAAATAAGCAAAGCTTCGAGCAAGATCAGTTGAAATACCAATCATGGGTGCAGCATTACATTTAAAACGCTTAGTAGCTGTTGGGCTTCATCCTAAGAGCGATTCCCACCAAGACACTTGAGTATTAGCTTCAGCTACTATTAAAATGTTGCTAAGTGCAGCACTTCCATGTCGAACAATTAAATCTACAGCTTCCAAAGCCTCAGCCATATTTTGTAGTCACCTATCTAAATAAGAGTATTGGCAATAGGCAAGTATAATTTCCCAAAAGAGATCAACAATGCAAGTGAAACAGGCAATAACCAGAACTGGTTTCAGATTTGAAAAGGTACAACCACAGCATAAGAATACAGAGGACAAATCCATTTTCTAAAGAACAGTGGGCAGGTTCACCTGTAAGAATTTGCAGTGCAGGTACCAAGAGCAGGTCAGTGGCCAATAATAAAGCAGATCACTATTCTTTCAAACTTGTGTTCACATCACATCTTGACAAATGTATATGAACAAAACTGGCTCAGGTTGCGTCCCATTTGCACTGTGGCAGCAGCTTTAGTATGACAACTTCTGAACAGATTACTTCATCTTTATAAAGCAAAACAGACCAAGGCAGGAACTGAATTTTCAATGCAACCCATGTCATTGTAAAATGTCATTCACAGTCAGGTTCTCTTTCTCAGGAGAGGGGCTTTCTTGGGTTACAAGATGACTTATTAAACACTTGCAGGAAGTTCTGTGTTTCTTGCCAAATTTGATAAGCATTGGATGCCCCCAGGCTGGTTAATCACAAAACAGCAGCAGCACAGCACCATTTAGAAACAGTGAAAAATGAGGATTTACTGAAACAATCCGAGTTAGACCAAAACCAGGAATGCACAATTTGTAATAAGTTACAACTTCAAACCGAACAGTTGCAGCGTTAAACACATGCTGCTACACATAGATCTATGTTATCACCCAGTAGAGCTAGCAAGTCAAGGCACAAAGTCAGCAAGTCATTAAACACCACAAAAACAGTTAAAGGGATGAAGCAGCCAAAAAAATCTGGTATCCTGGAGAGGGTGTTCACATGACAATGACACTTTCTAATAGAGCTGCCACCGGCCAGTTTGTGTTTCCAAGTTACTGGAGAATCATGTCACCAGAGTAATTTAAAGCCAGAACCTGCCTCCCCCCATAAGGCCAAGACTCCAGCTTGCTTGTAGAAACAGTGTGCCTGCATTACCAGGCTGGGCTAGTCCCCAACTGGGGGAAGCAGAGAAGAAAACCTCAACCATTTAGCAGCTGGGGCCCTCCTCCTTTTAGGACTAAGAATAAATCCAACTAGCATGCAAGCTTCAGGGTTATGCCTTCCCACAGAGACAGTGCAATCGGCCTAAACCACCCAATGTGTCATGCGTATAGGGACAACTTCCTTCTGTCACAAACAAAGAGGGGCCATCCAGAATTGCTATGGAGGTCACAGTCACAGCACATACTTCCAAAGCAGCAGCAGGACTATTACAAGGGAGTGTCAGTTCCTCAGCATACCAAACAAGAGGAAGCTCCTAAAAGTGGGGAATGGGGATCTGAGCACAAGACACAAGCTGTGCTCCAGACTGCCCCCTATCAGAGACCACTAAGACAGAAAGTGGTGAGAGAATTTTGGGAGAAGCAGGGTAGCTGGTTATGTACAATAGTGGTAACTGTGGGGATTGCACTGCAATAAGCGAAGCAGTCTACAGCCCTCGTGGAGGTTTGCGCTAAAGGGAGCCCTTGACACCAACACAGCATAGCAGGGAGATACTTGGGCGGGGGGGGGGGGGGGGGGGGAGATGTGATGCATTAGGCTTAGAGTGGCAAGTTTCCCAGAGCTAGTAGCAAAGTGCTGACTGCTAAGCTCTAGCCCTATCATCCCATTCCACTGGAAGTGGTCATTCACCAGAATAAAAGCTCAGTGGACAAACACTAATGCACACTGTACAATCACATTGCTTAACAGGAAGTGTATGGGGTGAGGGTGTGCATATGTCTCAGACCAAGGATAAGATCAGTCTGCCAACAGCATTTGATTCTGAAAAATTCTCAGGGGGGGGGGGGGGGGGGGTCAGAGAAAATCCTAACCAGGGTTTGGAGATAGTAGTCAGTGAGCCATGTGCTAGGACAGCAGGCCCATGGACAGTGAGCTCACAGCAACATGCACCAGCAGAGGATCCTGACCAAGCCCTTTCAGTTTGCACTATACCCTCTGTGCCAATCCTGTGCTACAGCATTTCCAGAACTGAGCTTTCAAAACCAAAATGAGAACATTTAACTGAGAGCTACCCACCCTCCTTCTCAGAGAACAAGAGACATCTCCATGGTGCACCAGCTACTCGCTTTGCTGCTCACATCCAACAGCTTAAAGACAGAATGGCTGGCCAGGTAACCGCAACATGGCAGTTGTGTGGTCACTCTGCAGAAAGGACATGTGCACACCTTCACTCTCCATCTCACACAGCAGTGAACAAAAGGGGCAGTCTGGCATGTGAGCTAATGCATTAAGATGTTCATGTAGGCAGGTTGTCACATACTTACACGTGTATGTTGTGGTTGAGGCAAGCCCTGTACCTTGCGAAGGATAGCCTGTCTACATGGGTACTTTAGCAAATTAAAGGCCAACCCTTTGCCATGTGTAGAAAAGCCCTCACATGTACCCTCCCCCCCCTTCAAACTGGCTCTGACATGGGTAGTCTCTGAAAGGTCACTTTGCCAGGGTTGTTTCGGATTGTAGATCACGAGTGGCTCCCAACCCTCCTCCCAAGCGGAGCATGCACGGGAAGGCAGCTTGCTCCAGCAGCACTCGGCTCATACTTTGCTGTGGTATCTCATCCGGAAGAAGCGGTCCCTAATGTACTGATCACTGTCCTGCGTCACCTGGTTCAGCCAGATGACTTTGCTGTCAGTGATGTCTTCCTTCAGCTTCCGCTTTAGCACAGACACTACCCCAGGTTCATCACTGGCTTGGGGGCCTGTCAGCAGTATGTAGCAGGCATGCCGGCTCCGCTCAAACAGCACAGCTGAAATAGACACACATGGATTACAGTCAGGCACCCACATGAGGGGAAAGCAAAGACCCCAAGCACACTCAGGACAATATTAGTATCAGAACTTACCAGCAAAGACAACTATCCTGTCAGTGCTATTGCTCAGCTCCAAGAGAACGTTGGGGTAGAAGGGATGGAACAGATACAGGTTCTGCTGAGCTGCTTCCAATCCCTAAAGCACATAGAAGAGTATCAGTCCAATTGAGTATATCATCGTGGAGCCCCAAGACAGGACTTCAGTGAGAATGGCAGACTGGCTCTCCTAAATGCTTGGGAAAATAATCCAGTCCATGCCCAGGTTATGCCAGTCACATGAGGGAAACTTGCACTAAAAATCAATCCCCTTCACAGCCAGGTCTGGCTCAGATCGCTTGAGAAGAGTTCTGGGTTGGTAGCACTCTAGGAGTACCTGGCCGAGGTTCCACACAGGCTACGCAGAGAGAGCAGGCTCAAAGTAAGATCATTTGGTAGGCATCTAGTTAGAATTGAGGAAGGACAGAGTTGGAGCAGCCCCTACACAACCCCCATTCCCACAGCTTTTACACAAAGAGGAGTGAGGATGATGTGCTAATGTCACCAGCAAAACCACTGCATGCCAGAAGCAGTCAACTGGACTAGTCCCAGAGAACAGCCCAGGAGAATAAGTGCCTCCTAAACAAGCTCTACAGTTGCGCCTGCCATGGGACTTGTGATCAAACCAAAGCCTTTGTCTGGAACCAGTGTGCAATTTCTTAACACTGGCACATCTGTGAAGATCCAGATCACAGCACATGTGCCAATGGGAATTGCGCCGTCCATCCCCCCTCCCCCAAAAAAACCCCCAACTGCTCACACTGCCAGTAACTCTTCTCATATATAACTGAGCCACTAGAGGAATCACAGTAAAGTACAGTCCTGAAGGAACACATTACCAGTTTCCACTAAGAGGAAGGCAGTTTCCACTAAGTTTTTATTACAGCAAGAACATAAGTAGTGCCATACTGGGATGTACCAATAGTCCATCGAGTCTAGCACCTGCCTCCGACAGTGGCCAACTTTGGTCACTTGGAAGAACCACCCAACAAGTTACAATGGGGCAAGCTGTTCCCTGTTCACTCCTAGGTCTGGCAGTAAGAGGTTACGTTCCCCAAAACCTACCCGGCTAATAGATGCTAATGGACCTATCCTCCAGAATATTGTCCAACCCTTTCTTACTGGTAACAAATCTTCTGGCAACCACCACATATCTGGCAACAAATCCCCCAACTTAATTGTGCATTCAGTGAAAAAAACCCTCTCTTTTGTTTTAAGTCTGCTACATGTTAGTTTCATGAGGTATCCTCTAGTTCTAGTACTATTTAAGAGGGTAAATAACCATTCCCTATTTACTCATTCCACACCAGTCATGATTTTATAAACTTTGATCATATTCCCTCTGTTGTCTCTTCTCCTAGCTGAAGAACCCTAACCTATTTAGCCTCTCTTAGTAGGGGAGATGCTCCACATCCTTTATCATTTTTGTTGCCCATTTCTGTACCTTTCCTATTTCTATGATATTTTTTTTAGATGGGGAGACCAGAACTGCACACAATACTCCAGGTGTGGTCACACCATAGACACATTATATTTTCAGTTCTATTCTCTATCCCTTTATGAATAATTCCTAACATTCTGTTTGCTTTTTTGACTGCCACCACACACTGAGCTGAGGATTTCAATGTCCACAATGACTCCAAGGGCTTTTTCCTGAGTGGTAACTCCTAATTTAGAACCCAGCATTATATATATATTATATATATATACACAGTCTGGATTATTCTTCCCTATGTGCATCACTTTACACTTGTTCACAATAAATTTCATCTGCCATTTAGATACTCAGTCACCCAGCCTCAGAAGATCCTGCTGCAATTCTTCACAGTCCAGTCATGTTTTAACTACCTTGAATAACTTGGTGTCATCTGCAAATTTTATCACCTCATTCCTTATTCCCTTTCCCAGACCATTAATGAATACATTAAATAACACCAGACCCAGTACAGCTTCCTGGGGTACTCCACATGTACTTCTCTCAATTGTAAAAACTGACCATTTAGTCCTACTCTGTTTCCCCTATCCTTTAACCAGTTACCAATCCACAATAGAACACTGCCTCAGAGAGTAAGGGAGCTACTGTCAATCAAACTGTCATAGGACCGGAAGTCCCGCCCCCGTCAGTGTTCCTTGTCCCCGGAAGTCCCTCCCTGAGCCTGCAGATGTGATGTAGGGGGAAATGACGTGGGTGAGGTGACCCCCTGAGCATGCGGTTGTGACATAGGGGGAAATGACGTGGGTAAGGTGACCCCCTGAGCACGTGGTTGTGACGTAGGGAGAAATGACGTGGGTAAGGCGACCCCCTGAGCATGCGGCTGTAACGTCAGGGGGAAATGATGTGTCCGGTCCAGGATAGGCCCGAGGGTAGGCTGACTTGCAGAAATGGGGATCGCGTGACAGAGCTGAGCCAATAGGGGAGTGTGGTGGCAGTGTGGGTAACCATATGAGGGCGCAAAGCCAATCAGAACCATTTCCAGGGTATGAATGTTGGGGGAGCCATTTTGTGAGCCCTCAGACACTGCTTTTTACAACTGAAAATGGCTGCACCCTTTCAGCTTATAAGAAAGGCCTGCAGTGTATTAAAACTCAAGAGAAACT
>QEPC01007765.1:23985-62468 GCA_003113815.1 Sphenodon punctatus | reverse complement strand
GATAAGCGCTCATGCCTGTGTCTCATATCTTAAATTGGCGGAATGCGGGAAAAGACCGCTGATTGTATACGGCAACGGTAACGATGAAGAAATCGGCGAAACACATACATTCTGCATCTGTGAATTCTTGTAGTGAAAGAAACGCAGAATTGTGGAGTACCGCATGGAATTCTGTGAGGCACAACGTGGGATGCCGAGGTTTAGGAATGGAATCGCGGAACGGTAACAGCTGCTGCCACATCAGCCCTAGTGGGGGCAGCTGCTAAGTCAGTCAGCAGCTTCAGGACATGGAGGGTGACGTGACACGTTCCTATTGGGGGAAATGATAGCCATGGATGGACAGTCCTTCTGCAGGTGGGGGACATGGGTTTAGGTGCCTGATTGGTTTCCTAGCCCCCCAGTTTCAGCTGCTGTCCCACACCACTCTGAGTTGGCAGGTGGTGCCAGCCCTGTACCAGGCTCTAAAGGTGAAGGTGAGGGAGCAGCTGGCAGGGGCTGGGGGGGGCACTGCCCACTTCACCACGGACCTATGGTCCACCAGGAATGCCCAGCACACCTACCTGGGGATAACAGCACACTGATGGCAAGATCTGGAGGCAGCTTTTGGGAGTGGCAGGAGGGGGTCCCGAAGCAGAGTATCAGTGGGCCCTGCTTCAGGCCGAAGTTATGGATATCCCCCACACAGCTGTAAACACTTAGGCAGCCCTGACCGTCATGGCAAGGGAGTGGGTCACACCAGGTGTGCCCTTCACCAAGGGACGCATGGTGACAGACAATGGGGTCAACATACTGAAGGCAGTCTGCGATGGTGGGTTCACCAGCATTCCGTGCGCCACGTGCACCCTTCACCTGGTGGTCAGGGACGCTCTGGGATTGGGAGATAAGGGGATTGGGTCAGGCACCCTTAGCTCCCTGATAGAGTGGGGGAGGAAGCTGGCCAGTTTTTTTAACTGGAGCGTGAAGGCCAGCGAGCTCCTCCGGGCCAAGCAGGCAGAGCAAGGGTCCCCAGTGCACCAGTTGGTGCAGGATGTTTACACCAGGTGGAACTCCACATTCCTGATGCTCAAGCAGCTTGTGGAGCAGAAAGCCACCTTGCATCAGGTGCAGCTGGTGACAAACAGCGGGGCACCTCCAGGGTACAATGGGGTGGAATGGGACATCCTGTCACAAACTGTCTTTGTCTTGAAACCGTTCCTGACCATGACGGAGACCATCAGTTCCTCCATGGCCAGCATCAACCAGGTGACCCCTCTGGTCCAGAGTCTCCTCAGGAGGCTGGAGGAGATTCTCCAGGGGCAGGATTGTGGCCCTGAGGGCAGGAAGCTGGCCAATGAGGTGGTTGACCTGGTGTGGCAGCTGAAGGCAGGGCTGAAGGCGCAGTTTGATGAGCTGCTGAAGTGGCCGGAATACGTGCTGGCAACTATGTTGGACCCCAGAGTCAAGAGCAGCATGGCACAGTAGACAGCACTCCATGAGTACTGGAAGGCTGAGCTGGTGGACAGGATCCGGCAGGCAGAGAGCATTCTTGAGAGTGTGTGACAACAGTAACAGGAGCAGGACGCCCCTGGGGATGGTGAGAGTGGGAGCAGGCACCATTTGAGCCAGCGGGATCTATCCCTGCCCCCAGCCTGAGCATGAGCAGCATGAGCAGCAGGCTGAGCAGCAGCAGCACCCCTATTGCCAGCAGCAGCTCATATGTGCAGGCCACTCTGGCGAGCATGCGCTCGTGCAGCACAGCAGGGCAGGCAGTGTGGCTGAGGGCAGTGGTGGAAGTGGTGCCGAGGCACAATTATGTGAGGGAGTGCAACAGCGCCTCAGCAGCAGTGGAGAGCTGCCTGGAGGAGGAGCCCTGCATCGAGCCCAGCAGCGATCCCTTGGCCTATTGGGCCAGCAAGACGAACGTGTGGCTGGCCCTATCAAAATTGGCCAAGGGTATATTGTCCTGCCCTCCAACCAGTGTCCCCAGGGAGCGGGTGTTCTCCATGGCAGGGGACATTTGCTCCCTGCACCGCCTGAGACTGGGGGCCAAGTTGGTGGAGCAGTTGCTATTCCTGAACGTGAACCTTCAGCTGCTGGGATTCCCCGAGCTGCCCCTGGACATGGAGTGATGGTGCAGTGGCACACGCCCATGCCAGGGCAGTCTTGGGATGGGGCTCCTCCTCAATCTGGACTAGGGCTTCTGATGCTATGCTGAGGTGCTGTCCCTCCCTCCCAATGCCTGGCCCCCGCCCTGCCTCTCTCTCTCTCTCTCTCTCTCTCTCATACTAGATGGCCTTGGCTGGCTTATGTGACTGAACTCATGATGCAGGGTGGCATTGGGAAACTGTAAGCCTGCCAGTCAGCCTCTAGCTAGACAATCTCGGCCCGCCTATCTGACTGGCTCTCTCTCTCGCTGCACAGTCTTCGCCAGCCTATCCGAATGCCCTGCCAAGGTCAGCCTGCCTTCCCTACTGCCTCTCATGCCACGCTGCCTGTCTGTCCACCCAGGTTGCAAAGCTCGATCCCTGCCTCAGTCTGCCTGCCTTCTGCTCATGCCACGCTGCCTGTCCGCCCGCCTAGGTGGCCTAAATCAAAGCCTGCCTCAGTCTGCCTGCCTTATGCTCATGCCACACTGCCCACCTGCCTGCCCGCCCGCCCAGGTGGCCTAGATCAAAGCCTGTCTCAGTCTGCCTGCCTTCTGCTCATGCCATGCTGCTCGTCCACCCAGGTTGCCTAGATCAAAGCCTGCCTCCGTGAGAGGCCCAGGGGGTTAGCTGCTTCCCCTTTGGGCAGTGGATCAGCCAGGAAGCAAGGTGTACGGTCGGACGGGGCTGCGACAGACTTCCGGCTAACATTAGGATTTAAACCCCTGCAGCCTACGGCGGCACCGTGGGTGGGCACCGTGGGCCGCGCGCCTAAGGGCAGCACGCGCAAGGGCGCACCCTTCTGTGCACGGCCTTAGGCGCAGGATGGGGCAGGGGCACGAGAGATTGCTGGAGTACTCCAGAGGAACTTGACAAGCTGATTAAGCATGACCCATAAACGGTGGCAGCAGAGCCCCCCCCCTGACAGTGAGTCAGGGGGCACAGAGGTCCCAGACCAGGCAGTCCAAGCAGTTAAAAATGGATGCCTTTTTGTCTTTATCCTCTAGAAATTGTTGTGAAGCTGGTATATTATCCTCACGAGTTTCACCTTCTAGCCATGAATCATCACAGGCTAGCTCATATTTGACTTCGGTAGGTAGAGTAGCTTACTCCTCGCCACTGACGGGGGAACAGGAAATTGATAATACAGTGGGTCCATGGTGTACTGATGCCTCTACAATGCAGCTATTGGGTGACCAGTGCTTTATGATAGCGGGCCTGATTAAGAAATTATTAACTCAAGTAGATAAGATCATAGCCCTATTAGGAACCCATAAAACTGGGTTGGATCATATTGTGTCGAGCTTGATAGAGTTAAAGGCAGAAAGAATGGGCCAAGAAGTTCAAAAATTATTGGAAGAGCAGAAGGTTGCTTTAAGGCAACCTCTACCTGGGAAAAACCACCCCTCTAGTCAAGAGCCCCAGGTAGCCGTGGGGGGTGGGGGGGAAAGCACGACCCTTAATAAACTATCCCTTGCCTAAATATACATTAGATGAGCTGGCTCTAGCTTTTCGGATTCATGTGTTGCCAAATGGTTCCTTTCCCAAATGGCATACTAAGCATGCCATTCGTTATCATCTATCTTCTATTCTCAAGAGAGAGGTTCCACGGGGGCATATTTGCTCATATCAAATTTTACCAGCTCCAAGGAACCTACAGAGACTGGTTACTACTTTTAGGTCTCGGGAATTGGTGGAGCATATTCGAGTACAGGCATATTTATTCTCAACATGGGGTGTTCTCCTGGGAGATGTATGCGTACTTAAGAGCAAACCAATGCCATTGAGTGAATGTAGAAGAGTGGGGGAGGGGTACAACCAGTATCTCGGGTTGTGCAGGTGCAAACTCAGAGTCAGGAAGATATGTCAGGTTCCTCTAATAGGCAAATAGGAATAAAAGTCCCCATTCAGGATCATCTCTTAAATTTGGCAATGCCATTATCACAACCCATTCTGGTAGATTCGTGCCCAACTGAAGTATTGGGCACTGGTCTTAGAAGTGGGTTGGTCCAAGAGTCTATGAGCGAGGCTGACATGATGGATATTGTTCCACCAATATTATCACTGCTTGGAGAGATTTTGTTTCCAATAGATAATAGGGAGGGTACTGAGAATAGATTGGGTTCTGGAGATGTACCTTGTAATGTATTACAAGTGGTGGAGGGGAGTCAGATTGTTGCTAATCAACATAGAGAATCTCTGCAATGAGAATATGTGTGCCATGAGAGGACCTTTAAATTATGTACCTGGAATATAGCGGGATGGAATAGGCATTTGGATTCCAATGATTTCTTACCTTTCTTATCCCAATTCCAGGTACTATGTCTCCAGGAAACGTGGGAAATAGCCCCCTTTGACCTTATAAATTATAGATCTTTTACCCTAGAGGCCAGTCCATCACAGCGAGGGGGGCGCCCGAGTGGAGGCCTGGCTTGTTTGATAGCAGAAGAGTGGGCAGAGCCTATGGAGTGCATCTTATATCTGCCCCCAGTGGCTTTGGCAGTTATGGTTAAGCTGAGACAGTCAGCAATTATAGTAGTTAATGCTTATTTTCCACCTCGTAACTCCCCTTCTTATAGGGAGGAGACTTGGGCAAAAGTTCAGAAGGCAGTGGAAGAACTACAGGAGAAATTTCCAAAGGCAAAAATTATTCTCGTGGGTGATTATAATGCAAGAATAGGTCCCAATAACAATGCCCTGAGGGAGCATGGTATTGTTATGGCTCCCCCAGAGAGTATAGGAATGCAGGGACGTTTATCCAAAGATCCTAGAATAAATGCCTCTGGGTTGAGATATGCAACTATGATCAGAGATTTATTACTTATCATCTTAAATGGGTCAGGGTTCTCGAACCCCGAGGGTGAGCTTATGCATATTGGACCACATGGGGCTTCAGTTATTGATTTGGTGGCTGTAACTGCAAACATGATAGAAAATATTAGGGATTTCAGGATTATGTATAACGCC
The DNA here is from genome assembly GCA_003113815.1 of Sphenodon punctatus. Lineage (NCBI taxonomy): Eukaryota > Metazoa > Chordata > Lepidosauria > Sphenodontia > Sphenodontidae > Sphenodon > Sphenodon punctatus. The sequence goes on along the minus strand of QEPC01007765.1, from coordinate 57,378 downwards.
TTGAGTGATCATCTTCCCCTTAGCCTAGAAGTGGGGTATGTAAATGTGCCTACCCCCTATATAAGAGATTGTAATTATTCAGGGTTGGATTTTTTTCCTCCATTAAAATGGGATGATTCACAGGTTTGTTTATTCCAGGAGTTAATAGATAATCAGGAAATGGTAGACCTGCATGGCCAGGTGTTGGGGGAGAGGAGTCCTGCTGAGAAAATTGAAGCATATGACAAGGTAATGTCTCTCATGAAGGACCTTTTATATAGTGTGAAGGTTAAAAAGGGGGTTCCCAAAATATATTTAAGAGAGAAACCCTGGTTTGACCAGGAGTGTAGAAATGCCAAATGTACCCTGGTTAAACTATACAGGGAATATCGTAGGAATCATTCAAGAGATCTTCTTCATATCTTCCAAGAGCATAAAAAGGTCTATGCAAACTTGATTAGAACTAAGAAAGTGGGGTTTTGGAGGGAAGGTTGGGATAAGATGATGGTAGCTGTAGAGACAAGGGATTCAAGACAATTTTGGAAATGTGTAAATAGTGATATTTCTCTGAGGCCTTTCCAATCTCCATACCCGGTCCCACCTGATACATGGGAACAGCATTTATGGGGAAACTTCTACAATACCATTGTACAGGTGAACGTTTCCAATGAAGCCTTGTTAGATAACCCTGAATGGCCTCCAATAACAGCAGAAGAGCTGGTATATCTCATTGGATCATTTAAAACCCATAAAACCCCAGGAGTGGATGGAGTGCAAATAGAATGCATTCGGGCCCAGCTTGATTGGTGGGTTCCGATGTTTACTGCCCTGTTCACCGCTATAAATGCTAAGGGCATCTTTCCAGCAGGATGGGAAATGGCTATTGTGATACCGATTTTTTGAAAAGGGTCACGAGCCGACCCAGCAAATTATAGACCTATAAGCCTTTTGAGTATTGTCAGCAAGCTGTATGCCAAAGTGCTTTTGCAAAGGCTGACAGCGTGGATAAAGGAAAATGCTATATTGCACCCAGAGCAAGCGGGCTTTCAATGCTCTCGCTCTACAGTAGAGCATTGCCTTATGCTGTTTCATCTTATCGAGAAATAGGTTAAAAATCAGCGTTTTTTCGCTGCCTTTCTCGATCTACATGCAGCGTTTGGTAGGGTCAATAGGCAGATGTTGTGGGATAAGCTTAGGGCTATGTCAATTGACCAAGGGCTTCTTTTCCTTATTCAAAAAATGCATCAGAATACTTCCCTGAAAATTCGTATGGATCAGGTGGGCCATGTATCGAGACAGGTGGCCACAAATGTCGGGGTCAGACAGGGATGTGTGCTGGCCCCTACCTTGTTCAACCTATTTATAAATGACCTTATTCCCTTGATGGCAAACCCCTTGTTTCATTCTCCAAAACTGGCAGCCAGAGCGGTGGGATGCTTACTGTTTGCGGATGATCTGGCCCTGGTTTCTCAAACCAGGGTTGTTTTAAAGAGGCAATTGAATGAATTTGACATTTATTGTAAGCAAAATGATTTGGAAATTAATTACGAAAAATCTAAAGTGATGGTATTTTCAGAGTCACGTAAGATTTTTCACTGAGGAATTGGAGGGAACGAAGTCGAACAAGTTTTTGTGTTCAAATATTTGGGTCTCTGTTTCCAGGCAACAGGCAAATGGAACATTCATGTCCAGAGAGTAATGGACTCCGTAAAACCAACGATTGGGGTCATAGTCAAATATTTCTATAATACAGATAGGCGGGCGGTAGTTCCGGCGCTCCAGGTAGGTAATGCAAAGATTAGAGCCAAACTACTATATGGTGCGGAAATATGGAAACCCCTTACCAAAGTAAAGGTGGGAACTTTGCAATTCCAATTGCTGAAAAAGTTACTGCGCATTTCTCCAGGCACACCAGCTGCAGCGGCCTGGTTGGAAGTGGGTCAATTGAGCTGGGATGTGCTAGGATGGGAAGCAGCAGTAAAATTGTGGATAAAGATTTCCCTTGATAACCATTCGGGTCTTCTGCCCTTTTATGCTAGGGATGTATATAAGGACACGTGGGCCCTGTCGCTAATTAACTTTATAAAATTTCTAGGTATAGCAGTGGAGAATCTTTATACGCAACCCTTGGGGTTTGTGAAAAATATGGTGTTGATGAGACTGAGGGATACCTCTAGGCAGATGGATATTGCAATAGTACGGCAGATGCAACATTTAAGGGAGTATATCGAATATATACCAAAGGTGGGGGAGGTTGCATTTTATTTAAAGGAAAGGATATCAGCACAGGGGAAGTATTTGATGATGTGTGCCCCATTAAATGCTTTACCAGCAAATGTGCTCCAGGGACGCATATTGGGGATAGAATTTGGAGACAGATTATGCCCCTTTGATGCACTAGAAGCAGAGACCAGTCAGCATATCTTCTTCATTTGCCAGATGTATAGTGCAATCCGAATGAGTTACCTCTCCCTACTTATGGATAATTACCCGGGAAAGACAGATCTCAACCTACTATGGTATGCACTGAATGACCCAAAATATATGGTAGCTACCATAAAATTTTGAATACAGGCTTTTGTTATAAGGAAGTGATTTATAGAGTCAAAGACCTTGGAGGAGACTTTGGAGGTTACTCATGGCACGCAATGAAGTGGATTAAGGAAAGACAAATTAAGTATGAATTTTAAGGAACACAAGGAGTTATAGGAAAAGACTGCAAACAAAGGGGACTAGGGATTGTATAAAGGCAATCAAAGATCATGCCAACCAGCTCCCCTAGGCAGTCAGTTTTTATTAAAATGTTTATATTTGTTATTGGATGTATTATTTTAAACCGGTGTGGGGAATAGGGTTTGTATATATAAAATGAGATTATGTGTTTGTACAGTGGATAAGTGGTTGTGGATATAGTATGGCTAAAAATTTGGTTGTAACTAGCCCACCTCATATTTTCTTTTATGTATGAATGATAATTACTATGGCCTATGGCCACGTAAAATAAATTGCTTTGTTGTTGTTAAGCCTGCCTCAGTCTGTCTGCCTCTCATGCCACGCTGCCTGGCTGCCCGCCCTGTGGGCAAAGCTGAAACCCTGCCCCAGCCTGCCTGCCTCTCATGCCACGGTGCCTGTCTGCCTGCCCTGGAAAACCTGGGTGATGTGCCCCACTGGCCTGGTAATCCCGCCGCTGCTGTCTGCTGGTCCGTGGGTGCTCTGTTCTGGCCAATCCAAATGTGCCCATGCAATCATACTGCTGCTGTCTGCTGCTGTATGGGAGCTCTTCCCTAGCAAATCCTACCATCCTGGCTCCATGGGTGCTGCGCACTGACAAATCCTGCTGCTGCTGTCTCTTCTGTTACACGGGTTCTATGCCCAGTAAATCCAATGTCTGTACCGATGGACCCTGTAAACTGTACAAGTCTCTGGGCAATCCATATGTCTGCTGCTCCTGCTGCCAACACTGCCTCTGGGCAATCCATATGTCTGCTGCTCCTACTGCCAATGCTGCCAATGCTGCCTCTGGGCAATCCAATGTCTGCTGCTCCTGATGCCAATGCTGTGCCACTGCATTTAGAAGCTGCCACTCTAGCCTCAGGACCCACCCTCAGGGTTCTGGGCCTGTCATTCCGCTCGCAGGGCACTGTCATTCCATGGCATCAACAAACAGCCACTCCAACCCCAGGACCCGCCATTGAGGTTCTGGGGCCTACGTTACTGTCGGGGAGGGCTGTCCAATATCTAGAAGCTGCCTCTCTAGCCCCAGGACCCACCTTCAGGTTCTTGGGCCTGCCATTCCATGGCATCAAGAAACAGCCACTCTGGACCTGGGACCCGCTGTCAGGGTTCTGGGGCCTACGTTACTGGCAGGGAGGGCTGTCCAATATCTAGAAGCTGCCACTCTAGCCCCAGGACCCACCCTCAGGGTTTTCTGGGGCCCTGTCATTCTGCTCACGGGGAGTTGTCATTCCACCTTTTCTTTACGAGTTAGCAACCTGCTGTTCATGGAGAGAGAGAGTCTCCCCACTGCTAGAAGGAGAGACAGACACAATCCCACCCATGCTGTCACCTGCACTATATGGCCAGAGAGAGAGAGAGGGAGCGAGAGAGGCTCCCCGCTAGAACGAGAGAGATGGGGGTGGAGGGGGGAGAGGTGTATCCAGCTCAAGCTGCCACCTGCAAGAACCAGTGAGAGCTCTTATTTGTGCTCATGCTCAATGCCCTTGGCCACATCCAGCAGTAAACCTACCAGAATGAGATGGAAATAACACACAACGTATTATTATATGCGCCTGCCTCCCTGTGTGCATTCCTGTACCTGCTACCACCTATCACATGATTGAATGAAATGTGCCCAACCAAGCACTAATTCTAGGGACATCATTAAACTCCCATAGGATGTCATTCCACTGTACCTGAAGCAGTCATGCCCATCCCAGGAACCATCAACGAGATTCTGGGACCATCATTCCAGTCACGGGGGGCTGTCATTCCATTCCACTGCATCCAGAAGGAGTTGTTCCAGTTCCAAGATCCATCATCTATCTGGGTGCTGCTGCTGCTCATGCCTGAGTGGCCAGCGGCCACCGATGCCCACATGCCAGCCTGCCCCCCCCACCATCCTACTCCTCCGCACCCACCCGCGGATGCCCACTAAAGCTGCTGAAAGAGCCCCTCTGACCACCAGCACCCGCCACCTGCTGTCCGCTGTCAAAGAGCCTGTGTCTCTCTCTGGCACACCCACACAGACACAAACCCTGTCCCTTAGTCCTGGGGGGCTGTCTGCAAGTTGAGACCCTGCTGCTGGCACATCTTGGGGCTAATACGCTACTACATGTGCTGCTGATATCAGGTAGGGATCTGACAAGCTGAATATACAATAAGATTCTGTCACCTGCCAGAACTTCAGCACAGAGGGATAAAAGATTGAACAGGTCAAACAAAGCTCGTAACAACAAATATAACTTTTATTAAAACTTTTTAAACACACAACTTTATAAAACCAAAACCAAACATTAATATATATAAAAAGAAAGGGAACTTAGTAGTCTGTGGGCCTGTCTCCCGGAACAAGGGGCATGGGACCTAGGGGCAGGCATCATGCCCTCCTCCATTTGGTACCCATGTTGGTGGGCAAATTCCATGGCCCCTGCCACGGATGCCTGTCACTTGGAAACCGACTGGCGGTAAAGTTCCAGATCATCGTTCTCAGTGCGGAGGTACTGGGAATAAACCTCCACCTTTCGTTCACGTACCTCCAGCTCCTGAAACCATTCCACCAGCTGGTCTCCATTGTCAGGGCTTGCAGCCTTAGCCCGTCCATATATTTTTTTTGTTCCTCCAAGTTCTGGATTGGCATCTCAAGTTGGGCCCGAAAAGCCCTTGCTGCTTCAGACTCCTTCCCGGGGGCTGGAGAATCCTCAGCAGCGCTGGAGGAGGGGGAAGGGTGGTGCTTGCAGCAGCACTTCTGCTGTGCCTTCCCCCCTTCTTCCGATGCTGCTCCTCCATGTCGGAGTCCCGCCGCACCACCTTCAGCTGGTGCACATTTTCAATGTGGGCGATTAGGCCGGATGTTGTCCCCTGGCTGCCCCTTTTTATTTTTTTGCCACAGATCTAAAGAACATAAAAAGATAGGAACATAAGAAATACCATACTGTGTCAGACCAATGGTCTGTCAAGCCCTGCCTGGTGCCTGCATTCTGTCTCCACAAGTGTGTGGGTGGCCAATCTCTCTCTGCATGGGACTTCCTAACAGGTCATAGGGCAATCCATTCCCTGTTGTTCCAGCCCCCATGCCTTACCTTGCATATGGCGAATCCACCTTTCGGCTCATCATAGTGCTGCAAGACATCTGACCTCATGCGCCCACTTTCTGGCAGCAGTGACCTCCGCCTCGATGGTGTCCTGCACCTGGCACCAGCGGTGCCATCATCACGAACTATACATTCAGTGGATGAATGAATGGTATGCTGTATAAAAAACCGAGACGCGTTTTGGGGCACAGCCCCTTTCTCAATGGGATGATATAAAAATACCAATTGCTATCTCCTACGAGAAATGAAACCTGAAAAAATACCAAAAATATACATAAATGTCTATAAATAATTAAATAAAGCAAACAAAAGGGGAGCAAACCACCGAATAACAATGTTGACTCTATATGTTAGAGTCATGATTCTATCTGGCCATTTGGCCCATTTTGGCTCTTCCTTTTCATTAATAATTTGACCCCACCAATGACTATATAAAGCCCTGATTTTTCTGTGGGATATTTCAAGGAATCCTATCCCATGTATCCCAAATCAAGATTGGAAAATAAAAGGACCTAACATGGTCCTCCCAAGGCCTCTTAGTGCTATGGATCCCTCCAAGATATTTTATAGTCTTACCTCCTTGAAGGCTTGAGCATGCAAGGGTCCCTAACCTTTCTCAGCTATGCCTCATATGTAACCTCCTCTGGTTGTATGGCAATCTTGGTAGTGAAGATGAATTTAGCAGAATTGATAATGATGATGTGGGAACCCAAGAGGAGCTGGGAGCCAGACCCAAGACTAGTTCCTCCAGGGAAGCCTTTCCTCCTTTTTAGGGGAGAGGGGATATCCGGAAAGAATATTAAGAAGGAATTTCTTTAAGGTGCTTAATCTACCGAGGGAATCCCTCTTAATTCCTAAAGAGAAAAAGACACTTGACAGGATGGTATGCCCCATTACTTTCTGTCCAGGGTCATTAGCTATGGAACAGGCAGTAATTAAGAGGGATTCCCTTGGTAGATTAAGCACCTTAAAGAAAGAGATCCACCGCCATAGAGGACAGCACCAGTACAGCCAGATAAGTGAACAGGCGCTCGGGGACGGGATGGGGCTGCTCTTGTACAGAGCAGCTGCACAGGGAGAGCAAGATGACAGCTGATGGTAGTTATGCTGTCCCTTCACAGTGTCTGGGCTGGGTCTTGAATCCCCAGCCCTGGAAAGCACTACCTTAAGGGTGGTGCCACCTCAGACTGTGTTAACAGCCAAGTCCTCTTTCCTGTGTCTTCTTTCGTGTCTCCGCCCCTTCCCCCCTGTGTTGCCACGCCCTTCCCCAGCTGTGCCCTCCCTAGCCTTGTCTCCCAGCTTCCTGATTGGCCACAAGGTAGCATTTAAACCGTAGTGCAGCCACAGGAAGCTGTGGGAGCAACTGCTCTTACCCCTTGTGTGCAAGTCTGTGTGAAATGTCGTGTGGACTCTATTCTCCCCTCCCCCCTGGGTCTGTTGGGTTTCTCCCTGGGTGCTTGTTGGTTATGTGTGAGCATGTGTGAGCATATGGACCCCGCACCTCTTTCCCTCTTTGTTGTTTGTATTATAATTATAGTCCTTGTCTTCCCCTGTGTGTATCCTGTAGTAATTGCCCTGGTATTATTGAGTCCTGTCTTCCCTGTTGTCTGTGCTAGTGTCTGGTTAGCCTTGTGTTCCCCATAGCCCTGCCTGGTCTTGCTCTCCCCATCGCTCTGTTCCCCTGTAGCCGTGCCTTGTTCCCCCACAGCCTTGTGTTCCCCGTAGTCCCACCTGGTCTCGCTCTCCCTATAGCTCTGTTCCCCTGTAGCCGTGCCTTGTCCCCCCCCCATAGCTTTGTGTTCCCCTGTAGCTCCACCTGGTCTTGCTCTCCCCATCGCTCTGTTCTCCTGTAGCCATGCCTTGTCCCCCCCATAGCTTTGTGTTCCCCTGTAGTCCCACCTGGTCTTGTTCTCCTGTAGCCATGCCTTGCTCCCCCATAGCCTTGTGTTCCCCTTAGCCCTGTCTGGTCTTTGCTCTGTCCCTAGCCGTACGCTCTCCCTTAGCTGTGCCTTGTCTCATTCCCCCTTAGCTTGTGTTCCCTCCGTGCCTCGCTTCTGTAAACTCAATGATGAGCCACGCATTCTGAGGCCGGGTTCCCCAGCTCATAAGAACAAGAGCAGTCTTGAAATACCCAAGAAACCAGCTGAGAGGTTTCCCCTTCCTGGTGTTTTCCCTACCTGGGGCCTTTTCTATGGTTGCCCTCCGGTTATAGGTTCCCTCACCACTACTCCCCTGACACACAGGTGAGTAGTAACACAGCCTCCACTAGGAGACCATCCTCCTCCTGGGCCTGAGCAGCTCAAGACACAGCCCCAACAACAACCAGGTAAGGGAGCGGGAGCTCAGGGAGGGAGCGGTGATTGTCCCCTACGGATCAGCCACACAGAAAGAACAATATGACAGTAAACATATGCTGTCCCTTTAAGGCAAGTACCAGCACAGCCTCCACTGGGAGACCTTCCTCCTCCCAGTCGTGTAGGCCACACACCCCACAACCCCTGCACCCAAGGGCATACCCTGGGAACAGGACAAGACCAGGGCCATCATCTGCCTGTGGGGAGATGCCAAAACACAGGAGAAACTCATGAAATGCAAGTCATGAAAAGTAATAGTTCTACTCCATTCTGCACTGGTCAGACCTCATCTGGAGTACTGTGTCCACCAGTTCTGGACACTGCACTTTAAGGAGGACGTTGAAGAATTGGAACAGGTTCAGAGGCAACAAAGATGATCAGGGGACTGGAAATCAAGTCCTATGAGGAAAAGTTGAAGGAGCTGGGCATGTTTGACCTTGAGAAGAGAAGATGAAGGGGAAACATGATCGCAGTCTTCCAGTACCTGAAGGGCTGTCACAGAGGATGCCAAAACATGTTCTTTCTTCTTTATTTCAAGACTAGAAATAATGGACTCAAACTACAAGAAAGCAGATTTCAGTTAAACATTAGGAAGAACTTCCTAATAGTAAGAGTTGTAACAGTAATAGTAATAGTAACAGTGGAACAAATTGCCTAGGAAGGTAGTGGCTCTCTTTTGCTGGAGGTTTTCAAACAGAGGCTGGACAGTCATCTGTCAGGAATACTATAGCTGAAAATTTCTTGCATTGAGCAGGGGGTTCGTCTAGATGACCTCTGATGTACCTTCCAACTCTATGATTTAGGATTCTAAATGCTACTGAAATGAATAAATATATCAAGTCATCTCTGAGGAAATGTCACAGCTGGGGTACAATAGAGACATGTCCCAGGGCCAGCATCACGCAAAGGACTTGAGGAGTAGATACAAGTTGATACATGATAAAAACCTCAAGTCCGGCCATGTGAGGCACACAATGCCATATTACGAGGAGCTCAGCAGGTTCCTCTACATGGTCAGGGAGATTTGGACTCCCAAACTGGAGCAGCACCTTTGCCATAGGGAGGAAGCACGTGCAGGAGACACCTCTGCTCCCCAACCCCACACCAGAGACAGACCCCAGCAGTGAAGGTGCATCAGGTGCAGAGGGCTACCAACCACCCATCCCACACCTGAAGCTGGCATCTGTGGACTCCCAGGACAATGTCACCCTCCACCTGTGTGATGAGGTTCCACCAAACATGCCTAACTCGGCCCGGGGGGGGGTGGAGGGGGAAGAGGATACAGATGCCACCCAAAAGGAGGAACTGATGGATCTAAGTAGGTCACAGCACCCATGGCACAGAGGAGGAAGTGCCCAAGTGGAGGTGTGAAGGCAGCTGATAATGGATGCCAGGGAGGAAAGAGCGATGGCCCTAACAGCCCCCAATACCTCGTTCACAGCTCCTCATGACCATTTCACCGAGGAGGAGGAGGAGCAGCTCCAATAGGAGCCAGAGGCCCCGGCAGGGGAAGGTAAGAGGAGCCAGCCACAGTCCACTGGGGTTGGGTACCACACAGTTGGGGAGGATGGGGTGCCAGACAATCAGGTGACAAACCGAATACATGAGGCAGGGTTGGAGCGACACAGTAAAAATGGTCACACATCACACAGAGGGATGCACAGGCACAGGATTGGATGAACAAGGGCCAGCAAGGTATGCAGGATGGGCAAACAATCCGTTAACACCATGTATGGAATCCCCAATTATGTATATCTATCACACCCCGCATGCTGCAGGAGACCATACACCCCAGGCCATAAAGGCCAGACACCAGCCCAGTCAGATAGACACCACCACAGTATGGTGTTCCAACCGCCTCCCCCATGTCAGGCTACCAAAGCCGGTCAGTCAGGTGTCCCTCTTAGGAATGGGCGAACAGATCGCGGTTTGGGTTCGGCCGTTCAGTTCGGCTGCGTTCGATTCGTCCGTTCGGTTCGTCTGTTTGGTTCAGCTGCGTTCGGTTTGGCTGCGTTCAGTTCATCCGTTCAGTTAGTTTGCCGAGTTCGGGTTCAGCTGTTTGGTTCAGTCGTCTGAACAGGCCGTTCGGTTAGGCCGTTTGGCTGTTCGGTTCGGCTCTTCGGTTCGGCCGTTCAGGAAATGTTGTTATGGGTGGTTTTTTGTTTTTTATATGTTTTTTTGGTTTTTTATTGGGTTTTATATGGTTTTCTTTTGTTTTTTATTTGTTTTTTTTTGTTTTTATATGGGTTTTTTATTTTTTATTTTAATCTAATATTATACGTATCTATCTACACTAAATCTAACTGCTATTAACTATTCTAAATGCTATGAACTAAATGGATTATCTAATAAGTACACAGGTCTATTCCTACAAACACTAAAACTAAATCACTAACGCTATCTCTATCGCTAAGCTAACTCCTACAACTCTCTACATCTAATCTATCTATCCCCCCATCCCATATCCATATCCATATCCATACATATGGATATATATATGGATATATATACATCCCATATATATGGGATGGGGGGGAATCACAAACAGAAGAGGAGTCTGTAGTGAACTGAATACATACATACTCAATGAGTCTATACAGTGAAATGCATAACACAAGGTTTCAGTTTTTAAGTTTCATTTCAGTACAAAACTGAAATGAAACTTAAAGCAATCTAAAAATCCTACTCAACGCCTGCTGTTCAGGAACAGTGACTAGCTCAGAAGGTGTTGGGAAGGGGGGAGATAATTAGTTTCGTTTCTTGCAAGCCTCTCCACCCCTAGTGCCTGGAAGTCTGCTCCTCAGTGACTGACACCTCCCTGTCATGTTTGACCTTCCAGTGCACCTTTTTTTGCCACCCAAACTCACCTGAACGCAATCCAAACTGACCGAACTGTTCAGCCATTTTGCCGTTCGGTGTTCGGTTCGTTTGGTATGTTTGCGTTCTGGTTCAGGTTCATGTTCGGTCATCCGAACAAGCCGCGTTCGGGCCAAACTCTGAACTTCTGAACCGCGTTCGCCCATCCCTAGTCCCTCTGCCACTACAGCTGTCCCACCACCACAAGGCATGCATATGGTATGGGTAGAGAGGCCACTGACACATCGGCAGAAAAGAGGACAAGCATTTGCATGAAATTTACATATGCTAATTTTATACTACTGTATGTACATTTGTGGGGCATGGGGTGGGGCCAGAAGCGGGCAGAGCCAACTCAATGGTAGGTGGGGCCAACAGTAGGTGGGGCGAACCAAACTTAACCAGTGGTGTGGCTTAACCCAGCAGCAAGAAGTTCCTAGAGTTAACATTGGAGGGAGATTATATTAGTTAACCCTGTGAAATCCTTGCTGCTGCTTGAAGCCCTGCCACCGAGGGATAGTGAGCCCTCTTACTAAGGTCCCATCCAAAGTCTCTCTCCCACTAGTCCCATTTCTCCCTAGCAGTGTAAAAAAATAGAGCCCAGGCTCACTGTGAGGAGAAACTGATGTTTTAAGTGTCTCATCAAGTCGGTAATAACTACAAGCTATTCTTTACTATTTCAACTGGCTTTTATTTTTCTATTTGTCTTTTGGTTTTTTGTTTCCTTTTTTATGGGGAATAACACCAAAATCAACCTCAGAAACCTTTAAACAACATTGCACATAAGAACATTGGGGATAACACACCCAGGTCACTCTGTAAACCCTTTGAACAAGTTTGCACATAAAAACATTGGGGATAACACACTTGCATCACTCTGAGAAGCCTTTGAAGGGGAAGAGCCTCTGGGAGGGGTTGTTGGGAGGGGGGATAGCCAGAGAGGGAGGGTAGCTGGGAAGGGGGCTTCCTGTAGGGAGGGTAACCGGGGATAGGTTGACTGTTGCTGGGGGGGAGTTAGCCAGGGGGGTTGCTGGGAGGGGGAGCAGTCCCGGGGGGAGGGGGGAGGCTGACGGTAGGTACGGTGCCTGGGCTTGGAGCGAGCCTGATCTTCTTGCTGGCCTGCCCACGCCGCTGGCCGGGGTGCTCTCACTCCTCTCGCTCTTGTGCCAATGCAGTGGCTGGAAGAGGGGGAGCCGGGAGGGTGCTAGGGGGTAGTGGCTGGGAGAGGGAAGCCAGGGAAAGAGGAGGGGGTAACCAGGGATGGCTGGGAGAGGGGGTGGAAAGGGGGGGAGCCATGGGGGAGGGGTTCCTGCTGGCTGAAGGGGGGAGCCATGGGGTCTGACTGGGAGGATGAGGAGCAGGGGGGGTTGCTGGGAGGGAGGCCGGCCGGCGGTAGGTACCTGGCTAGGACTTTTCCGTACAAGCCCGCACACCACGCTGCCTACCCCTGCCGGGACTCCTTCAAGGGAATCAAGAAGCCTCAACGAAGTGGCGCTGGCAGCTGCCACGCATGCACTAAAAAGCCCACTGGCTGGCAGCAGCTGCACTCTCTGTACTTCCGCCCAGAGTCCACATGGGCAGAAGTGCAAAGATGGCAGCTGCGGCCAACCGGGGGTGAGAGACTCAGGATGGAATGGGAATTTTGGACCGCTCTATGGTCTGGTTCCCCTTCCATCCCGAACAGCTCAAGCTGTCAGAAATACCGGCTGTCCGGTATAAATCCGGACGTCTGGCCACCCTGGTATTGGTGTGGAACATATGAACTAATGCCTGCATCTTCTGTCTGTCCATAGCTGTGCAATCTTCTCGGTCACAGTCTAGCACACCACCAGAGTCAAGTGGCAGTGCGAGGCACAACATGTAGCTGAGGGAACGGAACAGGCACAGGAGGGAGGACCTTGTCAGGGAACTGCTGTAGGAAAACACGCACACATCAGATGAGATGATGGCTGTCATTTAGGGAGGACAAGAGTAGATCGCAAAGGCTCATGAGGAACACAATGCACATCTCCAGGCCCTACCACACAGGCACATGACAAGCACCTGTGGGAGCAGAGGAACTCAGTCAGGAACCTACAGGAGCAAGAATGCTGCAACAACTTGTTGGAGAGGATGAGAAAGCAAATTCTTGTACAAATGGATAAGTCAAATGAGCTCCAGCACACCCTCATCCATCATGTTGCGGTAGCCAGTACTGCTACTGTGGCCCAGGCACCATATTCCAGCTCCCCCTCACAGGTGCCTGTGCCCCCCATCTCATCCCCCAGCCATGGTTTCTGCAGCAGCCACCCCCTGCAGCACAAGACTTCCTGGACCCCATCCCTCCTGTGCCCCCTGAGCAGCAGCCACCACCGCCGCCACCCCCAGGTGTCACGGGCTGGCACAGGTGCCGTTGTTGCCACTGCTGCCGCCACAGAAGCCAGCCCAACTTCCAGCACACTTGCCCCAGCAGCCACAAGGGTCCAACTGTCTGAGAGAGACCATCCCCAGTGGAGGAGGCAGAGCTGAGCAGGCCAGAGAGAATAAAGCACTCCACTACCCGGCAGGTCTGTAAGCCAGGCTGTGGCGGTGGACAAAATAAAAGACAAGGCACAGGCTGCAAACTGTAAATATGTAAATAAATCTATACCTTTGAACACATCAGTCCAGTGTCCATGTGCATCCTTGGGCCAGTTGGGTGGTGCAGGTCTGTCAACACAGCTGGTGTATTGAGGGGCCTGTGAGTGGCAGGGATGAGCAATGGGTTGGCAAAGGGCAGGGGACACAAGGAAGGGGCCATGGCTGTGCTATCGGTGGGCTGCAGCTGCTTCACCAACAGTTCCCAGTGAAGAGCAATAGCAATGCTGTCAGGATACCATGCCATATCGGCCATGGTATAACAGCAAGGCAATGGCTGGTTGGGACAGACTGTTACCAGGGCACCAGCATCTGCAGTTGCTGGTTAGAATAAGTGCTGTGGACCACACATTGGGCTTGAAACTGAGGCTGGGGCTAAAGGGGACCAGATGTTGGTAGGTGTGAGAATGAGTTCAAGAACCATAGACACAATCCAGGGAACGAGCCACAGCTGGTTGCAGGGGCAGCAGCAGCTTTCAGCCTTAAGAAGCCTACAGTTCATTGATGTTGACTGAGTTTTTTCCCAGAGTTTAGTCCAACCCCTGATCTTCCTGTCCTGTGAACCTGCAGTTTTCTAGTTGTCAGTAAGAGTTGCTTGTGCTGTTGTGTGTTTATTGCTTGCTGTCTTTATATTTCCCTGTTAAGGCTACTGTCTCTGCTGTCCTTGTGACTCCCTTCCATCTTATTTCCTGGGGTTCCTGCCTCACCCTTCACCCCACTCTGCCTGGGGTGCATTGGATCAATAGCTCTTGTGAATCCTTCTCCCGCTCTCCCATTTTTGTTCCCTTGTTCTCCTGGAGCTCTGTCCCCAACAGAACCCACACTCCTATGTCCTGGGATTAGAATGGTGTGTTGGCTTGTGTGCATCAGGACTGTTTCCATCCCCACCTCCTGCTTGGGTTCCCTTCTCCACATGACCAGGGTTCTGCACTCTCCCTAATGGTGAGGATTGGCTCTCTGCCTGAATCAGGCTGCTATTTTCCATCCTAAGGGGAATCATCCACCATAGGGAGTACCTTAAGGGGGAATAGTGCAGTCCTTTATGGGTGTGGCCTCCAGTTACCTCTCCATACCCTGACAGCCCCATGCAGTCAAACTTACCCTGTTGCCCTACAGAGGCATTAAAGTACATGGACAAGCATGTGATGTGAGTAATGCACACTTTTTATTTACAGATATTTACAGAAGCTGCCTTGTTTGCTGAGGGAGGAGAAGTTCATGCCGGTGCCCGATCCCCTTCGATACGGGCTATGACCCTACAAAGGGCTTCCTGGTTCTCCTGAGCCATGTGACATTCTGCTCTGCCCTGACTCTGGTGGTACAGGGATAATGGCTCAATGGACTGTGGTGGGAGGAGTTGACCGAGGGCTGCCCCACCTGTTTCGCAGAAGTTGTGTCAGAACAGGGCCGGCATCAGCCTGTGCGCCAGGCTCCCCGCTGCCCCCGCAACCCCTCACCAAGCAAACCACCAACATGAGAGAGCCCATACCAGTAGGTAAACACGTGGCCATTGCCATATGGAGGCTGGTGTCACGGAGAAACATGGGTTCACACACGTGTAACAAGGGACTACATGTTTGGTACATGTGTGGTACCAATGGTTTCACATGTACGCTATGTTACTATAAAGGTACACAATGTAATGTTAAAAGTTCCACATGTTTGTAATGCCAACTCTGAGAACAGTAGAACTCAAATTACAGCTCAGGTTGGGCCTCTCACACGTCACAAGTCTGCAGAAACTACAAGAGATAACCGAACGTGGATTGAAAGCTGCCTTGCTAGACATCCTATGGAGATGTTAATTAACTTCCATGTTTACCTGGGTTGCCTACATGCTCTGGGACACATTCCCTAGAGGCGGGAAAACCCAGACAAAGAGAGACAAATACTATATAAGGACAGAGATCCCAGAGGGAGAAAAGACTGCTTGGAGACTTCTTGCAAAGCTTTTTTGGAGAGCACATCTACATACAAAAGAACCAGCCTAAACAACAGGCTGGGGGAAGATGAAGTGAGAGACAGCTTTCGCTCTAAGAAGCCAGAGCCCAGCCAGTTTCCTTATGGCTGAGAAAACCAGAACTTATGGACTTGTTCTAGGGTAAGATGAATAACTTAGGAACTCAAAACAGTATAAGTTAGGAATGCGTTATATTTACCTTTTATTTCTAATAACGCTCTGTATCAAGTATCTTGTGTTTATGTAATCAATAAATATACTTCTTACTTTATGAAGAAGTGGTCTAGAGTCGAATATTGGAACACAAGTGAGCTACAAGAGCCCTCAAGATCTTGCGAACCCAGAGAGTAAAGAGTCTGGAAACGGGAAGGATCGGGCCCTTGTGAGACAAGAAGTTTCATTGTGACACACTTGAATTAGCCAGTGAGAGAAACTGATTCAAGAGAACTGTGCGCAAGGGAAACTGAGTCACTCAAACCCGGTAAAGTGGGGGGTGCGGACTCCCCAACCCATGACAGTTGGCAAGCCCCAACTCGTGCCATAGTGTGGTTCAGCAATTTGGGGTGGGCACCTCAACGGTATCATGTATCCTGCATGAGGTATGCCAAGCCCTAGTTTAAGATTGTATCATGGCTTTTCCCAGACACTCCAGAGAATACATCCACAAAGAGCCCACAAATAGTTGTCTTTGCTGTGGAGGTGGGGGGATGATAGGTATGTGTCCTATCTCTAGCCCTAATGTAGTGTGGGAACTCAAGAGCAGCAAAGCCCTCCATGACCTCTTGTGGATCATGTAGGTGTATATCACGCTCCATTATGTTATCCACTAGGGCTTGGCACACCTCCTTGGGCCACCGCAGTTCCAACGCCAGCTGCTGGAACAAGTAGGGTTACCAGCCTCCCCTCCATATGGTAATGGCCACGTGTTTACCTACTGGTATGGGCTCTCTCATATTGGTGGTTTCCTTGTATACTGGTGATGTGGGACAAGCTCCTCAGTATGTGGAAGTGTTCAGTCCACTGTTGTTCCTCCCAGATGGTCGGAATGGTCTCCCACCAATTCTAGCTGCGGGGTTCTACCCAGGCTCTTGTCTATAGGTACCACCTTGTCCTTCTCTCCATAGGTACCACGTCCATGCTGATGCCTCACAGCATGGATCATCTCCCTATGCATGGTCTCTGCCTCTGTCAGGTCCCTGGGTGGACAGTGTGGCAGGGGTGTCGGGGAGCCCGGCACACAGGCTGATGCCAGCCCTGTTCTGACCTCGGGGGCCCTGCAGCAGCAGTTCCGGAAGAGGCGGCGGCAGCGCCACCTGGGCTGAGTCGCATCCCCGGCACCATGGCAACGCTGGCCTGGGGACATAGCGGAGGCGGGACCTGCAGGGCCATGCAGAGCGGAGGCAACGTCCCCCCGTGCAGCACTCCACACACTTGTGGGCCCGCGTGGGGGTGGGGCCAGCAGCATAAAAGCCAGCGTCGTGAGGCACCCAGCGCTGGTGATTGTGGAGAGGAAACTGGCCAAGTGAAAGATAAGTGTGTTGTGTGTGTACTTGCATATATTTACTGTGGTTTTGACCTGTTGTTACCCCCTCCCTCCCCCCCCGTGTTCCTTGTAAGTTAGTGAGTGAAATGTATGTGCATGAGAGAGTGGCACTGGAGTGTGTGTGGGTGGCCCTAACCCTTTCCCCCTGGTCTGGGTACCCCTCCCCGAACCCTTAGTTGTGAGGAAGCCCTTCCCTGTGACCCCTGTTCCTGGACCCCAACCACCTTCCCTTACTGTAAGGCGGCCGGGATGTGGGAGGTGGGACTGGGCACGGCACAAGAGGGTCCAGAGGCAACAAGCCCCACACAACCAGAAACGGGCCCCCATAGAGGAAAAAGAAAGCTCAGGAACAGGAGCGGGGGCAAGACATGGCACCTAGGGCCAGGGATTCCCCGCAGGTGAAGGCAGGCGAGCGGAAACTGACAGCTGCTCCAGCGGCCGATCCAGGGGGCATGGCCTTGGCGCCACGACACTTAGCACGGCTACGCGAACGCAGGGGCGGGACCAGCCCTACATAAGGAAGGCAGAAGGAACACAGCGCTGCCGGAGATCAGCAGCGCTGTGAGACTGGCCCCGAGCGACTCAGAGAGAGAGAAAGAGCAACGACAGTAGCGTGTGTGGAGTGTGACTGCGAGAGAGTGGCTGAGTGCGAGGTGAGAGTGAGCGAGAGAGGAGAGCGAGCAAGGTGCGTGAGAGGAGTGAGTAAGGTAAAATGGTCTGGGCTAAGCAAGTGGAATCACCCCCTGTACTTATCTCTGTTTGGGCCCCTACCTACCCTTGGCAGTGTGCGAGAGCTTCCCTACCCTACAGCCCTGGTTAACCTTCCCCTGTCACCCCTCACCAGGACCACACTTCCCCTTCCCAGATTCCTTTCTAAGGCACGGAGTGACAGAGGTGTTTGGGGAATACAAGGGGTTTTGATAGAAGGGGCTCCACTCGAGGTTGCGTTCCTCCACCCCAATGATGATACGACCTCGCCTCTTCTGAGGTACTATAGGCCACCCAATATCCTGAGGGGTTGTTTCCTTCAAATTACTCAAGTGGAGCTCAGTGACTGGTGAGCGGGAGAGAGCGTGGTGGTATCCATGGGAAAGAAAACCCTCCTTTCCCTACCCTTCCTAACACTCACGTTGATGCACCTGTCTGTCAAGCCCTGTTTTCCCTGGTGTGGGTTATTGCTGGTGGATTCAAGGTGCGAGGCCCACTCCCCTACTGTCTCCTGCCCAATGATGATAAGGGTCTGGCCTCACTGAGACCAATGTGGCCCAACTACTATCCTGACGGGCTTCTTTCTTGGAGAACAGTTCTGAAATTCGGGTGGTTTAATAGTTGTGTTTGTGGAGCCCCTTTGGTTGTGTGAACCCCCTCTCTGGGATTCCCCCCATCCCAGTGACAGAATCATGAGCCTACCTCCCCAACCTTGGGGATGGAGATAGCAAAAGAAATCAGGGAATTGGTGCGGGCCGTGCAGTCGGGGATCTGCAGGACAAGAATAAGGAATTAGCCGCAATTGTGGTCCAGGACCATGCAGCTCGTGGGGCTGTGGAGATGTCCCCTGCCGCGGCCCCTCCAGCGGTGCCATCACCTCTGCCTATGGGAGCTGTGGGCCACCCCGGGAACTGAAAGGACCACAGGTAGAAAAATATTTGGGGGATCGAAAGGCATTCCAAGCGTTTATCGCGCTATGTAAGTTCACCTTTTCCATGCAAACCAAGACATATGTTACTGACACCCTGAAGGTCACCTTTATCATAGGGAATCTAGGGGGGACTGTGTTGGAGTGGGCGACCAACCTCTTAAAAGAAAATATCCCCCTCCTCCATAAATATGACAATTTCCTAAAGGAATTCACCTTTCTTTCTGACCACCCACATTGGGTTCGGGATGCTGAAGCCGCGATTCTGTCCCTTAAGCAGACCGGGGGGGGGAGGGGGGATATTAGAGTATATCACACAGTTCCAGCAGCTGGTGTTGGAACTGCGGTGGCCCAAGGACGTGCTTAGAGTGATGTTTTGTAGGGGCTTGAATGACGAACTTAAGGACCAGCTAGCTTTTACCATTCTACCGAACACGTGGGAAAAGCTTGCCATGCTGGTGCTCCAGATAGATTATTGCCTTGCGGAACGGCGGCGGGAGCAAAAGCAAGAAACTTGATGCTACTCAGCACGCTCCACTCTTCTTCCAGTCTCTCCCCCCCCAGTTGTCTCTCAGCCTGGTGAGGTGGAACCCATGCAACTTGGAGCCTCACAGGGCCCCTTGACGGATGAAGAACGAGAAAGATGACGGAGATCCAGGTCATGTTTCTATTGTGGGGATCCATCACACTTCATCAATGATTGCCCAGCACTCCCTTCACAGTGAAAAATTCCCAGAAACGCCAAGGGGCAGGGGTCCACCTGGCTGTAAAATGAATCCCCTCTATCGTGGGGCCTCCACATATGCATGTACAGATACCTCTGACTTTAATTATCCACCCTTGTCCATTGTTGTATGGGCCCTGGTAGACTCCGGGGCATCCGGCAACTTCATTGACATGCAGTTGGCCCGGACCCATGGAATCCCAATGCATCAGAAACCCCGGCCGGAAGAAGTGCATTCCATTGACAGCTCCCCTTTAGTCTCCGGACCCATCACCATGCAAACAATCCCATTACGCTGCGTGATAGGAATGCATCCGGAGCAGATAGAGTTTGACGTCGTGTGTATGCTGTTATTTGTCCTAGTCCTGGGCCTGCCCTGGCTCAAAAGACATGATCCCCAAATCGCCTGGCTGGTAAACCAGTCACTTTCTCATCTTCGTTTTGCAAACAAAATTGTCACGAACCAATGGCACAGGTCGATGGAACTGTTGTAACAGCAAACCGCCCTCGCAAGACCAATCCCGGATTCCTCCCAAGTATGCCTCATTTCTCAATGTCTTCAGTAAAACCCAGGCAGTGGAGCTCCCCCCACATCGCTCCTACGACTGTCCCATCGATTTGGTTCCAGGAACTGAACCCCCCTTTGGGAGCATCTATGTGCTGGCGGCCCCGGAACTGGAGGCACTGCGTCAGTATATCGACGACAGCCTGAAGCAGGGCTTCATCCACCATTCTCACTCCCCTGATGGGGCCCCCATCTTCTTTGTTCCCAAGAAGGATGGGGGCCTCCGGCCCTGTATCGACTATTGTGGCCTCAACAGGATCACAATAGAGAATCGTTACCGCTCCCCCTGATCCCTGAGCTGCTCAATCGGCTACAGGGGGTCCAGATTTGCACCAAGTTGGACCTCAGAGGAGCTTACAATTTGGTGCGGGTGCGTGCAGGAGACAAATGGAAGACCGCCTTTAGAACACGGTATGGCCATTACGAGTATTTGGTCATGCTGTTCGGCTTAGCTAACTTACCTGCCACCTTTCAGCATTTTATTAATGACGTGCTTCATGAATATCTGGATGTTTTTGTTATCATTTATCTTGATGATATTTTGATTTATTCTACGACTCTGGATCAACATATCCAACAGGTGAAACTAGTGTTGCAACAACTGCGGGAGCAAAAACTGTATTGTAAGGAGGAGAAGTGCCCCTTCCACCTGACCACGGTGGATTTTTTAGGGTTTGTTATTAGTCCAGCAGGAATTGAGATGGACCAGTGGAAAATTGAAGCCTTGCAACAATGGCCCCCTCCAAGGGTCGTGAAACCTCTACAATGCTTCTTAGGGATCACAAATTACTATAGACATTATATCCCGAACTACGCTGAGGTTACCCTTCAGTTAACTGGCTTATTAAAGAAGAATCGCTTGTACTTATGGGGGTCAGCATAACAACACAGTTTTGAGTATTTAAAGAAGGCATTCACTACCGCCCCCTGACTTTGACAAACCCTTTTATGTGGAATCCGACGTGTCCAGTGGAGCGATTGGGGTAGTGTTATTACAAGAGGGACCCAGCTCTCCCCCCTTGCTTCCTTGTGCATATTATTCACAACAACTAAATCCAGCAGAACGGAATTACACCATATTCGACAGAGAACTACTAGCCATTAAGGCTGCCTTTACTGCCTGGCGCCATTACTTAGAAGGCGCAAAACACTTAGTGACGGTCATCACAGACCACAAAAACTTCACATTCCTGAAAACAGTGCAAATCACAAATGCTCGCCATGCCCAATGGGCCTTGTTCTTCACCCGCTTCACTTTTAAAATCCAGTATCGCCCAGGATGGCTAAATATCCTTGCCGACGTTCTTTCTCAGTACAATGAGGGCCGTGAGAGCGAGGACAAACCGCACAGGCCCATCCTGGAACATAAAGTCTTTGTCACTACCTACATACAGAGGCACCAGTTACAGGATACTGAGCCAACTCAGGAACCCTCGAGCAGTGAAAATCTGAGTAACCCAACAGGGCAGAAGCTACTCATGGTACCTCCGGCCTATCATCCGCAAATCCTCTGGGCCCACCATGATGCCTCCCTAGCCAGACATCCGGGAGTGCACCACACCCTACAACTCATACGCCGCTCCTTCAGATGGCCCTCCTTGCTCCAAGACATTCACCAATATGTGAAGAATTGCGCCGTGTGTGCACACACCAAAGTCCCACAAAACCCACCCATTGGTCACCTTCAGCTGGCAACACCTCCGCAAGGGCCATGGCAACAGGTGGGACTCGATTTTATTGTCAAACTACCCCCGTCATGAAACTACATGACCATCTTAGTGACTGTGGACCATTTTACGAAAATGACCCACTTCGTGGCCTGTAAGGGGCTACCTTCTGCGCACCATACCGCACTGTTATTTATACGCCATGTTATGAAACTCCATGGGTGACCCCTTGAAATCATTAGTGACAGAGGATCCCGATTTGTCGCCCGCTTCTGGAAGGCATTCTTTAACGCCTTGTATGTCACCTTAAAGCCTACCATGGCATATCACCCGCAAGCCAACGGCCAAGTAGAGCGCGTTAACCAAACCTTGGAGCAATACCTTCGCTGCTACCTTAATTACCTGCAAGACGATTGGTATACGTGGTTACCATTAGCGGAATTTGCATATAACAACGCAACGAATGCATTCCTTGGAAACTCCCCCTTTTATGTTTCTTACGGATTTCACCCCCAAATCGGAATCATTGACCTTCCTTCAATCCAAGTCCCAGCAGCTGGTACACTCCTTCACTGACTCCAGGAGGCACAGCACTTAGCTAAATGCACTCTAGAGCAAGCACATCAATGCTACAAGGCAGTGGCTGACAAGAACCGTCGCCCAGCACCTGTGCTTCAACCCGGAGACTACATTTGGATCAGTCAGTGGCATTACCCGTCCGACTGTCCGCCAAACTGGATGACAAATATATGGGACCATATCCAATTACCCGCCGAGTGAACGATGTTACATACACCGTCCAACTCCCCACCCCCCGCCTCCACATACATCCCACCTTCCAGGTCTCCCTGTTGAAACCCGCTTGTTTTTCACAGGGGCAGATCCCACCTCCTCTGGAGGAGCCCACAGGGACACCAGAGGATGACTCCGAATACGAGGTGCGGGCCATCCTCGAATCCCACCTGCATTATGGTCATCTTCAATATTTAATAGTTTGACAGGGCTATGGCCCTAGCAATCTCTCTTCGGAGTCGGAGATGCAGGTGTCCGCTCCTTACCTGGTTCACTTGTTTCACTTATGCCAGCCCACCAAGCCTGGCCCAACGTGGGCCCTTGGGTGAGGGGCTTTCCGGGGAGGTACTGTCAGGTCCCTGGGGCGGGGGCAGCAGGGAGCCCGGCGCACAGGCTGATGCCGGCCCTGTTCTGACCTCGGGGGCTCCACAGCAGCAGTTCCGGAAGAGGCAGTGGCAGCGCCGCCTGGACTAAGTTGCTTCCGCGGCGCCATGGCAATGCCTGGGGACGCGGCGGAGGCAGGACCTGTGGAGCCGTGCAGAGCGGAGGCAATGCCCCCCCCATGCAGCGTTCCACACGCTTGCGGGCCCGCGCATGGGTGGGGCCAGAGGCATAAAAGTCAGCTTCAGGAGGCACCCGGCGCTGGTGATTGTGGAGAGGAAACCAGCCAAGTGAAAGATAAATGTGTTGTGTGTGTACTTGCTTGTGTTTACTGTGGTATTGACCTGTTGTTACTCCTCCTCCCTCCCCCCCTCCGTGTTCCTTGTAAGTTAGCGAGTAAAAGGAGTGTGCAAGAGAGAGTGGCAATGGAGTGTGTGTGGGTGACCCTAACCCTTCCCCCTGGTCTGGGTACCCCTCTCCGAACCCTTAGTTGTGTGGAAGCCCTTCCCTGTGACCCCTGTTCCTGGACCCCGATCGCCTTCCCTCACGTTCGTGCACCTGTCTGTCCAGCCCTGTTTTCCCTGGTGTGGGTTATTGTTGGTGGGTGCAAGGTGTGAGGCCCACTCCCCTACTGTCTCCTGCCCAACGATGATAAGGGTCTGACCTCACTGAGACCAATGTGACCCTACTATCCTGACAGGCTTCTTTCTTGGAGAACAGTTCCAAAATTTGAGCGGTGTGATTCCCCCCATCCCAGTGACAACCTCCTGCATGGACCTGTGATACATCATGACTGCCCACCTCCAGAGCCGCATCCAGCATCTGTAGCACTCCAAGCTTCACACTTGGATGGTCCAGCAGGAAAGACCATCATCGAAACATGTTTTGGAACCACTGGAACCAATAGTTCTGTCTCTGTTTTATCACTCTGAACACTATCTCTGCAGCCTGTAGAAAGTAACTGAGCTCATCACCACCCCACCCATCTGCCATCGCAGCACCTATCAACTGTCAGAGGGGCGAGCGTCAGGCCTCCTTGTATGTGTTGATATAAGGAACCTGTTGGGGTACCATTGGCCCTCAGGTGTCCGGCCCTCGCATGTTGCCTAATAGAAAGTTTCCCTTCCCCTGTCTATGTTGTTTACCTCCACCTACGCACATGGGGCATGTGCATGATCTGCCCTGCACATCTTCATGGCACCACTTCACCCTCCCCTGCCTTGGTCCAATGTATCAAATCCAGCTTCCATCCTTGTGCTGGCCATTGCACTTACCAGCAGAAGGAGCAAGATGGTGGATGGAGGGGAGCGACAGGCATCAGGTACTCGTCGTTTCTCCCTGCTGCTTTTCCTGTTCAGCCATGCCTTGACCCTTCTGCTTTAACTTGATCCCCATTGGTGCAGGTCCTGAGGCTGGTACTCCCTTGGTGGCCCTCCCCCTAATGGTGTATCCCTTGTAGTGATTGGGGGTGCAGACATCAACCGAAGGCAGCCATGTTGACTTCACCAACACACCCTTTTCTCTGACATGCCCCCTGTTTTTCTTCTCCTTCACAGAGGAGGTGACCTGGCTGTACCTAATGCTGGAGACTGTTGATGGGCTGAGGGAGACAGCGGAGACCAGTCACACCTTCGTGGATGTGAGTAAGCCACCCCTGTCCCACATGCAGTGTTACTATCCTGTCCCTCCTCCCACTGTACCTAGATCAGTCTTGTGGGAAGCATGTTTTATGGGGATTTGGTGGGCCTATTGCATGGTCCTTGTGAGGGATAGGCTCCCTTCACTTGAGGATCCCTCATGCCATTGCACAGTTTGTTCCTCATCTTGCCGTGGTTCATGGCCCCCCTTGGTTTGGTTCCACATGTCCCTTGTGGTGCTATAAGTGTGATTGATTATATAGCTGTCTCAGGGCATTCCCCTTGGGCAACACCACTGTGACCCTACTGTCCCATCTCCCTTTACGGTGTGTGACATCTGGCTGGATCAGGAGCGGAGGCAGGACTGGCAGCTCCTGCTTGAAATTTGCCACCCCCTGCACGAGCTGTCCCGGGCTCAGAGCACTAGATGGAGCTGGGTCTGGGGCAGGCACCCATGACTGCTGTTGTTTTTACGTTCTGTGTTTTCTAGATTGTTTTTTATGGTTGAATAAAACTGTTTTATTGTTGATTAACATGCTGTCCATGTGTTTTGCACTGGGTTTGTTTTCCCCTCCTCAGCTGGGGAGGGGGTTCTGATGCCCATCCCTGTGGCTGAAGCCCCACCCCTTACTTGGCAGGGTGTTCACATGATCATCTCACCGACGGGTCAAGGTTGGTGTCTCTGATAAGGTCACTAGGGAGTGGCCTGCTGGCATTCCTGTCTGGGGTGTGTGGTTCTGTTACCTTGCTTTATTGGGCCACGGACACATCTGGCTGCATGTTCCTGTAGCATTCATATTCACCTGCCATCTGCACTGGTCAGTCTTTTCTTGCTGTGACTTTTACATGTGTGCCGTATCATGGCTCCATGCCCACCATCATGCAGTCAGGGAGGTATTTTGCAGTGGAATGTCTGTGTAACTGTGGCACTGGCTGAATTGTGGCTTAGGGATGATATCCAGCAGCTACTGGTGGATCCCTTGTTCACACTTGATGGGTATGACCTGCTGTCACGGAGCTTTTCACTCCTGGGACATTGTGTGTGTGTGTGTACAGCCATGATTGCCAGCTGAGAGCTAGCAAGTTGGGATTCTGTGTTCTGGTGCCTGCTGTGGATGGGTCTCCAGCAGGAATGATGTGGGAGGGAAGTGACAGCATTGTTTTGCATGGAATATGTACCCTGCCAGAGTTCCGCCTGTGCATTTTTGAGGGGGGGGGTGCATTTTGGAGAGGGAGGAATACCTCCCCATCACCTTTGCCAGCATTGTGCTGTGTGTCTGGGGTTATCGGAGGGAACAGGGGGAGTGTGAGGACCACATGTGTGAGCTGAGTTGCTCACCCCCCGCTAGTGGTCCCTACCTGACTGGTGCACCTGATGCAGCACAGATGGCTGTCCTGTTTGAGATTTGGACCCACCCGGATGTCCATCTCACGCTGAGCAGTGGGGATCCCATTGGTCCAAGCTTCATGGTGGATTGACATATGCGGGCACGAGGTTACTGAAGAGGGATGTTTGCATGGGCAGGGTATGGGTGACCCGGCTTTGGAACAATGCTCGGTGACTGTGGCCCTCCCCCTCCATCTCCTGTTTCCTGTGTGTGCGTGTGACTTTCCTGATTGACTCTGCCTTCAACTGTGTCGTCCCAGTCCCTCTACTGCGACCACCTCCTACCCCAGACTGCCTGCTGTGAGCCGCCTGTGTGAGTCCTCCTGTTTGAAGCACGGGGTTCCTGGCCCCCACCCCAGCAGTCGTGATCCCCCCTTGAACAGGGCCCCATGGGCGCGTGTGTTTGGGACGGGACCATCAGCCTGGTGGGGAGTGTGTGTGTGTGTGGATTGGTACTTGTCTTTTTCTGCTGCTGTCCCATTGGTTTCTGTGATGCATTAAATGCCCCCTTGTGTTCCTGAGCTGCCCATGGATTGTATGACATGCCCTGGGGTTCTGTGTGTTGTTGGTTCACCATTCCCTCTCCCTCCGCCCCTGCCCTCCCAGATTCCTGCTGCAGGTGGGCAGAAGCAGACACAGTGGCTTTGCTTGCCCATGAACCGCCATGCTTTCACATCCTATGGTCAGGGGGGAGGGTGTTGATGTGAGTGCTGGGTAGTTCTGGACCCAGAAGGTCCATCTGTGTTTGAACTGCGGTCTGGAGGTGGAGGGATGGGTGGGTGGGTAGAGACCGTGAACTCCCTGATCACTGCCCATTTGAATCTCTTCCCCACTCACCTGACGTGGGTGGGAGCTCTGTGGCTGATCCACTCAGTGCACGCAGACCCAGCCTCCAACCATACCCATTTAAAAACAGCCAGTGAGTTGCTGCTTGTGCTTGACATGGTGCCATGACCTCTTCGCAGCCTGTGAGGGCTGATCCTTCACAGACTTGGCAAGGGCCCATCACAAACACAATGCAGGCATGAGTGACTGGTGGGCATGGACTACCCAAGCCAAGCAGTTGTCACAGCTCCTGGCACAGGCAGCAGCCAGTTCTTCTAGGACAGCCAGGCACAGTAGAGGGAGTGAGCAAAGGAGGAATCTTGCTGTGTGCTCCATCTGCCTCCAGGGAGCACTCAAGGTTAGTGAGGGCCCTGGCCCCCATCACAGCCATCGAGCAAGGGCATGGCGGGGGGAGGGAAATTTATTTATTTATTTATTTTATTTGTTTATTTTCGCATTTGGTATCCCGTGCATAGTCCTGCCTCAGGCAGCTCGTGATTAGGAGATTCGTTTGCACATTTAACTAATTATAGCAGAGGAAAGAAACCTTTTCCTGCCCGTTGTCATGACAACTTCATTTCACATTATCTTAAACTTTAGTTGTCATAACAATAAAAGCAGCCAGGTCCACCTCCCACAGTCAGACCCACAGAGGTGACACTACCTCAGCCCTGCTCAGCCTCTGTGACCAGGCTCACCCTGCCTCCCTGTGTGGGCCCTAGCCTGGAGAGGTTCCCCTCCCCACCATACAACTCTCTTGTCCCTCCCACTCATTCCTTCAGCTGGGCTTGTACAGAAATAAGCTCGTTCCCTGTCCTTGGGATGTGGGGAGGTGCAAGTGGTCTCCACCCTGGAGGCTGCAATGCGGTCCCAGCCCCCAGATAATCAGTGAAACGAATGTCAGTCTCAGCTTGTTGCAGGAGAGGATAGTTCTTCTGAACTACTGTAGTTTTGGGAAAGCCCCAGGACACAAGACGCCCAAGCAGTGGGAGGCCAAGGCGGTGGCTTATAGAATCACTCAGCGACAGATGTGCTCTCAACTTTATGCCCTATTGGGAACTGGTGCTCACAGGCCCATCAGAGAAGCTGGGAACTTATCAGTGGATTATTATTATTATTTATTTATTTATTTATTTATTTATATAGAACAAGCAATGTACCTGGCACTGTACAATCTATAGTTACAAACAGGTCCCTACCCCTAAGGAGCAATCTAAGAGACAAGGGACGGGAAGATGAGGGAGAGGTAAACATCAGGAGAGACAAGAGCACTTTCATAAGGTTGAGAAGTTGCAGGTGCTTCACTTAGTTACAGGGAACTAGATTCTGAGTGGTGGGGGGGGGGCGGGAGGACACAGTTTCACTCATGACAAGCTAGGGAAAGCCTAACAGAAGAGGTAGGTTTTCAGGAGGGATTTGAAAGTTGGGAGGGAAGGAGCAGAGCAAATGTATCCAGGGAGGGATTTTCAGGCATGAAGGGCAGCAAGCGAGAAGGGGCAAAAAGGTTTAGAGAAGCAAGGGGGTCACAAGCAGGTGATGGGGGGGGGCAGAGGAGGCACCTGGGCACCTGTTATTAGCTGTGCGGTTCTCCTTCCACCTCCGTTCTCTCCAAGCAGTATCTCCCTGCTCTAAGAGAGGCCTCCAGAGCCACAGCTGCAAAGCAAAGTTGAAATGTCACAGTGACTGAGAACTTGGGAAGTCACGGGGGAATCAGTATGGCAGCCCTGGCTGGGTCACAACACAGGTCCCTGTCCCTCTGCTGTTTAGCAAGAACTCTCCAAATTAGAGCCCTGTGCAAACTTCAAAACTGAGCCTGAGCAGCAGCCAGGAGAGGCATCCAGGGGATACTGCCACTCCCTTTAGGGTCTCTCACCAAACCCTCAGATTGACCAGGGGTGGAGAAGAGGCCAAGAGGAGCAGCTGGAAATGGAGGGGGCACACAATGTGTCCACTATCTCCAAGGGGACTGGCATCCCACCAATCTGTTGTAGTTCCAGAAATCAGAGCAGAAGAAGGTGCTGAAATTCAACTGTGCTGTCTGTGTGATGGAATCCAGTTCTGTTTGGAACTGACCTGTTTGTTTCAGCTCTCTACATAAATATAGAATCTCTTCTGGAAATTTTACATCCCAGACGATTAACGACAAGACCAATTCTGGCAGGGAGCAGCCTGCCGGGGGTGCTTCCACTTTAGGAGTGCCAAGGAGCCAACCAGGACTGGATTGGTTGGGCACATCAGACTGAGGAAGGGCTTGACAAGGCTGACCCTGAAGCAACGGGAAACTCAATAGGAAGCACGGTAGCGTACTGGCCCTTTAAGGCCAGAGAGTGGAAGAATGGCTACACCCACTCTCCGAGTATAAGAAGAAAGCAGCTTTCTCGGGAGGGTCAGCCTGTGCCTGGACTCTGAGGAGAGAGGATCTGCCTGAGGACTGTTGTCTATAGTCCTGAAACTCTGTAGAAGAAGGATAGGCATGAGGGGTCTGAAAGGGTAGTCCTGGCGTGAAAGCCTGCAGCTGTAAGTGCCAGCCAAGATGGGTGAGACTGTGGGATTGCTGTTTTACATTAGATATTGTTACTGGTTATGGAAACTGTATGGTGATGAACACATGAATACCTTGTAGCTGGAGGACTGATTCCAGTGAGTAGCTAGCCAGAGGATTGCTTCCTGGCTCAGCTGGGGTCAGACAGGGCCTAGGTTGCCTGAGGGGTTATATTCCTGGCAGTAGAGTAGAAACTGTATATGGTAGAGATATTATCTAAGGACTGGAGACTGTTTAAACAAAGACTTTAAGTGAGCTAAAGTCCAAGGGTGGGACTTATTGGGCTTGATCCTGTGGAGACTTATCCCTTAGCACCACAAACTGTTACATAATTGGTGCAGAATGTGGACACTCCTAACATCAGTCATCTGAGTGAAAGGAGGTGGAGCCTGCACAGGGGTGGTGTATAGAATGGAGGATTATGCCCACAGCAAGACACAGTGGTGAGAGACTGAGAGCTGCTTAAGGAGTGCCCAGCAGCAGAGGCATTGCGTGGAAAAGTGTACCAGCAGCAACGGAAATGCTGAGGACAGAGGGACTGACACAGAGGCCAAAGTATCATGCCCAGCAACGTGAGAGACATTGGTGAAGGTTCGCACTAAAGGAAAGCTCTCCCGGATGAGGGCTCAAGCAGGGATGGTGCCAGGAGGTTTTCCCATGTACAGTGCAATGATGTGGATACACGGCAGTCACATAGCAGTGGTTGGAGGTCTATGCCCATGGTGGAAGCAATCAATGAGCCTCTGGAACTTCATGGAGTCCAACTTGAGGAAGTGGTGCAGCCAGGACTAGAAGAGGGCAAGTACTGGGGACCAAAGATGGGAGGTACTGCCTGAGACTGTTATAATTGTGGCCACCTGGGACATTTATGGAGGACCTTCCCTCAGCAATGGCAAGGCCAGATATATAAAAAGATCCTGTGGAACCAGAGAGAAACACTATATGGGCCATGTCCTAAAGGCATTGAGTGCTGGAATTGTGGAGTGTAGGATGGACACATACAAAGACATTGTTCCTATGGGCCAAACCCTCAAAGAGACAGGAGGGAAAACCTTTAGAGATGTTGGGCCTGTAATAGGGTGGGACACATGAAGGGAACCTGCCCCACTAGAAGGTCCCAGCAGAGAGAGAAGGGGAAAAGGTGTTGGAATTGTGAGCAGGAAGAATACTTAGAGGGAGTGTATAAATGGAAGGTGCCTCAGAGGCACCTTTCTTCTCCAGTAAGAAAGAGAGAGAAAAACAATGGGGCTATAGAGAATAGGAAAGGGAGACCCGAGAAGAAAATAAATGAAAGGAAGCTGATGGCAACTAATATGAAGATAGTAGTGAAGGAGAATCAGACCCTGCAGAGGATGGTGGAGAAGTTGATGGAAGAAAGGAAGAAACCTGTTAACTGCAAACTCCCAATTTACTGTAACCAAGCTAAGAACGTGTACCTGAGCTCTCGCATCCTCGTGAATGTCACATCCCTTGTCTCTCCCTCTGTTCTCCCCTTCCCTGTCTCCCCTCCCCGTCTTTAGATTGTAAGCTCTGGAGCAGGGACCATGTCTATCTTATTCTTTGTAAGTGCCAGGTACATCGCTGGCGCTATATAAATGCTTATAATAATAATAATAATAATAATTAATCAATTAAGCAAATAATCAATTAATCAATCAATTAATTAATTAATTAATTAATTAAAGAGTGAGCAGTAAAATGAAAGAGATTATACAGGAAAACGAGGCCCTCCAGAAGGAGGTTGAGGCATTGAAGAAACAGCTACAGGTAGTCCTGAGTCCAGGGGAATAAAGAACTCGGCAGGTGGAGAGTGAGGTGTCCCAGGGAAGCAAAACTTAGGGGACAACAACCCTAGAGGAAGCCACTTCATCACTAGAAAGCAAAAAGGCAGCATCCTTAGAGGAAGAGACACAATGTCAGGTGGCTCAAGCTAGTCCTTCAAATAGCGGAGAAACAGAAATGGAGGACCCCTTCAGATTCATGGATATTCTAGGTGAGGGTGATAAGGAATCAGCCCAGTCCATAGAAGAGCTAAGGGCTGTGATAAAAGTGTTCAAAGGACGCAGATGGCTGGGATATGAAAATGTATAATGTGGGTTTTATGATATCTGGGGTCATAGCCAGCAAGACTGCCCTTTTAATGGGTATTAGAGGAATGAAACTGGGCAAAACTCAGAACCCCTAGGAAAAGTATATACAATAAGGGAATGAGTTATATGCCGTGAAGATGTTGTATACCTTACAGCAGGGTGTGAGGTGATGGGAGTCGTCTGGGAATATGTCTGTGACTATGTAAAAAGGGAATTATGGAAATGTATAGATGATGCTATGCGAGTGCTGGGTGGAGGATGGCCAACTATAGCAGCTACCAGATTTTTCCCTTTAAAAAGGGTCTCAAAACTTTGAGACACAAAAAACCCAACATAAATTGGCACTAAAGTCGCAATATAAATCAGAAATACAAAATTTGCCCACCTTGCACATCCTTATTTTATACTCTGGGGTGAACAGAAGCAGAGTTAAAGTGAACTCGTAATCACTCCATGATCTTTGTGTGAACAATCCCTTGCACATACACATCCCCACGGATGCTCCTCAAGCCTTTTCCAGACCCAAACATGCACCACATGCCACTAATGCAAATGTTTCCCTATAAGCAGGTACAACAGTCTGGCCATACACAAGCAATAACTACCCCCCTCAAGTGCTGGCTGCTATATCTGTCAGGGAGGCCATTTTGGGAATTCTCCTCTCTAATGTGGGTTCGGTACAACCCTTTGTTCTTCCTCCCAACATAGACTATTGGGGAGAGGGTGCTTATTTCCTACCCCCTCCCTGTTGTTGGCATCCCTGCCTCACTCAGGCTCTCTCCCTCGTAGGGGTGTAGCTAGGTTGGAATGGGCTCTGGTACAGAAGAAGGAATCCCCCCCCCCCCCGTCCTCTTCCCAGTTTCAAGGGATGCAGCTGTACTCAGGAGTGTGCCCCCTCTACTCTCCAACATTTGCTAGAAAGAAATAGGTACACTTCATGCCCCCTAATTTGCATAAATTTTCATGTGTTATGAAAATTTGTAGTAGCCCACGAACTGACTTTGGAGCTGTGCTGGGAAAAAAAGGATATCTCTGTGAGAGATTGTGTACACACGTTTGTAAGTGCACTGACTTTGACTCTAAAGTTTTAGATTTACAGTGAAATCAAATGACAAGAGCCCCTTGCCAATGTTTCAGGTGCTGGTGGTAGCTGACACCAGTGGCACTACTCAACGCTTTCCCTCCCCAGTCCGGGCTTTGAAGGAAAAGGGGTCACAGCCAGAGAAGCAGGTGCGGTACGAGGCCGAGAGCACCAGGGTCAATGCCCCTTCTATGCCCCCTGCCCCCCTGCACACACAGCCTCTTATCTGCAAGAAGTTCAGGAACTCCTGTCGGGGTCCCCAGCAGCTGCCACTGCTCATTTTCACAAAGGAGGGAGCCCTGCGCCGGGAAACTGCCGCCAGCAGGTTTTTTGTCAGCTGTGAGCTGACTGAACAGTGAGCCAGCACAGTGAGCTGAGCTCTCTCCCAGCCAGGCCCCCCCAGCCTGGAGGAGGCAGGGACTGGGTGTCGCATGTGCACTTGGGCAGCTAGGGGGAGCCATCCAAGCGCTTGTAATGGGAAACTGCAGTTTC
Source organism: Sphenodon punctatus (assembly GCA_003113815.1). Lineage (NCBI taxonomy): Eukaryota > Metazoa > Chordata > Lepidosauria > Sphenodontia > Sphenodontidae > Sphenodon > Sphenodon punctatus. The sequence continues at coordinate 24,441 of QEPC01007765.1, read as the reverse complement.
CCATTACAGCCACCAGGGGGCAGGCTTTCATTGAGCCCTATGGGCTCAATTTTTAAACAGCGCCTGGATGCTGATTACAAGTGCCCAGGCACTTGTGCTGCCTTAGAACTGAATTGGGGTAGGCAGGCAGCGCTGTGGAGTTTTTTTTGGTTTTTTTAGGGCACGCATGCTCAGTGAGGGCACGGGCTGTTTTGTTCTGCTGAGCTGCGTGCATTGGCGGCGGCACCATTTTGTGGAGTGTCCTGGCATGGTTGGAGGGGACTCTTTGGCTCAGTGACTCAGTCACACCCGGTTGCTGGATGGACACACACGCCCCGGTCCCCTTTGGGACAGAGAGACTCTTTTGGAGGATTGGACCAAACCAGTATCTGGATTCCTGCTGCGTGAAGTGGGGTGAGCATTAAATTTCAGGGGGGGAGGGGGGAATGTGAGACACTGGGGGGGAAGGGGGCCAGG
>QEPC01007763.1:17151-27197 GCA_003113815.1 Sphenodon punctatus | reverse complement strand
GAGTCTGCCAGCCTGGAAGGGGTTAAGCTCCAGTCATCAGAAAAGTCAAAGGGTTTGGGCCCATCTTGGTGGCAGACCTAGAGCCCAGAGTACTTGGCGCCGGTCACCCCACGGGGACACACTTCAGAATGAGAAAGCTTGTTCTAAAAACTAAAACAGATAATGCAGGCTCAAACCAAACCAAACCAACACACAATGCTAGCTTAACTGTTCAGGTTCCCTGTCTGCTAGTTAACCTATCCCGCTCCAGAGAGCTTCAGCCGTGGCTCGATGTTCAGAGAGATGTGCTGCATCTTAGCCGAGAGCTGTCATGGGATCGAGCATCTTAAGCAGCACACTGTTTGACTTTGCTTTGAATTTTTGATTAACTGCCGTTGTTGGTCATTCAACTATTTTATAACCTTAACCTAAGTTCACACAGATGGCTGCTATTACCTATGCTGGGCTAATTATCCTAGCTCTTGAGGTTTTACAATGCTCATTTCCTGGGTAAGGTTCAATTGTCTTGAGCAAACTCCCCAAACAATAAGTTTCCCTCTGGCTCGTACAATGGATGGTTAATACAAACATTGTTGGCATCCTGACCTTCCCCTCTCGCAACATACATTATTGCTGGATTCATAACTCCCCATGACGGAGTTAGCTACTCTGTGTGCAAGGGGGCGTGACACCCCCTCCCCCCCTGCTGGCTGGACGTAGGGACATCACAGTGTGATGGGATTGGGTCCTCTGCCCCAATCTGGGCTAGCTATGATTCAGTTTCCCCTTACAGCTCCTACCACACCAGCTCTCCCCAAAACTCTTTCAGCCCATAAGGGGTTACTTCATCAGATTGAGTATGCTGACTCAGACTCACTGCAAATTGTCACCCCAGAGTCAGGAAATCACTGAAGTACACCAGCTTAGTTAAACGTTTATTATAATGAACAAGACTAAATTATAATGCAAGATTGTGCTCGCGGTGCAGTAAATCAAATGAACATAACAGATAATGCGATTCTACCTTACTGTTGTAAAGATAACGAAACCAACGTACATGTTACAGACATGTTCTCAGGTGACTATTAGTATCGTATAGCCATGCTTGGGGTCGTATTCAATATTAAGGAAGGAATGGAACTGTGATATGAAAGATACAAAAACTGTAACGTACAAGCCAGAATGAAATGTACAGTAACAGCTTAGAGACTGGAACAGGAAACTTTGTGAACTCTCCACAGGCAGCGTGGGGAAGGTTTGCAACTGTAACAGACGCAAGATGCTGGACCCAGCTTTTCCCATAAGGCTGAGAGGGATAAGATTTAAAGACTGAATTGAACTTGTAAGCATCCAGGTGTACATGGTAAGATTTATCCTTAGAATTCACAGTAAGGTTATCTATTATGTTTATTTGATTTACTGCACTCTGAGCACAATCTTGCATTATATACCAAACTTCTTTTAACTAAGCGGTTGTACTTAAGTGAATTCCTGACTTTGGGGTGATTCTGAGTTGATAAACTAAGACAAACCTGATGCTTTGGGAAATTCTGAGGTAAAGCAGACTAAGAGTTAACTCCTTATGGGCTGGAACAGTTCTGGGAAGAGTTGATCCAGTAGGAGCTGTGAGTGGGGAAACTGAGTCACAGCTAGCCTAGAGTTCCGTCTTTAAATCTTTTCTCTCAGCCTTAATGGAAAAAGGCTGGGTCCGGTGTCTTGCTTCTGTTACACATGCAAAGTTTTCTAGCAGAAGATCTCTCTGATGCTGTTGGACTCTTGTCCTAAGCATGCCTTTTAACTGTCAGTCTCCTTGTTTTTAGTTGTTAATTAACTTTGATTGTCTTGCCGGAGGCTGACCCAGATGACTTCTATGCAACTGAGTGTCCTGGCTTCTGTGTTGAGGATTACAATCCGTGTAATACACACAATGGATAGTCCTCTGGTTTATCAGTAAATGTAAGGGAATGGGGAGTTCAAAAGGGTTTCCTGCTCCATTCTCAAGTTATAATGAGTTCATTTTGGCTTGTATCATCGATACTTCATGTCATCTAAGTCATACCATGTTTTTCTATACATTACAGTGATTAGACACTAAACATGAACATGCAGTTCATATACATGTGTGTTTCATGATCACTATCACAGACAGACAGTGCCATGCTGAGTCAGACTAATGGCCCTTCCAGCCCAGTGTCCTGTCTCCAAGAATATCGGTCAGAGCAATGCTCCACCCAGTCCAGCATCTTGTCTGACAGCGGCCAAACTCGGTAGCTTGGGAGACATGCCCAACCAGTCACAGGGGAGTGACCCATTCCCTGCTCTTCACTCCAGCTCCCAAACCTACTTGGTTAATAGCTGTTAATGGACCCACCTGTGACTGGGCTTGTGAAAACCAACATACACAACGCATGTAACATGCATGTTCCTGGTGAGCTATTCATGTGTTCAATCGACTTGTAATGAAGAGATTTATTTATTAATTCCATTTTTATCCCACTCTGAGACTTTGAGGGAAGGTGACCTTGGAGACAAGTCCCAGTAAAGGAGAGAAATGCCTAGAAAGTTCTGGCAAACACCGTCTGAAGGTCATTAAGAGGCCAAAGGACAGAGGTTAATTCTAACCGAAACAAGCAAGGAGGATGGACTGAGACAGCATCTCGGTAACTAGCCAAGAAGAGCAGCTCCCGGCCTCCTCGTCGGCTGAGCATCAGGCTGAAGATGAGGGTAAGACTTTAGCGCTGGGATTTTACAAGGAATGTAGATCGCGTTACCTTTTTTATTCTATTTGACTTGAAGGTTTGACTCAATCTTGCACTGGACTCGTGGGGGGCACAAGGGGTATGTGTCCCCCCCCCCCTCCATTATTGAGTTACTGGAAGCCTATGACGACTTCATCTGATTTTACAGTATATAAAATTCTTTTAACTTGGCCTTGTGTGGTCCTGACCCTGGGGGAGACGGCCGAGGGGAGCCCCAGGTCAGAGACTCGGGCGAACCTTTACATTAATCCCTGTTCTTTGGGAAACTCCAGGGCTAGCGGGGGGGGGGGGGCACCAGAAGAGTGACCCCTTTCCAGGCTGGGGCCGATCTAGAGGGAGCTGGGTCCAGTGGGGGAACTAGGTCACGGCTGGTCTGGAGGGGGCAGAGGAGACCCCAATCCCAGTGAGCCAGTCCAGTGAACCCCCAAACGCTACCAATGTGCAGAGACGAAAACGTTGAGTTGCCCAGCTGCAGCTGCTGACAATCTGCTCCTAGAGCTGGGGCAAGAAGGCAGAGATTGAGCAAGAGCGCCACGTGTTGGGGGGGCGGAGGGGTCTTTTCCATTTTGGGAAACAGCGCTAGGCAGATCATATGGAGGAGCCTAAGGGACTATGCAAGATGAGCAGATTGGGGTGGGCCGTGGCTCGGGGCAGAGCGCAGACTGCATGGATACGGTTCCACGTTCAATCCCTGGCATCTCCGATTAAGGGTCTCAGGTAGCACGTCTGGGTGAGGCCTCTGCCGGGGATCCTGGAGGGTCTCGGGTAGCACGCCTGGGTGAGGCCTCTGCCACAGACCCTGGAGGGTCTCGGGTAGCGCGTCTGGGTGAGGCCTCTGCCGGGGATCCTGGAGGGTCTCGGGTAGCGCGCCTGGGTGAGGCCTCTGCCGGGGAACCTGGAGGGTCTCGGGTAGCGCGCCTGGGTGAGGCCTCTGCCGGGGATCCTGGAGGGTCTCGGGTAGCACGCCTGGGTGAGGTCTCTGCCGGAGACCCTGGAGAGCCAGATTTGAAACCCTGCTGCCGTGTCAGGTTGTGACAATAGTGGGAGAAGATGGACTATTGATCTGACTCTGGCAGCTCCTTTATATATCCTTAAAGAACCATTAATACAAGAGTGCCAAAAAGGAATAGACCGAGAAGGACAAAGTAAGACTGACCTTGCCTGGTTTATCAAAGCTCAGAAGGAGGCGCATGCTCCGAATGCAGGAGCAGAGGCCAGTCCGACAACAGAAACACAGGAGCATGATTTCCAAATACGGAAAGGAGCAATGGAGCTACAACCAGCCCAGCTAAGGGTGCCAGAAAAGGAGCGAGTGACATCACAAGCTAGAACCAACTCCTTGAAGGGAGATCTGAGCTAGAGAAGGATTGTTTGGAGGAGTCCCTGCCAGCAGGCACCTGTCACAGGTCAAAGACTCTGCTGCTGCCCTCCTAGACCCCAGTACTAGGGCTGTGCATTTCATTTTTGTTGTAATAAAAAAACAAAATATGGAATTTTTGTTTCCATAATTGAACAACAAAAATGAAAGAACATAATGAAAAAATGATTTTTTTAAAATGAATTAATAGGAAAAACCTGAAATGCATATTTTTGGCTGTAAATTTTTTGTTTTAAATCTGATTTCAGTGACACTTGGCAGTATTATACTCCCAACAGAGGGCATTCTGTGTGCCAAAATATCAGAGAGATTGGACAAATGAATATCATTATATAAGCTGTTGAAATTCTTTATTTTACAAAAATCTGCATTCACATTCTGGACTGTACAGTCTTTGTCTCCCATCCGCTTTCAATGAAAATTGGCAAATTATACCCCTCCCTAAGCTAAGAGTACTACAGCTGGAAAACTTCAGCTGGATTGGATAACAGGTTATTATGTTATAAGCAAGTTACTTGTAAATGCATTACTGCCTGTGACTTTTTTTTTCCTTTCCATTTTTTTTGTCTACCCATTTTACATGAAATTTGGAAGGATTGTATCACAAACCTTCGGGATCATTTCTGCCAAAGTGAGGTAAGATTTGATAAAGGGTCCAAATTTTAGAAGCAATGTTTCCCTCTTGAAGAGTTGTGTTATTCAGGTCAATAGCACATGCCGAGCTGTTCAGAGATGGGCGTGGCAGGGGGGAGGGGATGTAGGAGAGCAGCCCAACTGACTGACAGACTCATTCACTGGCCAATTAGTGCATGCGCCCACCTTTACAGGACCAATCGGTGGTGGCTTCAAGGCGGGCATAGAGGGTAGACATAAGCTGCTGTTCTTTGGGCCTGCTCTTTGTCTGGGGCTAGTTCTGGCTTTGGGCAGAGTTTTCTCCTACGTTGCTGTGTGCGTGCGTTGGCACGCGTGCTAGACCTCAGTGCAAGAGTGCAGTTAGCTACCTCAATCCAATCCCCACGCCCCTGGGGAGGCTGCCCAACACCCTCCGAGTCCTGCCCCCTCCTGGGGTGTTATCTACAAGGGCGACGGACTCGGGGTGTCCGCCCAGACAGTAGTCTGTGCCAAACAGCCGAGATGAGAGAGATCCTCTGGCCAATTGGCTTGACATTTCAAATGCCGGGGCAGAGATGCGATGGGTCTGTCATACTGCATGCGTCCAGCTTTGAAGGACCAATTCTGGGTGGCCCTGAGGTGGGCATAGAAGGGACATAACTGGGACTTCTGCCAGCAGGGCAGGGGGAAGCATCCCAGCAAGCAGGAGACATGGTTTACACATCTAGACTGGTCAGTTGTCATCACAATCACATCCTGCAGCTGTGACCGAAAATCCCTTACTGGCTCTTTCCTAAGCAAATGCTTCCAAGGGGGGTTGGGGTGGTCACAGCAGAGAATGCTATATGGGTGACATTGCTGCTGCCCAATTGGCATCACAAACGCATCTTGTACCACAGTGATGAACATCAGAGAATCCCTGGCATAGGCTCATACTTTCCAGATCATGTGCAGGCTTATAACTTTGGATCCCTTCATCAGATCTTTCTTATATTTAGTAGAGATGATCCTGACGATACAAGATACGATGCTGGTAAATTGCATGTAAACAGCCTGGAATACAAAGATGTTACAGCCAGAAATGCATTCCTAAGTAAATCACTTATAACATTGGGACCCATTATGCAATACTTTTGAAGTCTGGCAGAGATCGTACCCTTGGAGAGAGGTATGATCTTGCCAAGTTTAATCTAAATCAGATGGGGGACAAAGTTGTTACATCCAGGAATGTATACACAGAGTTTATATAACAGAGTAAAATAACAAATTTCAACTGCTTATAAAATGGGATCCCTTTATCTAATATTTCTGAAATTTGGCACACACAATGGCCTCTGTTGGGGGTACGACTATGCCAATTATGTTCAAATTAGGATTAGAAATAAAAACAATACAGCTGAAAATGTATTTTCAATTGAAACCAATGGAAATCAAAAACGAAAGTAAAAACAAAAACAAAACAAAGAATAATGAAATATAACGAAAATGAAATGAACAAAGAAACCAAAAGAGAGTCCAGTGCAAAGAAAGCAACGGTATCATGGGGGGCTTTACTGCGGCCAAGAACTTCTCCCAGCAGGATCGCTGGCTCCCTGCGGAGGATTGACCAAAAGGGCTGTATTAGCCAGATGCCAAGGAGCCCAAGAAACATATAGACAAAAGTTTTGCGAGCTAAACCCCCTAATGACGTGACTGGTCCAGACTCGGGTGTTTCTGTAAGTGGCTTCAAGGAGAGGAAGATGCTGTTGTCGAGAGGGTCACTGGGGCTAGTGGTCAGAGAGCAGCTCCTCCGCATGAGACACGTTTCCAATAACCAGGTCACCGAGTTAGCAATGCTGCTGCCAGCTCAGCAGGCGAACAGGCGCGTTATTGGTGAGAACCAAGATAAAAAGGGGGCTAAGTCTAAAAGTGCGTCCCATGTAAGGCGCAGCGAAGCTGTAAGCAATTGGGGCGGGGATCAGAAGTGAAACAGGAGGGAAGTCTGTCATGGAGGAACATAGGGTCACACACGTGTGATACTGGCCTACATGTAGACTACAAGCCTAGTCAATATGTAAAGCAAAACATGCAACATGTATGTAATGTTACAACTGAGACCTGTAAAACCCAAATCAGGACTGTGACACGTGACTTCCAGGAAATGGAAACACAGTTTGTTGTTTCGCCCCAGACGGGTGGCCAGAGACATTAAAAATGCTAATGCAGGCAGCCATTGCCTATGTGACGAGCCTCAGATTTCTCCAAGGTGGGAAGCCAAAAACAAAGAGACCATGAAAGGTATTTAAGGAGGCCATTAAGCCACCTTCAGGAGCTCTCTCGCTTAGCCATCTTGAGCAGCTGCATCTGCATCTCAAAATCTGCCAGCAAGCACAGGGTTCCCCCCCAAGAACATGCTGCACATGGTCACAAAGCCTGAAAGAACTGAACGGAAGGAGTGGGGCAGAGTCCTCACCTTGCCTTGTCCATACTGGTCAACTCGTCCATTAGTAATAACTACGTCCAAATTCGTTAATAATTTGTCCATCAGGGTTTTCCTTGGACCTACTACATGCTCCCTAGATTGGCGGGGCTGGGGGACCAGAGGATCCGCTGGGACCTTCGGGAGTATATTTGGGTTCCCCAGTCGAGTATTAAAGTCACCGCCAAGGCAAAGGATGGCATCTGGGAACCTCTCAATAGCCTCATGGACTTGGGTCGAAATCTCCTCCCAAATACCCGGTTGATAATACACCGACCGTTCAGGGGGGATATAAACTATCCCTATTAACATATCAAAGCCAGAAGGAAATTTACAATATAAAAGACTAAAATAAGCTTTAATAGCATTAATTCTTTGAACACAAACATCTAGTTTAGTGGAAATAAATAAGGCAAGGCCACCACTAGGTCGGCTGGAGAAAGTCAGGATCTGATTTATGGCTCCTCCATCCTGAAATATTCCAGGTAGCCAGGGATAGAAGCCTCTGGTTACTGCCTAGTCATTGCTTTAATTGGGGAGGATGTGGCTTGGACCGCACCGCTGTCTTAGTACTCAGCCCACGGGGGAAGTCGGGGCTACCAACGGACAAGCCAAGGCCCCTACAGCTCCCCCGGAAACTGGGGGCCGCACTCCTACTATAGTTTGGTGATCTCTGTCAACCCTGACAGCACACACCGGGCTTGTCTCCAGTAAAAGGCTTGAATCAGGGTGAGATGGTGCCGGCAGTGATGTGGAGAGTCGGTCTGACAATCGAGGAGCCGGGGGGCAAGATGGAGCCCTTCCCTTGCTTACTCCTCCCTCCTTTGGATTAGCCATTGAGCTCGCTATAATAGATAGCCCCAAGGGACTAAGTCCCTCCTCCGGGGGCCCCCCAGCTAACTCAAGCTGTGAGGTAGATTTAGTCGGGGTGGATGCCCTTGAATGTTTTAGAGTCATCCGGGAGGTGTTTTTCATTGATCTCTGTGGGACAGGGGGGACTCTGACCCCATTTTCCCCCTTAATAAGGTCAGACTTTAACTCCCCTAGCTGTGCATATAAGGACTCTAGTCTTGCATGCATCTTACTTGCCTTGTCTCCTGTCATTGAAATCCCAGTCGAAATGGGCTAAACGCCACTTCACGCAAGCAGAAGGACAGCACCTAGAGAGAGACGCTCCACAGTGAACGGCGGCACCTTGCAGCCCCGAGGATGGCATTTGGACTGGAGCTGGCGGACTGGTGGCGGGGAGGATTGGGGATTTGTTGCAGCTGGGAGACACGAGGCAGGCTCTGAGCGTGCGCACTGGGCGCACCCCTCTCCCTGGGACATTTAAACAGTAGCGCCGTCCGGCAGCGCCGGGGGAGCGCGCCTAAGGGCTGCGCGCACAAGGGCACGCCGTTGTGCGCGCGGCCTTAGGCGCTGGCCGGGCAAAGGGCAACAGCTCTATTTTCTGATAGTCCTTATCGATGGATAAAATGGAGAAGAAGAGAGGGTGGGAAACTTCCTCGACCTCTCCCGATGGGGTCTTGCCTGCTAAAATCTTGCGGAACTCCGAGTCAATCCCCGTGAGTGGGAGCTATCGGGCCCAGAACAGGTTTGGTGCTTAATGAGTCCCAAGGGGCCCCCATTGGGTCAAGGGGTGTCTCCCCGATGACAATCAGCCTCGGGTGAGGGAAATGTTGACTGTATTAATGGGGAAGCTTCAACTAAAACGTTCCTTATACATCAAACAGGATTGATTGCTAAAACTGGCGAGGCCTTATTTGTTGGAATAAGGGAACTTACCAATTCGGTGGGGCTAGTCCAACAACAGTTAGAGGCAATCACCGCTAGACTTTCTGATCCTTGACCTTGGGCCAATCCCGACTGAGCCTGAACCCTTAAAGGCGAAGAGAGTCCTGAACCGGACCGTCAGGTCAGACCCCCGTAGGTTGATATCTAGAACCATGGAGGTCTATATGTTCATTGGGAGAGACTCTGATGGAACAGCTTATGTTTGGGATGATTTGGGGAAAGCTGCATTCCATTTAACCCATTTGCTGGGGAAATCTGTTAGTATTGAGGCTATGGTTAAGCTGAAGCTATTACCTCTGAAATCACAGTGTTCTAGGTTAAGAATTCAATTCACTACACCTTATTGGGTACTAGCTATTTTTAAAGCTAGGAAAACCCTACTCCAGAGAGGGATTTCTATCGACAGAGTATGGGATATAGAGGAAGACACTAAGTTGGGTTCCAGGAATAGCCAGGGAGTTGACCATCTCCTCCCCCAATAGAGATCCAGTGGACTCTAGATTGAAGCCTCCACCCATTATTCCCCAAGCAAATAGACTTGAACAGGAGGTGGAGATGCTTTGGGAGCCCCAGAAGACCTTGGTACCCTTGGTCGAGTTGGGCCTGGTTAGTCCAGCCCAACCATCCCTAGGAGAGACGGGACTAGGAGAGCCTGACCCGGCAACCAGGAGGTTGAGTAGTGAGCTTATTCCACGACCACGGCAGGTAGACCTGCAGCGCCAGGGCGGCTGCTTGGAGGGATTGAATCCAGGCATGACCACCCATAAGGTACCCTATGGGGATACGGGTTACGAATTGGGGAAATAGCTGATGGGTCAGGGACTGTTTCATACCTCGGTAGCAGTTTGTGATAAACTTCAACAGATACCAATCATGGACCAGGATGCCCTTCACACTAGGTTGCGCCATGGCCTGGGCATTATTCAAACAAATGTATTAGAATTTAAGGCGCCCAGTGTTAAAGAGGATTCCAGTAAGCATAACCTGGAGGGTGATAGATTGGACTGGACAGCAATCGGAGCCCTGGATGTGGGAGAACAGGGCTCACCTCCCCCCCCCCCCCCCC
>QEPC01007758.1:20331-34930 GCA_003113815.1 Sphenodon punctatus | reverse complement strand
CCAACGCCGGAGGGGAGACGTTTGAGTTCGGTAATAAAGGGGAGTTATGGAGGGTACATCCAAGCCTCCCCTTTGTTGGGGTTGTTAAGTACCCGTTTATACAAGTTAGCACTGGACCTGAATTGCCTGAGGGCAATTATCCCCACCATGCCTAATTCCAATTTGAATAAAGAGTGCGGCCTTTCAAACCCAACATGTTGTCCTTGCTTCATTTCTGATGCGCCGACAAACTGTGCTTGTGCTTCCCTCTTATAAGGTATTATCACTGTGACTGTGTATATGAATCTTACACTGAAAACCTGTCATTTTACATAGAAATCCAATCCTGATAGATATCGAGCACCTCTCAACTCTGCACCTCTTGAGGTTTTCAGAACTGTATTTAAGGTCTCATTCTGCACCAGTAGGTGCAGTGCAATGGCTGCACCAATGACTGTAAATGTAACCCTGTACATATGCATCTGGACTGCAACACAAGGAGACTGCAACACAAGATCTGAAGTTGATAAAAAGGAGAGATTTATGGGTTTCACTTTGCACAGATTAATGAGCATAATTTATCTTACATTCAGCCACATCCACTGTCCACCTGTGTTTCATCTAAAGTTCTGGAGGTGGAATGATCTCAAAATTGCAGAAGAAAACTGCTGAAATCATCTCATTCCGCTTGGTTTCACGCTTCCCCACATCTAAAACTGCAACCAAAAAAAAAATCCCATAAAACTGATGCAAAAATTTTAAATCATTTTCAGGCTTCCATGAAATAAGAACCCAGGTTGGTTCAGAAGTTCAAGAAACTGAGCTGAATTGGAGATGTGAGGGGAAATGGGAAATGTTGGTGAAATTTTGCTTCTGCAGTTCATCACAATTACATTTTAGCTGAAATTTTCCAACCAGTGTGACTTGCAAAGTCAGAGCAATAGGGAGGTTTGATTTGAGCCTACATTCTTGCAGACTCCACCTCGCAAAAGTCCAGCACTCTTAGGTTTTCACTAGCAACAGTGTACATTATTAGTGATAATCCCTGTTTCCACTAGAGCTGAAACTCGATATCGATATTCTGACTTTTCTTGACGAGAATCAGGGTTCTTTGCTCATTCTTGCAAATGAGAATGTGCTGAGAATTGCCTGGATTCTTGCCAAGAAAAGGCGAGAATCTCACAAAGATTGAGATCTTCCTACACATACACAGAGTAGCAAAAAGAAAAGAAAGGAAGAGAAAAAGGGGAAAAAACAGGCCACTGGGGGACTGCTCCAGCCACTGGTGTCTTGCCGCTGGATTTTACCCCACTCGGCTTCTCTTCAGGGAAAGGATGGAAGCCTCTGAGAAGAAGGCAAAAAAATAATAATGACAAAATCACTGTGCATGTTCAAAATGGCCACTGGAGCTGTTCTGAGCATGTGCAGCCCTTTTCAAAAACGGCATCAGTGCTGTCAGTGCCATCTTGGAAAAGGGCTGCACATGCTCAGAACAGCTTCAGTGGCCATTTTGAGAATCTGCAGTGATTTTTTATTATTTTTTTGCCTCCTCCTCAGAGGCTTCTCCCCCTTTCCCTGCAAGGAAACCAAGTAGGGAGAGATCCATGGGTGAGACCCAGCAGCTGGACCAGTCCCCCTGGACTTGGAGATGCAGCCAGGGGAGTAAAAGGGGCATGCTTTTTTTGTTTGCAAGTGTTGGGGGGGTTAGGTTTCCCCCCAAATATCTTGTGAGATCTCAAAGCATTAGTGAGATCTTCTTGAGATCTTGCAGTTTTTTCTCGATTCTCATGAGAATCATTTTGATTCTCGTTTCACCCCTAGTTTCTACCATTTATATAGTTTAAGAGATATTTTCTTCCTTTATCTCTGGCCTTGCTTCCCCAGCCAGGGTAGACCTCAGTGATATAGGTCCAGGTTCCATAGTAGGGAGAAAAAGAGGGGTATAAATAAATAAAATAAAATAAAATAAAATAAATAAATAAATTTGTTGGACATTGCCTGCCCCTCCCTCCCTTATAGAGTGCTATGACATTGTGGCACTCCAAAGCGGATGTAGTCACATTGAAAAGGGACAGGAATATTCATTTGCCCTGCCCCTTTTTGCACAACCATGCTCCTTTTCAAAGTTTCTTTGCCCCCTTTGTGTTGATGACACAGTGATCTAAAGGAGACAGGAGTTAGGGGTGCCATATATGCAAATTTTTAATGGCACTTATGAGATATACAGGTTGCAGGGCAGCATTGGAAACAGTGCAGCCCTGCAACCTGTATATCTCATAAGTGCCCTATAGAAATTTACATATATGGCAACCCTAGGAGGGGCATGCCAAAAGGGGACAGGTGAGCCTCATACCTCCTCATTAAAAATTTGGTGACTTCTGTGCCAGGGCTCCCTGAGCATCTGGAGACAGATTGTTTTCTGAGCTTTTGCCCCTTTTCTGGTGGCCCTTCCAGCTGAGCTGTGGCTCATCCTTTCCATCCTCCTGCTGCCAGCTAGGGTAACTAATTAACCATTCTAATAGCTATGCTAAAAAGCTTACCCCAGCTCGCCCCTGCCCAAATGGCTTAATTCTGCAGTGATGTATCAAGGTCTGCCCCTACAAGTCCTTACGGTGCCTACAGCAGTCACGTTTGAGTGTTAAGTTTCCAGTGTAGTTTTAACCCTGAAGAGTTTCTCATAGTTAAAGAGAAAGAATGAAATAAGTCTCTGTGTGAATAAATTATTTGGATCAGAAAAAAATACAACCACCACCCTTCCCTCAATGCTTTTCCTACATGTGTGGTGAGACATTTTTCATTAATAACATTCAATTCTTCTCAAATGCAAATATTGACAAAAACAATTCCCTACTTTAATTGTGCAAGATCTTTTTCTTTTTTTCTTTTAACTTCTGTATTTTAAACTGTTGGCACAATGACTGCCCATGCATATCCTGCACTGAAATTCTTTTCATGTGAATACTTAGGGAAATGGCAAATGAGAAGGGAGGCACTCGTTTCATCGGCAGTGCTACAATAAACACTACAGAGTTGTTAGAAGAGCATTTACCAAGTAAAATCATGACAGTGTCTGAGAATCTGTTAAAATTAACACGGACAATTAAAAGACTGGCATGTCATAGACTACAAAGAAATTCTAATGCCTTTATAAGAAGATAAAAACTCAGAACATTTGATATTGGATCCTATGGAGGATAAGGTTCTCAGTAAGAGAGATTGTTTGTGTGAATTAAATACTCAGTAATGGTCATGGTGCAAAACACCATCTTATTAAATACCTAACCTCAGCTGAATCTTCGTGGGAAGTTAGTAACAGTGGGTATTTTCAGACATTACGAAATCGCTGCTAAGCACACTGAGCCACAGTGGATCCGGTGTGGTGGCAGCAATCACAGGAACATCTGTTTGCTCCCAGCCAGAAGTTCACCACAGTGAACACCTGGCCAGGATCAAATTTACCATAGTTCTGGAGGTGAGGCTGGCCTCAACTCCAGAACTGTGGTTAGTTTGGCCACAATCCAGAATGGGGCTGGGAATGGCCGTGGGTAACGACTCTTACCCAGCTCCGTCCCATATTCAGGTCCCAACCATGGGATGGGATCGGACACAGTAGCCTGATTGGCCACTGCGCCCGCCCATGTCCCCGAGGGCGGGCGACCATAGGAGAGTGGGGGATGGGGCTGAGCGGCCGCACATCGCACCACACGGCCCCGCCCCCTTCTGGATTACCCACAGTGATCAGGCCAGCATGTCTAAAGGACAGCTGGCCTGATCACGAACTGGGATCCTTTCTGGATCCCAGTCTGGGTTTCAGCATGTTGGGCCTGGAGGCCCAGCATGTCCAAAATTACCCAATGCGGAACAGAGAAACAAAAAAACTGCTATTCTGTGTTGGGCCAAAATCTTTCTAGTCTAGTATCCTGTCCTGGATGTTCTCTAGGAAATGTACAAGAAACAGGATAATTACTAAGTGCTTCCAGAGAACAGAGAATTAGGGTCACCCTGGGCATAGTTCCATTAATGTATTAATTATTCTTTGAAACCTGTTATAATGCAGGTATAGCCCAGGGATAATCCAGTTACGGGGTGTTACTATGTGGGATGTTGCCCCACATTTGCACCTATTAGCTATGCATTCATTTGCTCATGTATTATGTGGCTGGCAGATGTCCATCCTGGGGTTGCCCAGAGGCCGCTCCACATGGCGTCAACCAATGAAATGTGGAGACAGCTGTGCGGGCAAATCCGGGCTAAATCAGGGCATCACGCTATTCCATGGATGCCTCCCATAGGCTGGGGCATGGAGCATCCACAAAAACACTATAACCACTATGACAGTCAAAAAAGGAGGGTTTTGAAAACAACAACAACAACAACAACAACAACAACAGACTTGCCAGGGTATAATAATAATAAAGTGTGAAATCTATATCGATACCCCCATATGGGGTGGGACAATACCTGAAAATATCAGACACCTGTGATGAAATAAGAATTCCAAATAGAAATTAAAGGAAAATATCCATATTTAATATATTGTGACACTATATCGTGCTTATACCAAAAAAGCCCTCAAAGTCTAAAAGAGTGGAAACTCACTCACATAAAACTATAGATATACAAATACAGGTTTGGACATAGCCATGTTTCTGAACCACAAATGTGGTCCTCATCAGCAAACCATTTTTAGTGTTAGAATCTACAATTATAGGTCAAAATTCTATATGGGTAATTAGATAAATGGCAGCTTTTCCAATGGTGAATCTGTAACCTAACCAGGTTTCAAAAAAACCAAACCCAATATCAGCATAAAGTTAGCTTTTGTGGTCCAAAAACATGGGTAAGTCCAAACCTTTATTTGTATATCTATAGATTTATGTGAGTGGATGGTGACCTGTTGGGGGGATGAAGGGGACAGAGGGAGAGACAAGGAGTGTAACATTCAAGAAGATACGAGGTCCCAGGTGCATGCACTTGACTTGGTTACATCAAGAATGATGGCTTGTTGGTCCATGTGGTGAGGATATGAGTACACTACACAGACCTCAGGTAACAGATTGTACTGGATAGACGGTATCAGCAGGAGTTAATTGAGGGGAGCGAGGCATTGGGGAGGGCAGAGCAGAAGAGGTGGGTCTTGAGGAGGGACTTGAAGGTACAAAGGGAGGGGATGAGGCAGATGTGGGTAGGGAGGGAGTTCCAGGAATTCAGTATCATTGAGTCTCAGGCCCCAGTTTAGAGCATCAGGTGAGTTACCACAACTCTATGCTGGAGAGGGGGTAACACACGGGCAGAATCCAAGTTGATCATTCAATCAGGTAAGTTTGAGATCAGCTTCAGAGCTTCTGAGTTCTTGGATGATTCTCCAATTGAACTGGTTGAGATTTGCTCCTCAGGATTTAGTGTAGTATCATGTGTTGTAATTATTGCCTCAAAGGGTGTTTTTAGACGGGCATGAAATTTGCAGGTTGCTGCAGTTGTGTGTGATCAAAAGGAATGTCTGCTAGGGATGGGCGAACAGAACACCATTCAAATGTTCGGACATTCGGTTGTTCAGTTCGAAACCCGAGTTCGGGTTCAGCTGTTCGTTTTGGTGGAGTTCAGTTTGGCCAAACTCAGCCGAACATTCAAAAAAGTGCTATCGGAACCGAAACCAAAACTTTTTCAGTATCGGTATTTTTGGCCCTGAAACCACCCCTGGTGTCCACCCCTGGTGTCCACCCCTGGTGCCAGGAAGTCTGCTCCTCAGCTGTGTCCCCTGTCTAGTCACATTTTCCCCACCCAAAGTCACGTTTTCCCCACCCAAAGTCACGTTTTTCCCACCCCCGAACTCATTCGAACTTTTCCGAACTGTTCGGAAGTTCGAGCATTCAGTTCAGAAGTTCGGTTTGGTTGTCCAAACAGGCTGAGTTTGGGCCGAACTCCGAACTTCCGAACCACATTCACCCATCCCTAATGCCTGTCTGGTTTTTTGGTCCTGCACCGAGACTGAGGGTGGCAGCTGCAGGAGGGGCGCTGGCTGCCCATGGAGCGACCACAGACTCTGGGGTCTCCCCACTCATGTATGAGTTAATACAGATAACTCTCAAAACTTTCTCTTCTTATAGATTTCACAGGTCAATCATGGATAATATAAATAACCCAGACTCTCAGCTTAAACATTAATCAGACCGGAACCACATTTTCCAGCTCAAAATTCAACAATCAATCACTTATGTTAAAATCACTCAAATCCGCCACAGTTTTGATGCAATTTTTTTAGTAGTAGGTGGGTCAGAGGCAGTAGAAGTCCCTTCTTGTCCTGTTTTGTGGGATGAGTTTCAGGTTGTTTCACCCTCCAATGCGGGGGATGCTCTTGGGACTGTTCAAGCCACTTATTGTGATCCATGCCCGTCCTGGCTGGTTAAGGCTAGCTGGGACACATTGGAACCACTGCTAGTGGGGATAGTCAGTGCTTCCCTTGGGGAGGGCAGGGTGCCAGACTGCCTCAAGGAGGCAGTGGTGCGGCCCCTGCTCAATATGCCATACATGGATGTTGGCATCCTGGCCAGCTCTCGACTGGTCTCTAAACTTCCCTTTTTAGGGAAGGTTATTGAATGGGTGGTGACTAGATAGCTTCAGAAGCATTTGGACCAGGTCAATTTTCTTGATCCCTCACAGTCTGGCTTTCGTCCGGGTTATGGCACGGAGACTGTGCTTATGGCCATGGTTGATGACCTTTCCCATGAGTTGGACCAGGGTTGTTCAACCCTGTTGATCCTGCTAGATCTCTCGGCTGCATTTGATACCATTGATCATGAGTTATTGGTGACTTGGCTGCAGGACCAGGCAGGGATTAGTGGGACTGTTCTTGAATGGTTCTGCTCTTTCCTGGCTGGGAGAACCCAACGTGTGGTGCTGGGGGAATTCTCATATTCACCCGGGGCCTCATGTATGGGGTTCTGCAGGGTTCCATTCTATCCCCTCTCCTGTTCAATGAGTACATGCAGCCTTTGGGAGAGGTTGTCAGGGAGTTTGGGATGAGGTGCCATTAATATGCTGATGACACCCAGATATAGCTCTCATTTTCATCTGACTCAGGCTCGGCAGTCTCGGTGATTACCCGGTGTTTGTCAGTTGTGGGGGATTGGATGAGGGTGAGCCACCTGAAATTAAATACACACAAGACGGAGATGACGGTTGTCAGGAAAGTCGAGGAAGTGATGACCTCCATCAGACTCAACATGACTGAAACTGAACTTCTTATCTTCCCCCCTCATCCTTCCTCTCCCTCTTCCCTGTCAATCCTCATCAATGGGGTCACCATCCTTCCCATTCCTCAAGCCCATAGCTTAGGTTTCATCTTTGACTCACCCCTTTCTTTTAAACTCTACATCGATTCTGTTGCCAAATCCTGTTGCTTCTCCCTCCATAACATTGCTAAGGTTAACCTTTTTCTCTCTATCTCCTCTGCCAAAACCCTTGTTCATGCTCTGGTCATCTCTCGCCTCGATTACTGTAAGCTCCTTCTCACTGGCCTCCCCCACTCTTACCTTTCTCCCCTTATCTCCATCCAAAACTCTGCTGCCAGGGTCATCCACCTTGCCCGTCACTTCGACCATGTGCAGCCCCTCCTCTCCTCTCTTCATTGGCTCCCCCTTCCTGAACAAATCCTGCACAAGCTCCTAGTCTTCACCTATAAAGCTTTTCACAGCCTCTCTGCTCTAATTTCCCTCTGTACTCCAGTCTGTGAACTCCACTCCCCTTCTGCTTTCTTTCTCACATTCCAACGCCTCCCCTGCTCCCCCAACCACCTTCATCCCTTCTCCCTAACCGCCTCCCACACCTGGAACTCCCTCCCTGCCCACATCTGCCTCGCCCCTCCTTTTGTACCTTCAAATCCCTCCTCAAGACCCACCTATTGCACTCTGGCGTCCCCAACTCCTCGCTCCCCTCACCTAACTCCTGCTGATACCCTCCATCCAATACAATCTGTTACCTGAGGTCTGTGTACTCATATCCTCACCACATGGACAAACCAGCTATCATTCTTGATGTAACCAAGCCAAGCACGTGCACCTCGGACCTCGCATCTTTGAGAATGCTACACTCCTTGTCTCTCCCTCTGTTCCCCTTCCTTCGTATCTCCCCCCCCCCCCGCTGCCACACCCCGTCTCTTAGATTGTAAGCCCTAGAGCAGGGACCATGTATATTCAATTACTCTGTAAAGCACCGGGTACGTTGCTGGTGCTATATAAATGGTTAATAATAATAAAAATAATAACAATAACTAATAAATAAATAAATAAATTAATTAATTAATTAATTAATTGTGTCTGTCCTCCCTTGGTTTCTCAGGTCTGGGGTCTGGGGTGCTGCTCGACCTGCTGCTCTGCCTGAATGTCCAGGCAGCAGCTGTGGCAAAGGGGGCATTTTGCTAATTACATCTGGTGCTTTTGCTTAGTCCGTATGTCTCGGACTTGGATCTGGCCACTGTCATCCATGCTTTTATTATCTCAAGACTGGACTACTGTAACACACTCTACATGGGGCTACCCTTGGGGCTGGTTCGGAAGCTTCAGCTAGTGCAGAATGTGGCAGCCCATCTCCTAACTGCTTCACTCTCTGCACTGGCTGTCGATAATTTTCTTGGCCCAGTTCAAGGTGTTGGTGTTGACCTTTAATGCCCTAAATGTCTTGGGACCCACCTACCTGCAGGACCGCCTCACCCTCCGGGTCCTGGATTGGCCCCTGTGGTCATCTGGGACCGGGAGCAGCCTGCTCGGGGTCCCCCCAGTTTCCCGGGTATCCACCATGAGTAGGGCATTCTCTGTGGCTGCGTTGAGGCTGTGGAACTCTCTCTCGGTGGAGATCCGCTTGATTACTGAACTCTCCTCTTTCCATAGACAGTGGGTCCTGGCTGTTCCACTGGACCTTTATTGGGGAAGATGGGTTGGGGTGGGATTTTTAGGTTGTTTTAATTGTTGTTTGATTACTGTATGTTTTAATATGTTTTCAATATTTTAAAAATGTTGTTAGCTGCCCCGGCATGACTGAAACAGGAAGGGGTGGCATATAAGTTTTAATATAAAAATAAATAAATAAATTATATGACCCTTTCCCTGAACTTACAGACTTTTGTTCAGGATTCTTCCACAGGTGTACAGCCAGATAGTGATAATTTGCCTAGGCAATTAAAATTATCACTGCCTCAAGATGCTCAGAAACGAGGGTAGATCAGTGGTGATGATTTTGAAATAAAACTGAAAGGTGAACCTATTAGGAAAAAATGGGAGAAGGAAATTGAGGAAGAATTGCAAGTGGCTTTGAGTTCACAGCAGGGGCTACAGTATAAAACTAACATGAAACAGATCGATCAACTTGAATTGGTCATAAGAAATTATGAAAGGATGGTACAATGGTTCTTCCCCCTCCTAAGCAGGCAACCTGATACATTAGGAAAGAACCACCAGGTTAGGCAGATAGGGTGGTTCTATAAGGAGTGTAACACTAGAAGGAGGGAGCTCCGAGCCCTCTCTAGAAAACCGAACACTCCACAGGCTGCAATGAACTTTGTTAAGGCCAGAAGCTCTTATAGAGTACTGCTGATAAATAAACCAAAAAAGGATATCAGAGGGAAGGGTGGAATAGATTATTAAAGTGTGTAGTGGACCAGGACTCGATTTTTTTTAAAACTGTATGATTAACAGTTCAAATCTGGGGAGCAAGCTATATGTAATGCCCTTAGTCCCACAATTTATTATTTGTGTATAACTGCCTAAGTTGCCCTTCTGTAAAGATGCATATGAGTTTGACCTGTTTGCACAATTGTTTTGGGTGCAGCTGTTATTACTGTAAACAGAACTTAAATTAGTACCCACAAAATGGGTAAACCTATCAAATGTACACTATCTAACCTGAAAATGGCAGTCCAGGTAACAACTGGCATTGGTTTGCTTTGTGGTTATTCCAATTTAGGTTTTTTCATTTGGTTATTTCAGTATTTTGGTCCGATCACTATTTCAGTGACATCATTTTGACAATATTTGCACTATTGTGCATGTACAACTGCCATAAATAACGCAACTGAAATACCGAAATGACCAAAATAACAACAACAACAATAACAAAACCCCCAAAAGCCTGAAAGAACCAAAATAAAATACCTGACAAACTGGATATTAGGGCTGAAATTTGTTCTCCCCTAGGTAAGAATCTTGTTGAGAACAGCCTTTCTTGATAAAATTCTCAAGCTTGAGAATCTTGCGAGAATTGATGTCCTCACCAGCATTCTCAGTGAGATTCTCAAGGACTTTAAAATGGCCCCAAAACATTCTGTGCATGTGCAAAATGACTGCTGGGGGCACACACATAAGCAGAATGGTTGCAGGAGCCATTTCACATATGCACAGAATCTTTGGGCTCTCAAGATTCTCATGATATTTTTGAGAGGCTTTATAAACAGCTCTATACATGCACAAAATGGCAGCTGGGGGCAGGGGGAAGCAGCCTGCCGCCATTTTGGAAATCAGTGCACATGCATGGAATGGTCTGGCAGATTATATATATTTATTATGCACACACACACACACACATTCATTTTTTAATTTTTGATGTTACAACAACAAATGAATCTTCAATGAAAAAACAAAAACAATTGAATTTTTAAAAATGAAAACTAAAACAAAAAAGAATGAGTTTCCTTCTGCACACTCCTACTCCTGAAGGAAGTTGCTCACCCAGCCAGATTCATATCAAAGCAGTTAATATAATTCTTGTGGCAGGAAGAAGGAAGACACAGAGACACTGTGTGTTAAGAGATGCATCACTGGCCCAGTTCACCTGCTCTGGCCCACATGTCTGTTCCAGGCCTAACAAATGTGGGCCTGGTTCACACCCTGGCGGGGTTGATGGCCAGGCTGTAAACGTGGTTCTGGACTGAACCAGGCCCATGGTCCATCCCCATGAGCATCCCAGGTGTGCCAGAATGGGATGAGCCAGGCGGACCAACATGGGTAGTGGGAGGTCCCATAGAAGCCACCTATGGCTACCTGTTATTGGCAGCCTTGGCTGCCCATCATGGTGTGTGTGCAAGGCCGGCCATACTGCAGGGAGGCTCAGGACAGTTGCCCCGGACCCCACTCCTGGGGGGGCGCACTCAGAGTCCCCAGTTCCCGGCCTAACAGTGGCCAGGAGCTGGGGACCCCATTCACCCCCCCCAGCCGACTGACCAGTCGTTCCATCTCCCTGGCCTTGACAGGCATTGGAGGAGGAGGTTATGGAGTGAGGCCCTGCCTCTCCCACCTCAGTCTTGGCTAGGGGAAATGTGGGAGAGGCAGGGCCTCTGCCTCTCCCTCAATCCACCTGGCCAAGACATCCAGTCAGCGGGGGGGAGGGGCAGCCACCAGCGGAAGTGAGGGAGAGGCAGAGGCCCCACCTCTCCCACACTCCCTGCATCTTCCGGTGGTAGCAGGCTGCAGCTGCAGATCTAATCTGCTGCTGCTGCACCCACTGGAGCCCACTGCCGCAAGTCGCCCCAGTGAGCGGGCCCAGTGCAGGGCCCAGGTCAGCGAGAGGCAGATGCAGAAGCCAAGGTAAATGCCCCCAAAATGGCTGGGCTTGGGGATGGGCAGAGGGGAGTGCCCCTCCACATGTCCCTGAGCCCATGCTCAGGTAGCGCCCGCTGACCGAGTCGGGGAGCACCCCCTGAGACTGGGTCCCACATTTCTTCTCCACCCTGGGCCCTGCAAATACTAAGGTCGGCCCGGGGGGGAGGGGTCTCCTGCAGCGCTGGGGCGGAGCCAGTCAGACACGTGTTGCTCCCTGCTCCCCCTCCCCAGCTTGGTCAGCCTGGGGAAACATTAGTTTCCATTCCCCAACCTCGCTTGGGGTTGTGGGGGCAGCCATTCATATGTGCAGTCACTGCATCTGCACATATTTTAACACCCTTGGTGGAGTTAAACTTGCCTGGCCAGCCAGCTCTCTGTACCCACAATTCAGGCTCTTTTGGTGGCAGGACACACATCTAGCCTTTTTCCCCCTAAGGTTATTCTTGTCCCAATCATAAGGCTGGGACAACTGGAAGAGTACTATTCACTACAAAAGAGGCCCTGTCCAGTGGCCGAGCAAGGCCAATGAACCTTGCCTCCTACCTTCAGGGCACTCACCACCAGGTTGCTGAGCCAGGATGCTACACTTTAACCCCAAACCAAACCAAAAAACTGTATACACTCCTCTTGACCACTGCAAGGAAGGCCAAAGCAGGAGCATGTCTAAAAGCTGCCCAAACTCTCAAGCTCTCCCCCTGTCCACATAGAGGATGAGAAGTTGGGGGCTGGAAGGGAGGCAATTGCTGCCCCAACAAACCTTTCCCCCTTTCAGTGAGAGAGTAGATTTCTCCTTAACTTCACTTGCTTTGCCAATGCAGCACACAGAATGCCTTCAAGGATCGGAAACTGTGATGACTTAAATGAGTGAAATTTTGAGAAACTTAGAGAGAAAGAACTTAAATGTCTCAGGGAAACATTGCAAAATCCATTAAACACAATACAGAGAGACTTCAAAAGGAACTCCCACTGAGTGAGACGAGACCAGTAAAGAATTCAGGTTTAATTCTGAATCTTCTTGTTATTGTGTTTCACTTATCTCATCTCACAGGAGCGTTGTGTGCTTTCAAATGCAATATGTTGCTTTTATTATGCATGATATTTTCACGGAAATAATTAAATAAACAAGACACTGGTTAATTTCCAACTTAACAACAAACTTCTTTTTCACTTTCTGTACTGAGATGTCACATTAGAAGGATTTTCTGTTACAACAACTGTCCTGGAAACTGAGATTGTCATGGAAATGCTCATGAGACAGTTGAGCAGTGCTTGTGGGCACCACTTTAATTACTAGCTTCATCCTTAAGTGTTTTCTGATCTGACACATCTGCAGTGAGTTCAGAGGCTGAGAGGCAATTGGAAGTTCTGACACAGAGAAATCTAGACTGTATGCATATCAGGAAAAACAGCTAGCAGAAACTTTATTTTAAAAGTGTGTACTTTTTCTCTCTCTGTTTTGTAAGGGGAGCTAAGTTAAATATTTGCTGTTTTCCACAGAACTGTGCAGTACTATAACTGATGGGAAGTAATGAGAGCCTCTTTTGTCAGTAGATATTAAAAAATATGGTGGCTGAGTAACAGGGAAAAGAAAGAAACCTTTTTAGGGATGGATCCTATCAACATGTGGGTGTTTTGTCAGGTAAAGATATTGTCAGATATCCCAAAGTTTAAGGAACACTGGCAGTAGCAGTACAGAGCATTGAGCAGCACAGAGTGGAAGAATTCCTAATTTTGCTGACTGCTTGGATAGGACGGATAATGGCTCTATTTATTAGGAATACAAACCACAGGGTGCAACTGTTTCCTTGGATCAGTCTGAAGCCTCATTTTGAATAAGACGTGTTTTTGTTGAAAGTCTGCAGTAATCCTGTTCCAGACAACTCCCCACTCCAACCTCATCTTGTGGCAGATCCACATGCATACGCTGCCCCTAAGCAAACTGTCAAATGCTCCCAAGCAGTTGTACGTATGGACAGTTGCTTCACAGCAATTTGCTTTGGAACAGAGCATCTGAACAGTCACTGAAACCTATTTCCGCCACAGGAAATGTTTCAGAGATGAGACAGTCCTATCAGACCTCCTAAATGCCATTTATTTCCAAATGCAAAATATGAAAAGTTTTTGAAAAACACTGAAAATTATTTTTCGTGATTTATCTGTTGAAGAAGAATTTGGTCCAAAAAAAGAGAAATGTTTGCCTTCTGGTAGAAAGAGATTGAAATCTGGCAACAGTGCTTCCTCTCTCTATGCTCATCAGAAGACTATCGGAGACAAGCCATTCTATAGAATCTCTCCAGATTAAAAATCCCAGGAAAGCCCTTTTCTGGAAAATGCACCCACTTTTATTGATGAAATCCAGCAGCTTTCAATTAATGCAAAATAGTTTAATTTGCATAAATCAAATGAAGTTGTGCAAAGTTATGCAAATATATGCAAACATTATTGTTATTGGGGCTGACTCCATGCCCCACATGGAGGCATGCATGTGTGCATGCACACACACCCCACATAGTTTACATGGATGCCATAGGCCCTGTGCTGGGGGTGCACACCGTTTGCACACGTATCCGTACACACATGCAACACATCCTCCACGCAGTGCTCTTCCGGGCATAGGATCGGCTCCACTGTTCTTAAACAATATGTCATGATTAGAGGCCGCTCCCTGTCCCTCTGGCCTTACAATCTAGGATGGACAAGGGAAGAGAAAAAAAGAGACAGGGATATGTTCATTAAATTGAGAAGTTGCCAGTGCACATATTTAGCTTAGTTACAAAGGGGCAAAGATGGATCCTGAAGGATAAGACAGTAAATTTAGACCGCTTTTACACATGACAAAAATTGGTTTTTATAAATGCTCAAGACAATACTGGGTGTTATAAATGCTGGAATTTTGTAATGTGTGAACACAGTATTCCCCTTTTATGCAGCGAGATCTCGCAGTCTTGTAAGATCCACCAGATGTGACTCTTACAAGACCATGAGATCTCGCTGCATAAAAAGGGAATAGTGCGTTCACACATTACAAAACT
>QEPC01007758.1:0-10989 GCA_003113815.1 Sphenodon punctatus | reverse complement strand
GTTAGGTCAACCAAACTATTCGAGGTCAGTCCAAACTCTGAACTTACGAACCGCGTTCGCCCATCCCTAGAGCAAAGTGCACGGGCTGGAGTATGGAGGGCGATAAGTGCAGAGAGGTAGGGGGGAACGAGGTTGTAAAGAGCTTTATAGGTGAAGACCAGGTGGCATATGAGGCCAATCGCATATGCGTCTCGAGCCCTGACCACTGCAGAGCAAAACTATGCACAAATTGAAAAGGAGTTACTGGCGATTGTTTTTGCCATGTCTAAGTTTTATTAATATGTATTTGGTACCAAGGTGAGGGTCCAGTCTTACCACAAGCCAATTGAAGCAATTTTTACCAAGCCTATTGACAAGGCCTCTGCTAGATTGCAAAGGATGCTTCTGCAGTTGCAGAAATATGATATTGAGATTACCTATACAAAAGGCAAAGACATGTTTATAGCAGACACCCTCTCAAGGGCAACTGTAGGCACTCCATCCAGCTCTATCGATCTCTTGACAGAAGAAAGAGTGATCTACAGTCTGTCTAGCACAGAACCACTCAGGGATCGAATGCACAAGAAGCTTCAGGACTACATCACAATGGATGCAGACTTGCAAGGCCTGAAATCCCTCCACACTAGGGGATGTCCCCCGAAACACAAACAGGTCAAATCCGAGCTTTGGCCCTACTGGCCCCTCACACACAACATCAGAATTGACAATGCTCTACTGATGATAGGATCCAAAATCATCATTCCCCGGGGCACGAGTCATGAAATGCTAAACTTGATACATCTGCCTCACCAAGGTATTCAAAGATCCAAAGCACATTCCAGAGCACTGATGTACTGGCCAACTATGAATATAGAGCAATGGGTCAGAAGCTGTAAACCATGCCAAGAACTCCAGCAATCAGAAAGAACCAATGAATTCTCATGAAATCCCCGAGTTGCCATGGTTGAAGATCGCGGGTGACATCTTTGAATTGCAGGGGCATGCCTATATGGTGATCTCGACTATTTTTCTAAGTTTCCAGAAGTTCTTTCCCTGAACGACAAGACAGCTGCCACCATAATCGCGTGAATGAAAGCAACCTATGCATGCCATGGAATACCACGGGAGATCATCTGTGATCATGTACCATTTGTCAGCCAAGCGATTAATCATTTTGACAATGATTGGGGCATTGTCTTGACCCATTCGAGCCCTGGATACCCCCAATCCAATGGCCAGGCGGAGTGCACTGTGCGGACTGTCAAACTCATGTTTAAGAAAGCTCAGCGAGATGGCACAGATCCCCTCCTGGCATTGTTAAACCTGCAGAACACGCCACTGACAGGGTTGGACTTCACCCCGTCTCAGTTACTGATGGGTAGACTGCTGAGAAGCACCCTACCCACCACAATGGCAGCCCTCATGCCCCGGCTACCAGTGGGGGCACACTCCAAACTGAAAGCACAACAAACCCATCAGAAAGTCCACTATGACAGGCATGCGTCACAGGCTGGGTACCAGCATCAGTAACTGAAAAAAGGAACAAGGCACATTCATACGTAGTCCATACTCCCCAAGGCAGTGCCTATAGAAGGAACAGGAGACATCTTCGGAAGGACCCCTCTTCAGGTGACCCACAGCCAGATACTATGGCTCGGGAAGTTCAATGGAGGCAGCAGCCCCATCAGAGGGGACCCCACACCAGTCAGAGACTCCCCCAGCCGCAACCAAGACACCTGAGCACATTGCACAAACCAGGAGTGGACGGGAGGTGAAAGTGCCAGCAAAGTATAAAGACTATATTATGGGATAGTGGGAAAGACTGATCCCCAATGAAGAGTCAAGTACTAGTGACCTCTGACTCCAAGCGTGACAGTAATGTTATTACTGAAAGTCACTAGTTTGTGGCTACATGCTTAGAGGGAAGCCTCAGGCTAAGAAAGGGAGATGTGGCATATGTGTGTACAGCTTTAAGAGAGCTGGCAATAGCCAGCTCTTTCTTCTCTCCAGGAACTAGGTGGGTGGGGTTTTCCTATTCAGTTGGTGTTTGGGAGCTGCAGTGTGTGGTCTCCATTTTGTGTTGTGCAGGAGTTCCCTCTTACTAGGATTCTGCACTAGGCAATATCAGTAAACGTGTTTCCTGCTCCTTCCACCAAGTCTTGTGTATGCTGACTGGAGAACAGAATAGAGGGGCTCCCCAGAATCATGAGTAGCCCCATCTACCCCAGGGATACCACAGTGGCTGCTACACAGCTCTGGAACTCCTTTCCCCACATGTTTTGCCAAATCCCAAGCCCAACGTTTTCTGGAGGGAATGTAAGACCTTTCTATTTTGCCAGGCATTTGGCAGGTGGGGACAGGATCTGGAATATGTTTGGTGGGGTTGAAGGGGTAGAATTTCTTATATTATGCTTGTATGAGCCATCTCTCTCTCATACCTATCTAACTAGATGTTTTTAAACGAGATAGGTGGTGTGTGTGTCTGTGATTGGTGCAGAAGGAGGGTGAGCGGGTGCTGTGTGTATGGGAGAGTGCTTCACACAAGCAGCCTCATGCACAGCTGCCCCTCCCATGTACCACCATTCCTATCCCCACAAGGGGCACTCTGGCTTTTTCCCAAAAGCCCTGTGCATGGGGGTGGGGGGAGGAGACGGAGATGTGGGGGTAATGGGTGCCCATCACCCACAAAATGTAGATGAGATGGGCCACACACAGGGACAGAGGGTCCTGGCATGGGGCCATCTTGTTTAAAACACTATCTATCTATCTATCTATCTAGTGTAATTGTGTGTTATTTTATATCTATTTCATGTGTTATTGCCATGTAAGTCACCAGTCCCAAGCTGTCAAGATAGAGTAAGATATAAATCTAAATAAATACATGTGAGAAACTTCTTTTTTATTTAGGATAAGAGAACTTTCACTGAAGTTTTGTAACTTCCAGATTTTTCTTGTATCCATTTTAGGTTTGTCTTTTTAGGGCATTGGCTTCCCACTTGTTCTTTCATAAGACAGGAAAAAAACAATCAACCAAATGGTCATCTCTCTACAATGCTTTATTTTATATACCCCTGATGTAGCTTTTCTTCAAAACAGAGTGGCACACAAACTGCCACTGTAATGAGGAAGGGGATATAACGTGCACAGTGACTTGATCTATATTAAATAATGCATAAACCAGGATTAAATATAGTTTTTCACCCAGAGATAGAGCTTAATGACCCACGTTGTTTGGCACATATCTAAGGCAATAAAACAGCAATTTGTATCCAACAAGGATATTAGCTTTACGTATAACAACATTTGCCAACCTAACTGCACTTTGCCATTGAAGGAAAATGAATATTTTATAGGAGCCAAAATGTTTGAGCGCAGTGAAACAGCATCTTGCAGCAAAGGCATTGGAGTAGCTTTGTTGGGCTCTTAATGCAACTCCTTGGGATTGACTCCTTCTCAGGGGATACCAAATCAAGATCCAATCTTTATTACAATGTCTGGCTCATTTTTTTTTCTTACATTGTAAAAATAAGATGAAGGATGAGGATCAGGAAATTGTCTTTTTAGAAAATGACTTAAAAATCCCTACACTAGTGGTTCCCATACATAACCACTGATGGCCTGTAAGGTAAGTGATGTGGGCTTCTGTAGCCTGTGAGTGGGCTTCTGTTGTCACCAGCTAGCTTATATACTAGCCTCCCCAGGATCCTTCTTCCATCTGAGATGATTGTACTGCTGTTGGGAACTGAAGCTGCCTACCTTCTGCAGCTGCATCCAGCTACAATTAAATGGAGCAAGTTGCAGTCCTCTCACAAAGATAGTTACATTGGTGATTCACAAGAAGTTTTGAGAGATCACAGGATGACACCCAAATCTACTTATTCTTTTCATCCAACGTAGTCTCAGTGCTTACCCAGTGCCTGGCTGTTATTGGGGACTGGATGCGGGTGAGCCGTCTGAAGCTGAATCGAGACAAGCCCACTGGGCAGGGACCTGTAGAGCGCTGCATATGCCTAGTAGCATTATAGAAATGATTAGTCGTAAGTATTTATCCTGCCTGTTCATCAAAATTGCCAGTAAAGGAAATTCCACAACATCCCTTGGCAAATGGGTCCTTTACCAAACTGTTCTTACAGATAGGAAATTCTTCCTCATAATCAATTTTAAATCTGCTTTTCCGAAACTTAACTCCATTTTTCCTCTTGTCCTCTTTGTCTCAATGGAAAGTAAATTTTAGCAGGCAGCATCAGCATATCTACTCTCAAGATGGAAGGAACAGCTGAACAGCGTTTCCCTTTTGGATGTAGGGGGATGTTGGATGAACCAAACTGGAGTGTGTGTGTGAGTGTTTTTAATGGGGCTGAGAGGACTGGTGTACAGTAGGGGGTCTGCATTATAATAATAAGTGTGAAAATAATAAGAGCAAACATTTTTTAAAATGTTATTTTTGTTATTTTGTAATAATTTCCAGTAATTTCTAGAATTTTTCTGCAATGTCCAGTAATTTCCAGTATTAGTGATATATCAGAAATTAAAAAAAAATAATCATAAAGATAATACTGGAAATTATCAGAAATTACCAAATAATAATAAAAAAATGAAAATAAAAATAAATAACAAAACCAAAAATGAATAACAAAAATTAACAAAAATGAATGCAATTTTAATAACGAAAATTAAATGACAATGAAAAAAAAAACTTTCTCTGCACACCCCTAGTGTACAGCTGAGTCAGAGCAGCCCTTTAATCTCTCTGGAAATTATCCAGGGTTCCAGATCAGTGTCCAGAGATTTAACACAGATTTTCAACCTTGTTGGATCTCTGGATACCAAGCAAGGTTGGCCACTGGCCACAGCAGAAAAGCAATTTAAACATGCACAGAAAACTGTAGGGGTGTGCAATTCATTTTTGTTTTTTGGTAGTTAAAATGAATGGAGCCCCATCGGGTAATTGCAGACGTAACGATACCTCAGTCAACCATGGTGAATCCCCTGTGGTGGCCGTTTGTACCATTACGTGTAAAGAATTCCTGTCAGATGTTCACCCCAGTGAATCACTGGCGGGAATCCAAATGACCACGATTCTGGACCTACGGTTCCCCGAGGTCCACAATCATGGTAAGATCAGGCCCGAACTGTGGTTGGATTGGCCACGATACGGGATGGATGACAGGTAATGTCTGTTACCTACAGCCTGGCTGGATCGTGGTCTCAACCACGGGACGGGAATGGGTGCAGCGGGCGGATTAGCCGCTGCACCCATCCGCCTCCCAGAGGGTGGGTGGCCGGGGGATCGCGGGGGGGCGGAGCTGTGTGGCTGCACATCATGCTGCACAGTCCCGCCCCTCCCCGATCTCCTGTAGGAATCAGGCCAGTTTGTGGTTCAGCGTGGCCGGCCTAGTGGCCTGGTACATCTGAAATTACCCATTGTTTCAGTAACTACTGTTACAAACACAAATGAATAAGAAAACAATTGTAACTCCCAGCAACTATCTCTCTCCCAGAGGTACAGCCTCCCCTGGTTACTCACGTTCACAGTCTTGGGGTGCTTGTGGATCCTGAGTTGCGTCTGGATGAAACATCAGGTTGTTGCAGCCATGGCCAGGACTGTCTTTCTCCAGTTCCATCTAGTGAGAAGGTTTTCATGCCTTTCTCTCAGATAGGGACGTAGCAACCATCATCCATGTCTTCATTACCTTGAGGTCAGACTACTGCAATACACTTTAATTCAGTCTGCCCTTGAAGACTGTTCAGGAGCTGCAGCTTGTGCAGAATATGGTGCACCTCTTAACAGGAGTGAGTTGCTTGGAGCACATTCCGCCAGTGATTCAGAATCTGCATTGGCTGCCAATAGTGTTTAAAGGACAATTGAAGGTGCTGGTTTTGACTA
The DNA here is from genome assembly GCA_003113815.1 of Sphenodon punctatus. Taxonomy (NCBI): domain Eukaryota; kingdom Metazoa; phylum Chordata; class Lepidosauria; order Sphenodontia; family Sphenodontidae; genus Sphenodon; species Sphenodon punctatus. The sequence continues at coordinate 5,123 of QEPC01007758.1, read as the reverse complement.
TACAGCTCTAAATGGCCTGAGTCCTTCATATCTAAAGGTTCGCCTTCCTCCTTTTTAGACCTGAAATAAAAAATCTCAGTGAGTGCTATTTCCATCAGAAGCAGGACATTCATTGAGATTCACAAAACATAAAAACTTAACAGCTTTTCCGCTGTTTTCACCATTTCCTAATATTTTTCACATGTTGAACAGGGCTGCCACTGGGCAGTACCAAGCCATGTGTGTGCCCCGCGCAACTCTGAAGGCTGTGGAGAAGAAATCTTGCCAGCTAAGCACTGGAAATTGCCATAGAAGTGCAGTTAAATTTCCATAACATTGCTGTAAAATCCCTTGAAAATGACAAAAGCATCCCAGGAAAGTAGGGGAAAGTCCCAAAAAGTGTTGAAAGTGACAAAAGTGATGAAAAATTCCTGGAAAGTGACAAAGGTGACAAAAAATTGTGGCAGTACAGAATCACCAGAAATTGATGAAGTACTGATGCCAGACACTCACAAGAATTCCTGAAAGTCAGTATTTCTGAGGGATGTGTGAACAGGACAGAGTTTGGATGTTNGGGACCTGTAGAGCGCTGCATATGCCTAGTAGCATTATAGAAATGATTAGTCGTGAGTATTTATCCTGCCTGTTCATCAAAATTGCCAGTAAAGGAAATTCCACAACCTCCCTTGGCAAATGGGTCCTTTACCAAACTGTTCTTACAGATAGGAAATTCTTCCTCATAATCAATTTTAAATCTGCTTTTCCGAAACTTAACTCCATTTTTCCTCTTGTCCTCTTTGTCTCAATGGAAAGTAAATTTTAGCAGGCAGCATCAGCATATCTACTCTCAAGATGGAAGGAACAGCTGAACAGCGTTTCCCTTTTGGATGTAGGAGGATGTTGGATGAACCAAACTGGAGTGTGTGTGTGAGTGTTTTTAATGGGGCTGAGAGGACTGGTGTACAGTAGGGGGTCTGCATTATAATAATAAGTGTGAAAATAATAAGAGCAAACATTTTTTAAAATGTTATTTTTGTTATTTTGTAATAATTTCCAGTAATTTCTAGATTTTTTCTGCAATGTCCAGTAATTTCCAGTATTAGTGATATATCAGAAATTAAAAAAAAATAATCAAAGATAATACTGGAAATTATCAGAAATTACCAAATAATAATAAAAAAATGAAAATAAAAATAAATAACAAAACCAAAAATGAATAACAAAAATTAACAAAAATGAATGCAATTTTAATAACGAAAATTAAATGACAATGAAAAAAAATACTTTCTCTGCACACCCCTAGTGTACAGCTGAGTCAGAGCAGCCCTTTAATCTCTCTGGAAATTATCCAGGGTTCCAGATCAGTGTCCAGAGATTTAACACAGATTTTCAACCTTGTTGGATCTCTGGATACCAAGCAAGGTTGGCCACTGGCCACAGCAGAAAAGCAATTTAAACATGCACAGAAAACTGTAGGGGTGTGCAATTCATTTTTGTTTTTTGGTAGTTAAAATGAATGGAGCCCCATCGGGTAATTGCAGACGTAACGATACCTCAGTCAACCATGGTGAATCCCCTGTGGTGGCCGTTTGTACCATTACGTGTAAAGAATTCCTGTCAGATGTTCACCCCAGTGAATCACTGGCGGGAATCCAAATGACCACGATTCTGGACCTACGGTTCCCCGAGGTCCACAATCATGGTAGGATCAGGCCCGAACTGTGGTTGGATTGGCCACTATACGGGATGGATGACAGGTAATGTCTGTTACCTACAGCCTGGCTGGATCGTGGTCTCAACCACGGGACGGGAATGGGTGCAGCGGGCGGATTAGCCGCTGCACCCATCCGCCTCCCAGAGGGTGGGTGGCCGGGGGATCGCGGGGGGGCGGAGCTGTGTGGCTGCACATCATGCTGCACAGTCCCGCCCCTCCCCGATCTCCTGTAGGAATCAGGCCAGTTTGTGGTTCAGCGTGGCCGGCCTAGTGGCCTGGTACATCTGAAATTACCCATTGTTTCAGTAACTACTGTTACAAACACAAATGAATAAGAAAACAATTGTAACTCCCAGCAACTATCTCTCTCCCAGAGGTACAGCCTCCCCTGGTTACTCACGTTCACAGTCTTGGGGTGCTTGTGGATCCTGAGTTGCGTCTGGATGAAACATCAGGTTGTTGCAGCCATGGCCAGGACTGTCTTTCTCCAGTTCCATCTAGTGAGAAGGTTTTCATGCCTTTCTCTCAGATAGGGACGTAGCAACCATCATCCATGTCTTCATTACCTTGAGGTCAGACTACTGCAATACACTTTAATTCAGTCTGCCCTTGAAGACTGTTCAGGAGCTGCAGCTTGTGCAGAATATGGTGCACCTCTTAACAGGAGTGAGTTGCTTGGAGCACATTCCGCCAGTGATTCAGAATCTGCATTGGCTGCCAATAGTGTTTTAAGGACAATTGAAGGTGCTGGTTTTGACTATACAGCTCTAAATGGCCTGAGTCCTTCATATCTAAAGGTTCGCCTTCCTCCTTTTTAGACCTGAAATAAAAAATCTCAGTGAGTGCTATTTCCATCAGAAGCAGGACATTCATTGAGATTCACAAAACATAAAAACTTAACAGCTTTTCCGCTGTTTTCACCATTTCCTAATATTTTTCACATGTTGAACAGGGCTGCCACTGGGCAGTACCAAGCCATGTGTGTGCCCCGCGCAACTCTGAAGGCTGTGGAGATGAAATCTTGCCAGCTAAGCACTGGAAATTGCCATAGAAGTGCAGTTAAATTTCCATAACATTGCTGTAAAATCCCTTGAAAATGACAAAAGCATCCCAGGAAAGTAGGGGAAAGTCCCAAAAAGTGTTGAAAGTGACAAAAGTGATGAAAAATTCCTGGAAAGTGACAAAGGTGACAAAAAATTGTGGCAGTACAGAATCACCAGAAATTGATGAAGTACTGATGCCAGACACTCACAAGAATTCCTGAAAGTCAGTATTTCTGAGGGATGTGTGAACAGGACAGAGTTTGGATGTTTGGTCATTCAGCCGTTTGGACTAAAAACTTAATTTGGGTTCATGGGTTCGATCCGGCAAAGTTCGGACCCCCCAAATGTTAGGTGCAGTTAGGCACTGCCGGGAGGCTTGGGGCACTCCAGGGACACCCAGGGGGGGCTGTGGTGACATGGCAGACCATCAGAGACCTAGCAGCAGCAGCAACAGCAGCAGCAGAGACTGGGAAGGCTTGGCACCCTGGGTTGCCCGGGAAGACAGACTTTGTGTTTGGCCCCTGGGGGTGCCCATAGTGCCATGGATGGCCGTCAGAGACCCAAAAGCAGCAGCAGCAGCAGCCACAGCCGCAGCAGCAGCAGAGACTGGTCAGGCTTGGTGCTTGGGACCCCGCATTGCCAGGGAATGCAGGCTTGGAGCTTGGCCCCTGGAGGTGTCCATGGTGCCAGGACTGTCTGTCTGAGACCCAGAGGCAGCAGCAGCAGAGGCCGGGAAGGCTTGGGGCTTGGTGGATGGCACCCATAGGGGCAGGGCATTGCAGGCTGACATCGGTGGAGTGACGGCAGAGGCCTGGCCAGGGCTTGGTGGCTGGCACCCATACTTGGCCAGGTGTTTCAGGCTGCCAGGCATTGGTCACAGCCTGACTCAGGGTGGTATGCAAGGGCAGCTTAAACTGGGGGGCCAGGAAGCCAATCAGGTACCTAAACCCCATGTCCCCGACCACTGAGAAGGACTGTCCATCGAGCACAATAATTTCCCCCAACATTCGCAGTGCTTTCAGTTGAAAGCCACACCACCCTCCACGTCCAGCAGCTGCAGATGGAATTGGCCCCTGACCCCACCCTAGCTCTCAATGACATGGATGGACAGTCCTCCCTGCCTGGAACGTAGGCCCCAGAACTCTGACAGTGGGTCCTGGGGTTCGAGTGGCTGCCTGTTTCTTGATGCCATGAAATGACAGCTCTCTGTGAGCAGAATGATGGCACCAGAACCCTGATGGTGGGTTTTGGGGCTGGAGTGGCTGACTATTTCTTGATGCTGTGGAATGACAGCTCCCCATGAGTGGAATGACAGCCCCAGAACCCGGATGGTGGGTTCTGGAACTAGAGTGGCAGCTTCTTGATGATGGGGATGGACAGCCCCCCATTCCTGTAATGTAGGCCCCAGAAGTGGAATGATGACTCCCTGTGTGTGGAATGACAACACCAGAACCCTGACTATGGGTCCTGGGACTGGGTGGCAGATTCTAGATGAAGTGAAATGACATCTTTCTGTGAGTGGAATGGTAGCCCAAGAACTCTGATGCTAGGTCCTGGGGCTGGAGTGGCTGCTTCTGCATGAAGTGGAATGACGGCTCCCCATGAGTGGAATGGAGGCCCCAGAACTCTGACAGTGGGTCCTGGTACTGGAGTGCCAACTTCTAGAAGAAGGGGAATGATGGCTCCTCATGAGCGGAATGATTTATTTATCTATTTATTTATTTTCATACATTTATGAGTCACCCTAAATGCCTATGATATCCGGGGGTGATGTACAACTAAAACATTCATAAAAAACAATTTTCTTTTTTAAAAGCATCTACAATTTAAAACATCATAGAGATAGGGGGAAAAAAAATAAGAGCAGAAAGAGTAAAAACCCTATCCCACCATCCCCAAAGGCCTGGGTGAACAGCCAGGTTTTACAAGCCCACCGAAATGTTAGGAGGCTTGGGGCCAGGTGAGCTTCCTCCAGGAGGGAATTCCAAAGATGCAGCCTGGCCACTGAGAATGCCCTCTCTATCATGGCCCCCCGCTTAACATTGGGGACCTCCAGAAAGGCACCCCTGGCAGACCGAAGGAGCCTCTGGTGGCCACAGAACCCAGACAGTGGGTCCTAGGACTGGAGTGGTAGCCTATAGATGAATTGGAATGACAGCTCTCCATGACTGGAAAGATGGCCCCAGAACCTTGACTATGGGTCCTGGGACTGGAGTGATTGGCACCCCTAATTGGCCTGGCATTGCAAGCTGCCAGACAGGCAGCGGTGGAGCAGCAGCAGAGGCCCAGCCAGGGTTTGGTGACTGGCACCACTACTTGGTCAGGCGTTACAGACTGGCATCCTACTCAACTGAGTTCAAGAAGTTATATTACAAATTGGGCAAGCC
>QEPC01007755.1:155741-177329 GCA_003113815.1 Sphenodon punctatus | reverse complement strand
AAAACCTCATGGCCCGCCCGAACGCCCCTCCAACTAACCTTGTGGCTCCCTCGCAAGAGGAGTGAAGAAACTCGGCCGCATCCCCCCGAGGAGCATCGCGCCCAGGCCCGGCAGCAGGGAAGTGACTTGGGGAGGGCCAGGGGAACTCAGGGGGAGGGCGGTTGACACAGGGCTGCAGTGGCCACGTGCCGCAACGTGGGTCCATGCCTTAAAGCCCCTCAGGGGGATTTCGATCCAGGGTGAGGGTGAGGGTAGGCTCGGGCAGGTGCCCGTGGGCCAGGTGCCACACAAGGAGTTGGGGCAACCTCCCCCTCTCCAATCGGCCCACCTGGAGAGCAAAGGGGAACGAGCACCCCGAGAGTACTCCCCCGGGGGGCTCTCGGGGCACAACCCTAGTGGAGGGGTGACAGAAGTTAAAAGAATCTTTTAGGGCCTCTGTATCTTCAAAAAAATCTCTTTTTCCCATTAACTAAGATCATCATTCTAGCAGGAAATATTATCTGGGTTGGAAATTTCTCTCAATTAAGGTACTGAAGAATTTATTCCATTTCATATGCTTTTTCACTGTTTCAGCTGCAAAATCTGGGAAGATCTTTACAGCTTGTTTAAATGAGAGTTTTTTCTTTATTCTTGCTTTCCTTAGGATCTCTTCTTTAATTTGATAATTGGAGAATTTTATAATGATAGGGTGAGGTGGGTTAGGAGGTCCTTGCCTGGGCCTTCCCACCCTGTGTGCCCTGTCTATTGCTGCTTTTTGTAACTGAGTTGTCCCCTTCACCGCCAAAATGGTGGTGATGGGGCATTTGTTGCACCCCCCCGAGATAGGGAAGGAGACTCAGGAGGCAAGATGGGGCCACTGCATGGAGGCTTGATAGAAAGCCTTCCCCGCTGATGTTAATGGTTGCTGGAGCAACCATCCTGGAGCGAGGCGGTGCATGCATGCCTCGTTGGATTTGGAACTCCTCCCCAGTTAGAAGGGGCGGATCTCCTGTTGCCACACAGAGCGGCATTCCAGGGAGCAAGGATGAACAGTCAGCAGCAATGAAAGCTTGCTGCTGATTTCTCGGCGTTCACGTGGATGATGTGAATCGGGCAGGGGGCCGCTATGGGTCGGGCCAGGAAGAAGAAAGAGATGGGGGATGGGCAAAAGGAACTGCCCCAATGAGAGGGCGGGCAGATCCAGAAGAGGGCCTTCTGGGACACAGAGACCAGGCAGCTGGTGAGACCCTCCCCAGTAGGGCTACAATGGCAGCCCACCTCATGGAGAGTGAGGCGATGTTGAGGGCTAGAAGTTACCACCACCACCCCCGCGATGGTGGAAAGTATGGGGCCCGCAATTAGAGAGCTGGGCATGGGAGAGCCCTGCAACCAAGAAAGAAGCTGGGAACAAATGCCTCCCACAATGGGACCAGCACATGGAGGGGGGACGGGTAATGGAAGACCCCCCAAGTGATCCCACAAAATTTGGGAAGGGGGAAAAGGGTAGTCGTGCCACCTTCACGGCATAGGGAAGGAGGTGGCCAGGTAAGAGGGAGTGGGGAACTGGCCCTCCAACAAAGGAGCACACGCCCTCAAGGACTTGAGGTGGCTGCCCCATGTGGAGCACAGCAAGGGGATCTCGGAACCCTGCTGCCCCAGCAGGATATAGGCTCGACCGAATGCGAGCAGACCAGGGATATGGGCCCATTGTTGCAGGCCTTGTATCCGGGGGGGTGGAAAACAACCCCGGATGGAGCCCACCAGCCCCCTAGGTGGCCTATGGACCCATATGGGGTCCCAGGGCTAGCCCAGTATTATCAACAGCCCCCCCATACCTTCGTGGCAGCTGAAAGGGGGGCCCAGTCAGGCAGAGGGGACGGGGAGGCCAGTAGGACCTGGCATAGGAATGTCGTTGCAGGTGGAAGAAGGACCTCCGGCTACCAGAAGGAGGATTGAGCAGAACGAGCCGGAGAATGACACCAATGATGAGAACCTCTGGTGGAGAATTTTAGTCATTGAAGCTCAGCTCCGTGGAGAGATCAGGGGACCTTCACAGGAACAGATCCCATAACCCTCCCCTACTCCCTGGGGTTGGAAGGCAAGATGAGCAGGGTGGCCAGGGCAGCTGGGGCAGGGTGGAGGACAGAGTAATAATAAATAAACCTTTATTTGCCGCAACTCAAAGTTATTGGCAATAATAACCATACAAAAAACACAGTAATTTTTCTACATGTAGTTTACAACTAATATTTCAGTGAAAAGTAAAAAGATAATATAAAACAATTCCCCTATCTACAATTCCCCACCTCCGTCTCCTGGTCTATCCTGAACCAGCATCCCCTCTGGAGGCCTTCTCCCAACTGCCCCACAAGAGATCAGTTTCAACTGCACTCCCTTTACCCTGCCATTATTTTTGGGCTTCTCGCTCGGGAAACCGAGTTGCCAAAAATTGCTACTGTGTATGTCAGTTCTGAGGCTTTAGCATCCAAGCATAATTTAAGGCCTGTTATCAAAGGATGTAGCATCTGGACTTCACCGAGGGCCAGGAGAAGCTTGCCTCTGATATTTGAGAAGCTGGAGCAGACAAACAGAATGTGCTCTGTCGTGTCCCTTTGCCCCAGGGTGCAAGATCGGCATAGTCTTTCTTGCAATGGGACTCCCGTATAGCATCCCTCCAGTACTGCTGACAGGAAAACCCCACACCGGAGGCGTGTAAAGGCACACCTAACTGAATAATTTCGCCAATTCAAAAGATCATTAGAGTCAGCCAAAGGACTTATAGGTGGGGTATATGACAGATTTATCCATTGACATTGTATCAAAGCCGCATCTATCTGTATTTGTTGATTGGCCAACCTCTGTTTTATCAATGTCATGGCCTGCTTAATCTCCCTGGAGATAAGAAATTCTAAGGAGAACCCCAGTCTCCCAAGTATGACCTCCCACTGTTTAAGCCATGGGGCGAATAGCCCTTCCTTACTCGCCCTTCCCACAAGAGAGTCGTCCCCCTGGGGTTAGGTGACAACCCTTAACCAGAATCTAACCAGTGTTTGTATTGCATAAATCCTGATAGGGGGGCATGCAGTTTCTGAACGGAGGAACACCAAGGGAGTTCCCTTAGGGACCTCCAATATTGCCCTCAAAAAGCCATTCTGGATTACCTCCAGTTGTTCTAGATAATCCAGACCCCATACCGGGGAGGCATAGAGCAGTTGTGCCACCACCTTTGCCCGGAACAAACGAAGCTCCGGCAGAATCAGATGACCACCTTTGCCAAAATAAAATTTGCGAATGGCACCTGCCAACTGTCTAGACTGATTTTTTGCCTCCTTCCAATGTTCTCGCCAGAAGGATGTATTTGAGAAGGTGACATCCAGATAATTAAATTTCCCCACCTGGGAAATCTGGTGACCGTCCATCGACCACGTGTGGGTCTCCCCATGACTCCTACGGCCCACAATCAGAACTTTAGTTTTTCCGTGATTTATTGACAGCCCCTCGTTTTTGCAGTAATCCTGCGTTACCTGCATTCCCCGTCAAAGCCCTACCAGTGACCGGGAGATAAGCACGGTATCATCCGCATATTGCAAAGATGTCATCCTTCTTCCCCCAATTTGTGGTGGATGGGTCTCAACAGCATTCAAAGAAGAGGGGAGATTATTCAGATAGATGTTGAAGAGGGCAGGTGCCAGCAGGCAACCCTGCCTCACCCCTCTAACCACCTCAACCTTTCTCGCCAAAGTTCCTATCCCAGGAGTTCTAACCTGGAGGGAATTATCTTCATGCAGACGGATTAACAAAAGGAGAAGTCTCAGCTCCATCTGCAGGGCCCTCAGATTTGACCACAGCCTGACCCTGCAGATGGAGTCGAAAGCCATCCTCAGGTCCACAAAACACAAGTAGGCCCTGATCTAATATCGTTCTCACAAGGACAGACAAAAGGAGCACGTGGTCCATCGTGGAGCAGCCTCTCTGAAACCCAACCTCCTCTGGGGTAATGATCTGGCTATCCAGCCAGTCCTGGAGTCTGCCCAGAAATAACCTTGCATAGAGTTTCCCGAGAACACTAAGAAGGCTGATGGGCTGATAATTCCCTGGATTCCAAGGGTCCCCTTTCTTAAAGATGGGAGCCACTATGCTGTTTAACCACATCTCGGGCATCCTTCCTGTGGCATTGGCATAAGTAAATAAGGGGGCCAACAACCTAGCCCACCGAGGACAGGGTAGGAAGCATGGGTAGCATTAACACGGGGACCAGGGAGATGGTGAGACCCAATTCGGCAACCTGGACCAGGCCCAGGGAAGGCATGGACAGTGCAGAACAGGGGCCTCAAGGGACTGGGGTAAGGGCACCTGCGATCAGTCCCATTGAGGGTGAAGAAAGGAGTGCACAGGGGGCTGACAGAGCTGGGGCAAGGCCAGCCAACCATGCCGGGATACCCCAATTGATTCAGTGGAACGTGGCATGGGTATGGGTTACGCCAGCTGTAGCGCCAATTCCTGGTAGCAAGTCAGCCCAGGTGGGAGAGGCACAGGTGGGGAGTGGCAGCTTAATTGTCCCGCAAGAGGTAGAAACAGGGAAGTCTCTGGAGAGTGGGTTGGAGAAGGCGGGGACTGTTAACACGGAAACAGAAGGACAGGCAGCAGCCTGCCTGCCCCCCCCCCGGGGGCCCTATCCCAAGCATGGCTGCTCCGTTTGGGGCCCATTTAGTCCCAGCAGTGAAGGAAAAAATATTGAAGGGAGAATATGTGGATATTTACGCCCTCTTATTCAGTGACCCAATCCTGATCACTCGGAGCCGGAGGATGGTAAGGAGAAAGAAAAATTTAAACGCCCAAAGGCTGACTGTAATTGGGCCAATTGGACAGCGGTCTTTGCGGTGTATATGGGAGTGATACTCCAAGCAGACCCTAACTGTGGGCTCGAGCTCCACAAGTATGCCGATATAGTGCGGCGTGCTTATGGAATGGGCCCAGTAGGGGCATGGCTACGATATGACGAGGCGTTTCATCATAGGGCCGCCACCATGCCAGGGTTGTGTTGGGACGTACATGCCCCTGACCTATGGCTCGAATGTATGGTGGACGCAACCAGGGCTCCTAGGTCCAACAGTGGGCACCCCTTAGTTCGGGGTGGGGGTTGCTTGAGGGAGCGATTCCTTTCGAGCCGAAATGAGGAGGGGTGGACAAGCGATGCCCAGTCCATGTTGGGAATAAAAGAAGGCCGGGCGGTGCAACAGAACAAATTGTAAATTTCGTCATGGGTGCTCAAACTGGGGGCGGGGGGGGACATCCTGTAATCAATTGTTACTGGCCTAAGTACAAAAGTGGTAAAGCAGGATACAACCAATGGGGTGGATGAGGAAAAGGCAGTCAGGGACCTACAGCTGGTTCACAGGCTACAAAGGGGGCTGACTCCAGTCAAAACTGAGCAGTTGGCATGGGCGCTACGGGGACACCCCAATAAAGATGAGGTTAATTACATAGTTAAGGGGTTTAGAAAAGATTTTGTTATACCCGCGGGCCCAGTTCGACAGGATAGGAAGGTTCACAACCTGAAATCAACGGTAGGAATGGAAGAGATAGTGATGGGAAAGATTCAAAAAGAATTAATAGAAGGGTGGATAGCAGGTCCTTTTGATCTCCCTCCAAGGATAACTTGGTGATTTCTCCTCTGGGAATTGTCCCCCAAAATGCACATGGGGAATATCATTTAATTCACCACCTTTCACACCCCAGAGGGTATTTTCAGACATTACGAGATCACGCTCAACCACAGTCAATACCCTGTTGTGGGGAATGGTCCCGTAACGTCTGTTGGGGAACCGGAAGTTCCCCCCCAGATGTTTGCCACAGTCAATCGCGCTGGGGAATCACATTCACCACATGATCTGCAGAACCGGTGGGGCCGGTGCCGATCTCGTGGTGAATGTGATTCCCCTCCACGATGAAGGGGCCCGTCTCGTCTGGATGGAAACCACGGCCCAGAATCCACGGTGGGATTCTGGACCATGGTCAATTTGGGCGAGCGCTGTACCCCGAGGGTGGGTGGCGGGGGAGCATGGGAGGTTGTGCTGCGAAGCCCCGCCCCCACCCCGATTCCCCGCCAGTATCAGCTGGCACATCTGTTGGACGTGCCAGAGTGATCCCGGCGGGGAATCATTTGGGTGATTCTGGGACGGGGTGAATGTCACCCCGTCTCGTCTGAAATCACCCAGAGGCAGCTCCGTGAATGATGCCATCCCAAAGGAATTGACCACTATCAAGTATGCAACATTCGATGTGGCAGTAGGGAAAGTTAGGGCCATGGGACAGGGTGCGCTCCTAGCCAAGTGCGATGTAAAATCCTCATTCAGGATACTCCCAGTTCATCCCAGTAGTTTTCATCTTTGGGGATTTCAGTTCCAAGGGAGGTACTATTATGACCGGGCCATGCCGATGGGTTGTTCGATCTCTTGTTTGGTCTTCAAGTGATTTAGTTCCCTGATTGCTTGGGTTGTAAGTCGGAGACTGAAGGGGGGAGACATAACAAAACATTTAGATGATTTTTTGATAATTGGCCAACCCCAGTCTAGGGAATGCGTGACTGTCCTACAACTATTCATGGAAGTGGTGGCAGAATTGGATGTTCCCTTGACCCCCTAAAAAACAGAAGGGCCGACGACACGACTTACGTACTTAGGGATAGAGCTCGACACCAAACTTAAGATATCGAGGTTACCGAATGACAAATTGGCTAACTTACGGAATAAGATCAGAGAATGCATGAGGGCAAGGAAGACAACGGTCCACAGTTTACAATCATTGGTGGGATCCCTGAACTTCGCATGTAGAGTAGTGGCCCCGGGCAGAGCATTTTTGTCACGGTTACATGAGAAGCTCAAGGGAGACCCTCCCCCCCACTACCGGATATGTGTCAGCAGAGAGATTCAGTTGGAACTGGAAGTATGGTTTGGATTTTTAGAAGATTTCAATGGAGTTAGCTTCTGGCGGGAGCAGTTGCTCCTGTGGACTGATTCCAAGTGCAATCGGATGCAGCTGGAGGGGTGGGTTTCAGAGTCTGCTTTCAGAAGCACTGGTGTGCTGTGCCCTGGCCCAGTGAATGGCACTCCTCTGGAGTCACCAGAGACCTCACATTCTTGGAATTATTTACGATAGTGGTGGCAGTTTGCAATTGGAAAGAGCGCTTTGCCAATCACACCGTAGTATTCTTGTGTGACAACTTTGCTGTGGTTCACATAGTAAACGCCCTATCTTCCCAGTCCCCGAGGATTATGGGCCTTGTTCGGACTTTGGTGTTGGAATGTTTATGGAGCAACATCATCTTTGTAGTCCGACACGTCCCAGGAATCGACAATGGCATAGCTGATGCCTTGTCTCGATTCCAGATGGAGCGTTTTCAGGAATTGGCACCAAAAGCTCTGGTGGACCCGGACCCGTTGCCAGCAGATATTTGGAGCCTTGGCAACTTGACCTACAGTACACCGTCCAAGGATCCTTAGCTCCTAGAACACAGGCTGCCTATGGAAATGCTTTCCGGGAATTCCAAGATTTCAGGTTAAGGAAAGGTTGGGGAAGGGGTTTCCCATCACAGAACCTGAAGCAATCCAATTTTCACAAGCACTCAGGAACAAGGGCTTGGCGGTAGGAACTATACCTGGAAAGCTTGCAGCACTGGCCTTTGTCAGCAGGCTGAAAGGTTTTCAGCCCCCTGATAAAAGTTTCTTCTTGAAACATATGCTAGAGTCATGGGCTAGGTCAAGTGTAGCACAGCACAGGAAGCGGGAACCAATAAAAACCCCAATTCCGGTGAGCATAATCTAGTGCCTCCATGAAGTGTGTTACGATCCATACGAGGTGCAATTGTTCACAACAATTTATGTCATCATGTATTTTGGTGGTTTTAGGATTAGTGAACTTGTGTGCAGTTCTTCCAGGGATACTTCAGGGAGGGCCTTCGGTATAGACGATTTGCAGGTGGAGGACGATTGACTCCGGATTCGTCTTAGGTTATCAAAAATGGACCAGAAGTGCCATGGGCACACAGTACAGATTTTTGAAGTGGGTCAGCAGGCCATTTACTCAGTGTTACAAACAAAGTGGTATATAGGGTTACAACCACGAACACAAGTTGAATTATTCATTCACAATAATGAGGCCATTGTCACAAATGTCCAACGATTGGAAATACTGCGTACCACCTTGAAGAAGGTGGGATTGTCACCCCGGGAATTTGTGTCCCATTCCTTTAAGATTGGGGCAGCCACCACGGCGACTGCCGCAGGGTTACCGGAGGCAGCAATCATGGTCGTGGGGAGATGGCGGTCCGGGGTTTACAAACAATACGTCCGCTCCTATCATGTCTAACAAGGTGTTTTTTGTCTTGTCTCCTGTTAGGGGGCAGATCAACCATGGTTGCTCGCCATGCAATATGCATCGTCGGCCATAGCCTCGTACAATGGGCTAATGCAGCGGCAGCAACGTCCACATGGGGAGTTAACTTGGGTCTGACCAGCAAAGCTGGCATTAAATGGCTGGGCAGGAGCGGTTTACGCTGGAAACAGATAGTGCCAATGTTGCAAGGGTTACAGGGCATACCGCCCCCAGACATATTGGTTATTCATCTGGGGGAAAATGACCTATCCTTAAGGAAAGGCATTGATTTAGTCATCTCTATCAAGAGGGACATACTGAAGATTAGAGACTGGTTTAGAGGGAACCATTTAGTTTGGGTAGAATGGATTCCTAGAACCAAATGGGAGCGGGCAGTTAAACCGGGGAGAGTAGATAAGGCAAGATGAAATGTTAATAAGGTTAACGGGGTTGGGGGGATCCAGCATTAGGCATTCAAGAATCGTGCATACAAGACCAGAACTTTACCGGGAAGATGGGGTACACCTCTCCCAAATGGGGAATGAGATGTTCTTGACAGTAGTTGCCGGGCATTTGGAAAAATTGTTGGAGATATAGGGGGTGGGTGTCGGTGCGGTTCTGGATCAACCTCCCCTTGTGTGGCAGGGGTCCAGTATGCCTTGATAGGATCAATAGGGAGGTGAATAGGTTAATAAGAGTCATCTCCCTAAGAGATGGGGAGAGGATACACAGTGTAATGCAGGGTACAGCATGCGCTGGTGGTCATCCCCCTAGGAGTGAGGTCGCAGCACGGTCTGCAGGGACAAGCGCTGTCCTTGGGCTGGGTGGACTCCACACTCCTTACTCATGCCCAGGGATGGGCTTATTTCCCCCCTTTCGGCCAGAATGTTGTCGATAGAGGGGATGTTTGGTTGTAAGGGACTGTCAACGGAGGGCACATCCGGGCAGGACCAGTGTCAATAAGTTATTCTTAGTAAGTGGCATACTGGACCCAAGATTGCCTGAGGCAATTACCACCATCCTTGCGTTGTTATGTGAACTCAAGTGCGGCCAGCATTTTACCCAATATATGCTCCCTTGAGGAAATCTCTCTGCTCTCCTCCTCCAACCCTTCCACTTGCCCCCTTGATCCCATTCCTTCCCGCCTCCTCACCTCCATTACTCCCACTGTCGCCCCTTCCTTCCTGCACATCATCAACCTCTCCCTCTCTACTGGCTCTTTCCCTTCTGCCTTCAAACATGCCACAGTCTCTCCTATTCTCAAAAAGTCCACTCTTGACCCCTCTGACCCTTCTAGCTATCGTCCTGTCTCACTCCTTCCTTTTGCTTCCAAGCTGCTTGAACGTGTTGTCTACTCCCGCTGCCTTGACTTCCTATCCTCCAACTCCTCCCTTGACCCCCTCCAATCTGGCTTCCGCCCCCTTCATTCTACTGAAACTGCTCTCGCTAAGATCACCAACGATCTTCTGGTGGCTAAATCTAAACGTCTCTATTCCATTCTTGTCCTCCTTGATCTCTCTGCTGCCTTCGATACTGTTGACCACTCACTCTTGCTGGATTCCCTTCACTCCCTTGGCTTTTGTGGCTCTGTCCATAACTGGTTCTCCTCCTACCTCTCTGACCGCTCCTTTAATGTGTCTCTCTCCAACTCCGCCTCCTCCTCCTTCCCCCTCTCAGTTGGTGTTCCTCAAGGCTCTGTTCTTGGCCCTCTCCTCTTCTCGATCTATACCTCATCCTTAGGCAAACTCATTGCCTCCCATGGCTTCCAATACCACCTCTATGCTGATGACACTCAACTCTATCTCTCTACTCCCTCTCTCTCTCCCTCTGTTCAAGCTCGTCTCATCAACTGTCTCTCTGACATCTCTACCTGGATGTCTCAACGTCAACTCAAACTCAACATGGCTAAAACTGAACTCCTTATCTTCCCCCCTCATCCTTCCTCTCCTTCCTCACTGTCAATAACTATTGATGGAGTCACCATCCTGCCTGTCCCCCAAGCCCGTAGCCTAGGCTTCATCTTTGACTCAGCCCTTTCTTTTAAACCCTACATTGACTCTGTTGCTAAATCCTGTCGCTTCTCCCTCCATAACATTGCTAAGATTCGCCCTTTTCTCTCTGTCTCGTCTGCCAAAACTCTTGTTCATGCTCTGGTCATCTCTCGCCTCGATTACTGTAACCTCCTTCTCACTGGCCTTCCCCGGTCTCACCTTTCTCCCCTCATCTCTGTCCAAAACTCTGCTGCCAGGGTCATCTACCTCGCCAGTCGCTTCGACCATGTGCAGCCCCTCCTCTCTTCGCTTCACTGGCTTCCCCTTCCTGAACGAATCCTGCACAAGCTCCTAGTCTTCACCTATAAAGCTCTTCACAACCTTGCTCCCCCCTACCTCTCTGCACTTATCGCCCTCCATACTCCAGCCCGTGCACTTCGCTCCTCCTCTGTCCCTTCTCTCACCCTTCCACGCCTTCCCTGCTCCCCTAAGCGCCTTCGTCCCTTCTCACTTGCTGCCCCCCATGCCTGGAACTCCCTCCCTGTCCACATCCGCCTTGCCCCCTCCCTTCATACCTTCAAATCTCTCCTTAAAACTCACCTCTTTCGCTCTGCTCTGTCTGACTCTTTATCCTGCTGAGCCACTATTTCCTATACCTACGGTCTGTTTACCCTTATCCTTGCCACATGGACCTGCCTGCTGTCATTCTCATCGTAACCAAGCCAAGTACGTGCACCTGAGACCTCGCATCTTCATGAATGTAGACCCCTTGTCTCTCCCTCTGTTCCCCGTCCTATGTCTCTCCCCCAGCTCCTGTCTCTCAGATTGTAAGCCCTAGGGGGAGGGACCGTGTCTATTTTTTTACTTTGCAAAGTGCCAGATACACTGCTTGCACTATATAAATGTTTGTTAATAATAATAATAATAATAATAATAATAATTAATAATAATAATAATAATATGCCTCCGAGTCTCATTTGGGGTGCGTCGACAAGCTTCGGGGAAGTTTTCTTTAATAACACCCCAGATGATTTCATTAATTTCTTCTGCACCCTCTGCTTCTTTTATTCCATGAAATCTGAGATTTACTCTCTTAGAACGGTTTTCTAGCTCTTCACATTTGGCCTGCAGAGTGGCATTCTCCTCTTTTAAATTGCTAATGGCTTCTGCTGTGGAGAGTGATTGATCTTCTAGTAGGGAAATCCTTTCCTCTGTCACCTCAATTCTCTTGTTCAGACCCTCCAGTTTTCTATTCACTTCTTCTACCACTCTTTTAATCTCTTTCATTTCCCCCTTTAACTCCCTTTTCATTTGGATCAACAGAGTTTTTACCAACTTTTCTTCTGCTTGTCCTTCATCTGAATCTGAAGAGGCCTGCCCTTCCTCCACCTCAGAGGCCTCGGGAGCCATTTCCTTGCTTGTCAGTTGTAGCCTGCAGGTTTCTCTAGGCCCCACTGCATTTGCCTTCTGACAGAAGTGTTCCAGGGCATTTGTTTGTGAAAGTTTTTGTTTGTTTTTATTCTTGCCCAACATTCTGATGTGGGAGAGGGGTGTTCTTTATGCAAAGGTTCTTATTTTTGCTTGGTTTTGCAGCAGGGGTGTGGAGCTCGGGCTAGACCCAACTACTCTTTGCTGCACATGTGCAGATTCCCCTATTGTAACTATTTCTAATTCTTCCTGTCATTCCACCCTCTTACTTAATCCTGCACACACTTTGTATTTTTCCCTGTCATTCTAACCATTCCACTTACTGCATCTGGTGCCTTCTTCATTATTTCACACCCTCTTGCCTTCTCTATGTACTCCCAAAGATGCAACTGTGTTGTATAATTTCACAATCACTTAATTGGATGTTGGAATGACAATGGTATTTATTTAGAAATTGGCACTGTTGTTGTCTCCATTCCTTTCAATGGCCATTCCATTTTATTAATTTCAATGCATACCCAACTTACTTTTAATTAAACATTTGTATAAGACTTTACCCAGCTTCACTGTGGTCCTGGAGGGCAGTAGAGAGTAGTGGGTAAGAGGGACAGTTGTGAGCCATTCGTCACCTGTCCCATTCTCCCCAACTGAAATGAAAGGATAGAGGGAAAGGGGGGGTGAGGGGGAAGCTCATAAATTCCTGTCCCCAGCTTCAGTGTTGCCCCCAACCTGCAAAGAGGAAGAGCATTGGGGCTGAAAGATGAAGGCAGAGTGTGGGTGCATGGAGCCTAAGTTGTAAGTGAGCACAAAATATGAGATTGTACAATCTCTTTACTGCTAACATGGCATGGAGGTTAAGGCGGGAGCCTTAACTTGCAATTTCCATGTGTTTTAGTGCATGATTGAATTTGCAAGAGTCTTAACTCTTCTTGTAAACCAGAGGTTTTTTGATTATGGAATATCCAAGTTTTTTGTTAAATACAATGCAATGTAGAAAAATTGTAATGCTAGTGGAATAGAATACTGAACAGCATAACCACTATGGGAGCAGGGCTTAGGGAAGGCCAATGTGGAAGAGATTCTCCCTTTAGTTTAGAAGGCTGTTACATCCTTCAAATAGCAAGCAAGGCGAAGCTGGATTTTTACTGGTAGCTCCCTGTTTTACTAAAAATACAACAACTTTGGTTCGTTTTAAGCATTGCAAACTTCTAAAAACTCTGCTCTCTATGATCTCTCTAGCTCATGGCTTGAACAGAAGTCTTCCACTCTACACCTCACTTTCAGAGCTCTTTTCCTTGTGCAACACTGGCCATTCTGCTTACTATAAGGAATTCCCCCTGTACGGGACCCTCTGACTAGGGCTGATGTGTCAGCAGCTGTTACCATGCTGCAATTCCATTCCGCCATTTCGGAATTGCCCGCACCACACCACGGCTTTTTTGCTGATATTCCGCTAATTCCACTGGCATTCTGCAAATTTGGAAACTATCAGAAAAATTGCTGAATTGTCAGAAACTGTCAGAAAAACGTTGATCTGCTATTTTGTGGTGCTGGCGGAATGGCGGAAGTAGCAGAAATGTCATGGTTTTGCTATTTTGCAAAGCCTGTGGAAGTAGCGGAATGAAATTAGTGGAACTGCAGAAGTAGCGGAATGAAACTAGCGGAATGAAAGCCTCTGCCATGCCATACCACTAATTGCGGAAATGCTGTTTCCAGAGGAAATAGCTACCGCTGTGACATTCCGCTACAGCCCTACATCTGACTAGCTCACTCCTTGTACAGGGCTCCCTGACTCTGCTGTGTCAAAGTACAGGACTCTCCACCTGGCATAATTCTGTCCATCCTGCAGTTCTCACCCTGTACAAAGCTCCCTCACTCAGTTCTCCTCTGTCCAGGGCTGCTCCCCCAGCACAATTATGGCCATAATTCTGCAGCTCCCTTTCTGTACAAGATGCCCCTGCTTTACTCCCTCTTGGACAGGGCTCTATTTCTTGCACAATGCTGTCCACTCTGCAGAGCTCCCCCTGTACTGGGTTCCATATTCTGTATCCCCTGATAAAGCTACTCCATGTAAAATGCTCCCCCTGTGCAAGGCTTCCACTGTGGAAGCTATTTACAGAGACTCTGTCCCTATTCTCTTCCCTTAATGCCCCCACTTGTGTATGCTCCATCCCTCCCTGCTCCCCCATAGAATTTCCCTCCCTGCTCCCCCATAGAATTTCCCTCCCTGTGCTGAAGTTCACTTTTAGAGTTCTCCTGGAGGATTACACTTGCCACTCTGCCCCACAGCGCTGCTCTGCACAGGACCCCACCATCTCCCTGACTCCCTCCTGAAGAACTCCCACTGTAACATCCCAGAGTACCCCCTTACCCCTCATTCCATATTGGGGTTGGGAAAGTCGGAGGGAGAAGTGCTGAAAGGAGATTGATTCCATCCTGTCTGTAGCCTCCTGGGACTATCCCAGCCAAACTCCAGCACTCCAGTCCCAGCCATGCTCCTCCAATGGGGCACCCCATTGGAGCTGCAGCCCAGACACCCCACATTTTTGGAGGGGGAAGGGTTATCACTGAAAACCATGCACTCTGTGGTTCTGGGCAGGTTTAGGGGGCAATATCAGCCACTCTAAACATCAGTGCAGGATTAGCTAGCTCTGTTATTTAGCCATCTTGGTATCCATGGCCCCTAAGCTGAGGCACCTGCTGTGTGGGATCAGATCAGAATGACCTTCAGCTTTCTCCCTTCCACAGGCCTTGCTCTCCTTCTCTCCCAACCAAATAAGCTCAAAATATGACTGACCAGTCACTCACACTGACCCCTAGGAGGTGCAGTTCCCTCTCTTTCCCCAGAACTGATAGGCTCTGAAAAGCAGTACCTGCTGGGAGTTGTAGTCCCCAGTATTCAAGACTGTTTTCTTTTAAAGAGTCTCTGAATTACACATGAGATGTTTGCAAGCACTCCACACTCAGGATGGTCTCCATAGGCTAACACTGAATGTTCAAGATGTCATAACTTAAAAACTACTAACCGGATTTTTTAAAAGTAAGCCAGAAGGCACCCCCTGGCAGTCTCCTTGAATTTTCTAAAAGACTTACACCTCCTCCCAACCAACACAAAACCCCTTTACCCTGCCGAGATTGAGATGGTCTAACTTTTGAAAAAACAGGCTTTCAAAGTGCAGTTTTTAAATGACACTATCTCAGCTGTTATCCAGTCAATTTAGCTAAACCTTGGACAGTATGAACCGCTTACTCCAGTGACCATTCACCAAGAATTTCAAAATCCTAACTTTAATCATGCCAATGTTTACTTTAATCATTCAATGTTGGGGCTTTATAATGGAGGTTGTAACACATGTTAACTATTAGAGCACTGCCGGGAGAATGTCTCCTTGGGGCATGATATTGAGGGAAAGTTTCTAGATGCCATAAATGACTGCTTCTTGGAGCAGCTGGTCCTGGAATCAAAGAGAGGAGGAGCTACTTTAGGTCTAGTCCTAAGTGGAGCACAGGACCTAGTGCAAAGGACAACTGTGTTGGAGCCTCCTGGCAATAGTGATTGTAATATAATCAAATTTGACATATTTACTTGAGGGAGAATGATAAGCAAAACTACTGCAGTAACATTTAACTTTAAAAAAGGAGACTATGCTAAAATGAGGATGCTAGTTAGAAGGAAACTAGAAGGAGCAGTTGGGAGGATTAAATGTCTGTAAGAGTTGTGGAGACTGTTTAAAAACACCATCCTGGATGCTAAGATTAAATGTATTCAACAATTTAAAAAAGTTAGCAAGAGGACCAAATGTCTGCAGCTTGGCTAAATGGTGAAGTGAAGGGGTCTATTACATTCAAAAAGGCTTTATTTTAAAAAATGGAAAACTAGTCCTAATGAAGAGAAAAGGAAAGAACATAAGCACAGGCAAATTAAATGGAAAATGTTAATAAGGCAGTCCAATAGAGAATTTGAAAATAGATTTGCTAATGAGGCAAAAACTAATATTTTTTTTTTAAATTACATCAAAAACAAGAGGCCTGCTAGAGAGTCAGTTGGGCCATTAGATGACCAGGGGTTTAAAAGGGTATACAGGGAGGATAAGGCCATTACAGAGAAGTTAAATTAATTCTTTCCTTTGGTTTTCATTGCAGAGGATGATGAGAAGCTACCCATGACAGAACTGTACTTTGTAGGTGATGAATCGGAAGAACTGTCACAGATCAGTGTGACTCCGGAAGAGATTGCAGAGCAAACTGACACTAAATTGCAACAAATCACCAGAACCAGATGGTATTCACCCCAGGGTTCTGAAGGGACTGAAATATGAAATTTTACACCTACTACTGGAAATTTGTTACCTATCGCTAAAATCTGCCAGTGTACCTGAGGACTGGAGGGTGTAGCTGGATTTTCAGAAAGTGGTTTATAAGATCCCTCATGAGAGACTCTTGAAGAAATTAAAAAGTCATGGGATAGGAGGTAGTGTCCTATTGTGGATTGGAAATGGTTTAAAGGATAGGAAACAAAGAGTAAGATGTTCTGGAACTAATGTTGTTTAATGTATTCATTAATGAACTGGAAAAGGGAGTAAAGAATGAGGTGATCAAATGTTCAGATGACACAAAGTTATTCAAGGAAGTCAAAACATGAGCAGATTGTGAAGAATTGCAGGCGGATCTTGTGAGATTGGGTTACTGGGCATCTAAATATTAGATGAAATTTAATGTGGACAAGTGCATAGGTAAAATAATCAAAACAATACATACACAATGCTGAGCTCTAAACTAGGAGTTACCACTCTGAAAAAGGACCTTGGAGTCATTCTGGACAATACACTGAAATCATCAGCTCTATGCATGGCAGTGGTCAAAAAAGAAAACGGAATGTTAGGAATTATTCGTAAGGGAATAGAGAATAAAACTGAAAATATCATAATGTCTCTCTATAAATATATGGTGTGACTGCACCTTGAGTATTGTGTGCAGTTCTGCTTGCCTTATTAAAAAAATATGTGGTAGAAATAGAAAAGGTATGGAAACAGGCAACAAAAATGTTAAAGGATATGGAACAGAGTAGTATAACTAGGGGTCACCCCATGAAACTGACAAGTAGCAGATTTAAAACAAATAAAAGAAAGCTTCCCGGCCCCCCTTCAATGCACAATTAAGTTGTGGAATTTGTTGACAGAAGATTTGGTCAAAGCCAGTAGTATAGCTGGGTTTTAAAAAGGATCGGACATGTTTCTGGAGGATAGATCCATTAGCACCTATTAGACGGGTAGGTTTTGGGGAACATAACCTCTTACTGTCGGGAGCTGGAAGTGAAAAACATGGAACAGATCACCCCATTGTGACCTGTTGGGTACTTCTCCCAACCGACTGAGATTGGTCACTTTCGGAGACAGGTGCTGGGCTCGATGAACTATTGGTCTGACCTAGTATGGTACTACCTGTGTTCTTATGTTATGTCCACTTGCTTTAGTAAACTCATCACAAAATCACTCCTGTAAATCTTAATATTTTAAACACATTCATGATCAGGATCAAGTGCTTTCTACCTTTCATCTGCAAAATGCATATCTGTTTGTCTATGGACAACAGAGGCTTCACTCTTCCATTCAATCTGTATCTCTTGCTATCTTCAAAACGAATTGCTTACATTCCACAGTACCTGATTCAAAGCTTTACAAAGTCTGCATTTGCAGCAGCAGAGTCTAGCATATAGAATTCCAGTTAACAACAATGGGTAAGTCATCATGACTGTAGACCAGGAGAACTTCCAAATACTGTGCTTTCTGAGTATTTGAAACGATACCCAGCAGTCACTGTGCAGTGTGCACGAGCCATAATACTGTGCACAATTAGTGTTTTTACACAGACGCAGGGGTGCTCAACACCAGAGCAAATCTGGAGGTTCACCCCCATGTCTTTTTGCTTGCAGATGTGCCTCACTTCATTTTAAAAGGACCCGGAGACTGCCGCAGTCCACAGTCAGCCCATGCAGTGCCCCTCCCCCACACCATAGAGTTGTGGGAGGATCGCCCACAGTACAATGGAGTTGCTGGGACAAACCCCAGCTTAGAGCAGGGCTGAAGCAGCCATCTACTGAGCAGACGGACAGCAGCCCCACCCCTGGCTGGTGCCACAGGGTTCAGCTGCCCACTCTGTTGCCGGTGCTCCTGATGTTCCGGAGCACCACTCTTGGGGATGCCCCTGGGCAGGGACAGCCTGCCCCAACTCTTCTCTGTTCTGCCTGCACATTTGGCATGCTGAGTTTAAATGGATGGGCCACCTGGGGGTGAGACGGAGCAGTGGTGGGACAGCTGTCCATGTGAAGACATCCATGTGTACAGCTGTCTAGAGCAGGGTGGGGAACGCCAAGCCCATGAGCCAAATATTATTCTACCCCAGTCTAGAATCATGTGGAAGGAAGTAAATTGTTCCTTGTGAAATTCCATACAAAAGGATTTTTCTTTCCATTTTGTTTTTCTTTTACTTGCAAAGTCAAAATTTTAAAATAATGGCTTTCTTTTAAAAAAAACAAAATATCTTGCAAAATCAAACAGATCCTGCACTTAAATTTGGGATGGAGATACTAGCCAAGATTGAAGGGCTTTATTTGAGGAACATGTTGAAAAGGGGTTGTATTACTGAAGTCCAACTGTATGGGTCTCATTTGTCTTTCCAGTGATGATGTTGGGGCTGAATGTAGGCATTCCTTTGTCTTCAGTAACATAAGGTAGCCAAGCATTTGATTGCAACTTCTTGGCAGGCAGGGATAACATAACTTGTCAAGGCCCACCCAATGAGGGTAGAGTTTGAACTCAGAACTCCCAGTTCAGAGTCCACCACATTACCCATAGACTGCTGCTCTGCCTCCCTGAAAAGGGAGACTTCTTTTCATCTTTGAGAAGCCCTTGGTTTTGTGATATTCTGCAAAAAGCAAAAAAAACAACTACAAAAAAAACTGATTAGGCTTTAGAGCAGAAACCTACTTGGGACAGAAATTCCGACCTGACCATGACTGCTTTGGTCTGGGCCTGAGCGTTGGTCTGGCCTGAGGCAGCTACAGGCTTCAGTGGGGCTACTCCTGAGTAAATGGTTTGTGGATTGTGGCCATGGTTCATAATTTGTTTAACACTAAGGCTCCCCAAACTGTGGGTTTAAATCTCAAATGGGATCATGGTATCTGTCGATGGGGATGCAATCACTACTGATATTTCATATATTTTGCAAGATTTTATTGCCATGTGGCCTTGTGGAACTAGAATTACATCTCAAAGTGGGGTCACACAGGCTAAAGATTTGGGAAGCACTGTTCTGATTCTGAAACGTGACTTTTTGAACCATCATCTTTGCTGATTATTCTCCTCTATAAGTGAAACAAATAGCTAATTTCCCATTTGCAAATAATAGTTGCATATTCAAACAGCTCCCTGAGTATCCAAATAAATAAATATTTGTGCCTTAAACCAAATTATTATATTTGTTTGTTTGGAATTCTTGTTTCGGTAATTTGGTTATTTTGGCCATTTGGGTTATTCCAGTTCAGATATCTGTTATTTGGTGCCAAATATTTGAACTGAAATAACCTCGTGCACAAAGGCAGATGTGCAACGCATAGCAATTGTTTCTGCACGTGCCTCATGAACGATATGAGCAAACACCTTAATAATTAATTGAGTTCGCTCATAAAATGAGCAGTTTCAAAGCTGAATACATCAAGCCTCTTCATCAAACTGCTGCACTCCGACACGCCAGCATTATTTTTAATTAGACACATGGGTACATACATGAAAAAAAATGAGGGCAAACAGGATTGCAGTTACTTTCATAGCTTGCAAGAGTTCCCTGATAGCATGCTGAAAGCTCTTGCAAGCACCCAGAGCCAATTTGTAGTAAAAAGCACAGAAAACACTGTAAGTTGGAGCACGCACAGTCCATTTCTTATAAATAAAATATCAAACGTGTTTAACCTGATTTTTATCTTGTACTGGGGAGAATAAGGAATCACAACTCCAATGAAGCCTGTGGAACTGCACATTAGGATGACAGAATCACAGAGATGGAAGGGACCTCAAGGACCTTGTAGTCTAGCCTCCTAGTTTAAGGAAGGATTCACCATTGCTACACCACCCCACTAGATTAATAATTCATCAATGGAAAAACAGTGCTTGGGTTATGTTGATAAGAACTGGTGCAAATATTGATTTAAAAGCTTGAATTTCTGGATGGACTCACTCTCCCAGTTGATAATTAATATACTTTACATACCTTTGTTGCTGTCTAGGATCATGGGATTATACTGAAGTCTCAAAATGGGATCACCAAAGCTAATGTTTGGGAACCAATGACCCAACAACCTATTTCATGGTATTTCTGCAAGACACTTTTTAGATTTTGAAAATCCAAACCTTTCAAACTATCTTGAGCTGTTCTTGTGGCTTCCCTTCCTCCAAGCCTCCCCTTTACTGAAAACTAATATCTGCATTTATGATATGTTTGGAAAATAAAATGCTAAATTGTAAAATGTTTCCCTTTGAAAAGAAGAAAAAGAAAAGAAATATAGCCAAGGGTGACCTTTGTATGCCTACTAGTTACAGAAGTCTAGCCAATCAGAAAATTGCTTCAGGCTAAGATACAGTCTCCAGTCTGAAAGGAACAGACATTATAAATGAACTTCCTGTGGCCTCAGACAGAAAGCCATACCCCTGAACTTGAAAGTGTCCAATGATGTATGAGAGGTAACTCCAATGCGTAGGGGACTTGGTGTGTTTCTTTGCCTCTAGTGCCATGCCATGAAGAACACATTCCCACTGTCAGCATTGCTGTCCAATTACACCAGGAAGAACTCCTTGCTGTCACCTTCATAGGTTCAGTGCTTAATCAACTCAGAATTTGCTGAAGCGTGCAGGGTGAGTGATTGTATCTGTGCACATGGGCTGTGTAGGCCTCCAACATCTTGTTTAAAGGAATAAATGGCAAATATACATATGGAGAAACAGACAGAACAACCAAGACGCATACACACACACAAACACGTGTAAAGGGAGAAAACGCTAAAGAGGTTGAACATAGGGGGAAAGTGATTGTACATAGAGAATGAGCGAGACACCAATTTGTAAGGTTGGGTTTTTCTCACTAATCTTCTCCAAGTTTAAAAAACAGTGATAATACAGACAGGCCTAGTTAACTTATAGTTATTTAAAATGCCCTCAGAATGTTTTTAATTAAAAATCAGTCATGTGTGAACTTCACATGTTCTGTGTTTCCATACGAATAATCTAAGATTTAGCCAGATTAACACAATGTTGTCTGAAAAATTCTCTCTCCCCTCTGTTTTTCTTTCCTTTCTCTCTACCCAAAACACCTCTCTTTGCTTTTCTTATATACTGTGCTGTCTTATGGGGGAGAACAAGAGAGTCTTATTAGCAAGGCACTCCACTCCCTTCTCCAGTGGATGGCCTGTCATCTAGTCCTCCCTCTCTCCATTAGCTGGGCTTCATCCCCTCCTACGTATTGTAAGGTTGAAACCAAAAGAGTGTAGCTACAATAGATACAGCTGCTGCAGACCCACCAGGGCCCACAAGCCTGTAGGGGTGGGGAGGACATGCTCCCTGATGCAGCTGCATCCCCTGCCACTGGAACATAGGCAAGGCCTAGGGATGGGCGAACGCGGTTCGGTAGTTCGGTGTTTTAGCCACCCGAACATAACCGAACACGATCCGAACAGGAGCCTTCTGAAACGCCTGCTGTTGGGAACATTGACTAGCTCAGAAAGTATTGGGAAGGGGGGAGGCAGAAAGTTTTGTTTCTTACTGCGCCC
>QEPC01007755.1:105300-148781 GCA_003113815.1 Sphenodon punctatus | reverse complement strand
GGGGGGGGGGGGGGGAGTCCTGTGCTTCCTTACATCCTGTTCCTTAGGCTGAACTGTTTTTTGGACACTGGGCCTGATGCTGCTGCTCTGACTCTGATCTGGACCTTAATCCCTCTGTTCTCTTTCCTGACCTGATCCTGCAAGTCTGCCCATGACCTGGCGCACTGATAGCTTTGATTGCATCAGACAAATTCTAAATTTAGCTTTAGTGCATTTAAATTTAGTGCATGTAACCATGCTTCTAGGGAATGTTCACTCTGCTTGCTTGTTTGAATGGTATTTTTATTATCGTATTTGTATTATGGCTTAGAAATCATGAGATTTAAAAAATAATAAAGGTTTCTTTTGATGTTTGATGCTGTAGCTCAGGGATGACTCCAATGGCTAGCAAATGGTAGTAGATACACCTGTCCCCTCCACCGCACCCCCCCCCAATATATCCTGTTACCCCTTCTACTGCCCCACCCTCTGGAGAAGTAGAGCTGCTTCATACTATATGTAACAAAATTCTCACTCCTCCAAAAATAGACTTTGTCACAACCCTCTCTCCACCAAACGTCTTATTCTAGCATTGTTCCTGCTGTAGCCAGGGCTCCATGAATACAGAGCTTCTGCAATTGTGGCAATTTTCACAGAATTTGGCATGTGTCCAAATTGCCACAGAAATTGATTCCGGCATAGTGGAATTATAAGCTGAAAGGGAGCATTAAGAGCCAGCCAATGGGGTGCCAGTGTTGTCCTCTGACAGCATAGAATCTGCACTCAAAGAGGAACAACTCATGATCCTTCTGATGAAAAAAAGATTATCGAGTCCCCACCCCTGAAACTTTGCTCAGAGGTCTAGGTGATCATGGGCTAAATTTTATGGGTGATGCTCACCTACATAAGCTCTGACTCCATATCTTTAGAATTACAGGCATAGAAAATTTGAAGAAGATGTGTCCAGTGCAATAATTATTCCCATGGTCAGTGTAAAAAGAGGAGGGGAGGCCGAGGGGACGTGTCCGTCTCTGGTTTTGGTGCCACGCAAAGGACAATTCCCTTAATTCTTTTCCCCAGTCTGACTCTGTCCCACTCCCACTTTTATGTGGTGGGCTAGAGGGTGGGGCTTTGGGACATCATGGGAGACTGAATTATCCTTTCTTGCATATGACTGTTACTCCACTTAGCCTCACACCTACAGTCAGGGCCCCATGTCTTCTACAAAAAAAATACCCAATTATGGAAGCAGATTAAAGTGTGCAAATTAAACCATGAAAGTATGTGGACTTGGAAAATATGAATGAGTCTTTCAGCATGTTATTGCATCGATTTTGATGTCTCACACCTTGTACACAAGACCAGGGCTGGCCTTACCACAGGGCAACCCAGGGCAATCACCCCCGACTGTGCTCTTTTCTGTACTTCCAGGGGCCCTACAGTGGCCTGCATTTTCATCAGGGCAGGGTGCAGGGACCCCACTCCCTCCCAGCAAAGCCCCAAACATGACCACCTCTAGGGCCCTGCAGAGGGGATGGGGGATCAGGAAGGGACTACCAAGGATCCTGCATTTTACCTTCACTCTGGGCCTTGCAAATTCTAAGGCCAGCCCTGCACAAGATACCACAGAACTTTCAAGTTTTTCTCTGCTGACAAAAGAACTAAAAAAAACAACCCCTCTTCTAAACCAAAAGTCAAGATTGTCCTCATGTCATCACCTGATTCTAGGATTTTAGGCTTTAAATCAGTAAATTTCATGAAACTTGTAATAACAAGATGAGAATTGGCAACATGGTTGTCATGGGCCCCTCTTCTTTCCATCATCCATTTGCTTTTGATCCCATTGTGTACTGGAGTTCAATTCCCTGCTCAGATTTGCACCTATTTAAATGCTAATTTATGTGAAATGGTTTAAGAAAGCAATTATGAAAAGGAAGCTGTAATCTTTCAGTGACTAATTCAGAGCAAACTCAGAAGAAGGGAGAAGACAGGCTAACAACATACATAGACTATAACCGATCAGTTTCACACTAAATTCATTGGGTTGATAAAGGATTCTGGTAAAATAGTGACAGATAAACTAGGTCTTTGTAGCATCCTATATTGTGTGTGTGCACCCAGCATACTTGAGTAGAAACATAACCTGCTTAATGCAAGTTTTAATATTTGCACTGAACAATTTAAATCTATTTCCTTTCATAATACATTTCTTTCTGAGTTTTCCAGATGACATTTTGTTGTAATTCCAGGAAATGACATTAAGTGCTGAGGTCTAAAACTGTTTACTTCATCTACAACTGAGAATTTCATCCATCCCATGTTCCTTAGGACCCCATGTCAGAGTGACTTCTCTTGGTACAGGGGAAAGCTGGATTGTGACTCGCTTTAAAGTCCCTCAGTGCTACTTACATCTAAGTCAGAGGAAACACTGTCGAACAATAGAAGATGCTTTCTCCTGCCAGAGAATGATTGTACTGGTCCTACAGCCCAGGCACAGATTAACACCTCATTGTTATAGGCAGTCAGCACACAAACTATTGTGGCCAACTTCAATAGTTTGAAAGAAACCTGGCTTTGACAGTTTAGAATTGACCTCAGTCCTCTTTCTTTTCAATTATCCTCCTATTCCTCTGAAAATGCTGTTGTGGTTAACCATGGTGGCTCTTTCAATCATCCTTATCTATTTGACTCCATCTTCAAGCATGCTATAGATGGCTTCCAAATTCTTGTAAGGCCCTTGACTTCAAATCCCTGGCCTCTGGTTTCCCACCAGCCTACCTGCTGGCATCACTACTCTGGCCTTCTGCCTGGTTTGGTTTTCTCCTCCTTGTGTCTCCTCTCAGCCCTTGTCTTAACCACACCTGCCTCATGTGCCTCTCTTCTGTGATTCCACCCTTTACCCTGTCTGTCTGTCTTCTGCCCCTGCCTCCCAACTTCCTGATTGGGTACCAGTCAGTATATATAGGCATGCTGGTAACAACAAGACGTTGGGTGGAGCAACTCTCTTACTCTCCCCACTTGGTTCTATGTTTCCCTGTCTTGCTCTAGTTCCAGTTAATAGCCTCTTGCTCTTAACCCTCCACTCTTGGCTTCCTGCCTTCTGTTCATTCTCTGTCCTAGGTTCGTAACTTCATATTTCCTGACCCCTTTGGTTCTTGAGGAGGAGGCTGTCTGGAAAGTAACCACACAAATGCAGGTTGTGCATGTGAACAAAAAGTGCGTAACATGTGTACCAAGTGTAGGATGTGGGCACATATCATGCATTTGGCATGCACACATCCTACATTTGGTGCGCGAGATGCACTTAGTGCGCACAACATGGACCTTGGATTGGCCCCAAAATTTCTAGCTAAGAAGATGAAATTGCATGGAATAAAATGATAGATTCCATGAAACAGAGTGAGGCAAAATTGCCAAAGTGAGGTTTTCTGTGAGGACACGAAAACTGATGCTGTCCTGAGGCTTTGTCACTGTATTGATTTACACTGCACTTTCTTAAAAGGGGCTTGAGAGCCACAAAGATATATTTGGAAAGAGAGGGGATCTTAGAATCTATTCAATAAGTAAGTTATCATAAGACTATGCATATTCATCAGGTGATCCTGACATGTTCACCCCAAAGTCAAGGGCAGGCTGTGACATTTCTGAACATCTTTAGTCACCAGTGGCTCACTGGGTATTAATAAATGTGATGGTGGCCTACACTTTGGCCAGCAGGCCGCTGTTATGTTAGTTTTTGTGCCACCAGATGTTCATCTGGGATTGCTCCTGGGCATGTTAGCAGTGACCCTGGGCTGTGATCCTAGAGACCTCCGACACCACAGTCCGCTACCATCCGCTCAATCTGGCCAGAGCAGACTACAGTGGACTATAACATTTGTTATGGCCTGCTGTGGCCCAAGCTAGATCAGGTCAGCTGTCACTGGCTGCTCATCATGGCAAGGGACAGTGCTGGCTGGCTGCTCTTTCATGCAGCTCACTGCCCTCCCCGGCGGTCCAGCTACATGAAATTCTGTACTGCAACCGGACCCACTCCTGACCGTGTCCACCACAGTTTCCCCTCCCAATCCAGGCTGGTTGCCACAGTGGTGCTGTCACTTCTGTTTTCACCCACTATGCTTCAACACATCACTAACCAAAGACACTTGGGCCACATTATTAGATTTATGTTATGTAATCAAATTCAGGAGGCCTGGTTTCAGTGTGTGAAACTCCCTGGATGCCAGTGATAGAGCTGGTTTTGGGGAGGAGCAACCAGGGCAATTGTACAGAGGACCCAGGCTATGAGAAGTCCCCAGCAGGCCAAGTCAGATATTGTCTAATGATACTGGAAAACATTTCACAGGCTATCAAGAACCTGTTCTATTTGATTCATGCTATGATTGATTCACAAGGGAGTGACTTATTACTTCATCCCATTGAAGATATGGCCAAATGGGCTCCTTAGTCTGTATGGATTAAACTGGAGACCTCTTTTTCTATCTGCATCGGCCTCTTCTCTGAGCTTAAATACCTAGGTCTAATAATTCTGTAAAGTACCAATCTCATGAATCTCTAGTGTGATCTAGTACCACCACTACTCACCTGCAGAGGGGGCAAAAGTACCTAATTCTCTAGGCACTACACTTGGAACAGATCATTCCCCCATCTTCAGAGCAGATCTATTCCAGAGAAACTGTATTGTGTGAAAATGCTTGTTTTGTGGTAACTGCCCCTAGATTTAGCTCTGACTCAGTGTGTGACTCTCTTCCCCTAAGGTAACAGCATATGAAGGATTTTGCGAGTTCCTAATCTGAAAGCTTCAGGGAATATTCTGAGATAACAGCTTTGAGTGAACAATGTCAAATTCTCTTGCATACTAAGATGCTTTGGAAATAGGCAACCCAGCTAAGGTCTGGAACAGTTGGAAAGTAGGTTGAGGCAGTGGAATTATGAATGAAACATTTGAGCGTGTTGGTCCATGCAGGGGCGTAGCGTCCACTGAGTGAACCCGGCATAAAGCCGGGGGCCTCTAGCTCCCAGGGGCCACTGCCTGGCCCCGTGGGGGCAGCCCCACACCTGGGCTGGGCTGGAGGAGGCCTGAGTGCAGGGTACCAACACATCATGGAGGGGTCCCCATCCCTCATCTGCCTATGCATGCTAGTAGTGCTGCTGCTGCTGCTGCTGCTGCAGCGGGACACCAATTAAATTGGGAGATAAAGCTGTTTCTAAACAAACTTCTCCCCATGTGAGTGATGAGAAGGTTGTTGTCTTGTAAATAAGGTTCTTCAAGATGGTTCCTAACATTCTCACAACTGGATTGTGCATGCTCATCATATTCAAATAATAGACCACATGATGGTCTCGAGCTCTTCTAGTATAAAAAGTGCTCTCCCTCCCAGAATGACAGTTCCTTCCAACCCTTTCTAGGAAAATAAGAAAATTCCATGCAGGGCTGGAAGGGTGGGTGTTGTGAGAATATTAGGAGAGATTTCGAAAAACCTTGTTTACATGGCAGCAACCTTTTGTTCTTCTTCAAGTGGCTCCTCAAAGGTCCTTTTTACATGGATCAACCAGGTTGGGCATCCATGGGCATGCTGGTGCATGGGCAGAGTGTACTCATGACCGCACATGCTTTCCCACTCACCCCCCACTCATCCGCACCCATGGAGCAACCGCAGTTTTCCCTGGTTGCTCCGTGCATGGGGACGAGTGTTGGGTGTGTGTGTGGGGATGTGTGTTAGGCAGGCGTGAGCACCTCTACTCACCGCAAGCACCACATTGTTCACATGGGACTCCCCCACCCATGAACATGAAGAAACTGCATGTTCATGGGTTGGAGAAGCCCATGTAGAAAGGGCCACCTTCTCACAACTGCCTTACTTATATTATCTTATGTAGGAATTTAGGATGTAAAGCAATATCTATTCTATCTTGGAAAATCTGCAAAGATGGTTCTGACATTATTATGGCTGCTATCTCACTAACTCTTCTTAATAGAGTTAATGCTAATGAATACTGTCTTTAAACCCCCACCCCATAACTAGTTCATTTGTTCCCCCCATATAATCAATTCATGCTGCCCCAGGGTCACAAATGAACTGGTTATGGGTGGGGGGCAGAAATGGTTATGGGTGGGAGGCAGCATGAATTGATTATGGGGGCACAACTGAACTGGTTATATACATGTCTCTTTGCCTGGTATAATGCGCTTAATAGGCTGGGTGCATTTTGGGTGTCTTGTGTGTTTGATAGCAGCGCCCCCAGGCCTGCCGAGCTGGGCAGCACCCCTAGACCCACCAGTGGGACACAAAGAGGGGGCCCCATCTTGACTTCTTGGCCAGGCATCCATTCCACCCTAGCTACATCCCTGGGTCCATGACATGCAAATAATGGAGACAAGAACATGGTGACGCTGTCAGGTCAGGCATAGGGCATCAGTCTGCACTTACTATGCATGCACCCAAATTCCAGCTGGGAAGCAGAGGTAGCGGCAGCACCTCAGCAATGAGGACAGACTCTTTGGGGGCATAGAAACCACCCTGCATCCATCCTTCCACTATTCCAACCCCATCTTCCAATTCTCCGAGCTCCTGACTGGATCAGAGGCTAACTTGAGTGGTGACACCACTCCACTCACTATGACAAGGAGTGGTCAGGGTGATCTTTGTGGAGCCACTGCTTCAAAAGTACTCTGATAGCATGCAATGCAAACCCATAGCTAGTGTAGCCTAGTGGATAAGGTATTTGTCTAGGAGATGAGGATTTAGATTCTATTCTCTTGTGGAGCTGCACACCCCTCCCATGGAGAGTCAAAGGTGGGTGGGTATGGCATTCTATCTTCTGCACCAGGATCCATTGCAACCTAGTTCTGCCTCTGACAGTAACATATAGGCTTCTGTTAGTTTGTATAGTATATTTCATCTGCTTTATTGAATCCTATGGGTCAAGCAGAACAGCTTGAAGAAAGTCTTTGTTGCACTAAGACTGCTTTTACATGAGCGGTTGAAACCAGCATATTGAAGAACGCACTGGCAGAAAAGTCATGCAGGGTGCATGTATACACACCAGAAGTAGCCACCCCGCTATAGAAATCACTTCCCACGGGGTCTTTTAAAAGGTGCATTTTGGAAGCTTCGGTATTGGGGCTTCCAAAATGCACTTTTAAAAAGACCCCACAAGTGGCGATTCCTATGGCGTGGTGGCTGCTTCTTTTGCATGTAAACCCACCCCACATGGCTTTTCAGACAGCGCATTCTTCAATGTGCTGGTTTCAACAGCTTGTGTAAAAGCAGTCTCAGCTCCATACTTTATTTCCCCAGCCATGAGTTTCTGAAGAGGGTATACTAAAATGCTTCCAAAATTGCACCACATTCTCACTGGCACTGAAGCTGTATTGGCCACTGGAGTTTCAACCATCAGAAACAGATGAGATGGACTGGAAGAAAACACCACATAGCAAGATTGTGAGGTAGACTGCACACCCACCCAGCCATTCTTGAAGACCTGGGGAAAAATATGAAACTGAGCTGC
The DNA here is from genome assembly GCA_003113815.1 of Sphenodon punctatus. Classification (NCBI taxonomy): domain Eukaryota; kingdom Metazoa; phylum Chordata; class Lepidosauria; order Sphenodontia; family Sphenodontidae; genus Sphenodon; species Sphenodon punctatus. The sequence goes on along the minus strand of QEPC01007755.1, from coordinate 141,290 downwards.
TTTCCCGGTTTGAGGATTTAGAACAAGGGTGAGAAACCTGAGCCTCATAAGTCAAATCAGACCCACAAATATTTTTTATTTTGTCCCCTTTCAATTCCTGTATCTGACTCCAGATTCAGTCCCTACCCTCAACCTCTGAAAGAGTGATCACAGAAATGAGGGCATGCACTCAAGGATAGAGGATGGCTGCATGACGTAGATCAATGAATGATATGAATCCTTCCCCCCCCTTCTCCTATCCTCTTCCCCAACTTCTATCTGGTCCATGGAGTAGGGATGTGCGAGCGCAGTTCAGAATTTTGGGATTCGGCCCAAACTCAGGGTGTTCAGCCCATTCACAAACACCCCGAATCTGAACCAACCCCGCCTGAACTGACCGAACAAAGTTCAGGTTCCGAACATGTTTGGAAGGGGGGCGGGGGGAAGGGAGGAAGCTGGTTTTCCCCCCCCCTCTAGGTTGCATGGGTGGAAGGGGCGCCGGGGAGCACCTCCCCCCCCATGCTGGCCAGTCTGGAAATTTATTTTTTTAAGTCCTCCACCCCAGGGATTGCCCTACCTGGTGGTGCCAGAGCTCTGGCCCTGGGTCCGGCAGCGGCAGCACTCTGGAGCGCTTCAGGCTGCTACTAGGCCTTCCGGGTCAAACCGGAAGGCCTAGTAATGGCCTGAAGAACTTCGGAGCACCGCTGCTGCCGGACATGCCACTGCTGCCACCAGACCCAGGGCCCCAGTACCACCAGGTAGGTCAGGGTCCGGGTATGGCAGTGGTGGCGGCAGTGACGGCGGACCTGCCGCCACTGTCGCTGCTGCCACCGGACCCAGGATCAGAGCCCTGGCACCACCGGATAGGGCAATCCTTGGGGTGGGGTGGGGTTAAAAAAAAAATCCAGGCTGGGCAGGGGGGGAGGTGCTCCCTGGTGGCTCTTCCACCCATGCAGCCTGGAGGGGGAGGGGGGGAGGGAAAACCACCCCCCCGAACGGGTTTGGCCCTAATGGGCTAAACCAAATGGTTTCAGGTTTGACCGAACCCCTAACGGGCCAAACCCCAAAAGCCCAGGGGTTCGCACATCCCTACCATGGAGCTTGTACTGATTTTCAAAGTAGTCCACAGGAAAGGTTCCCCACTCAGTTTCAGCCTCTTCTCAAACCAAGACCTTGGACATGTGGAGGCCACTTCACTTTCTCCTGAACTACACTTTGGTACCATGCAAGCACAGAGAAGAAGCCCTGGTCACTTATCATATAGCCATAGGAGCTAGTGGTGTGCATTTCATTTTTGATATTTTGATAACAAAATGAAATTTTGGTTTTCTGTTTTCGTTATTACAATAATGAAAACAAAAACTATAATTACAAAATCAATAACGACTTTTGTTTTTTGCTATAGTTTGTTATTGCCTGGCAGAGTGTCAGTTATTCTTGGAGGAACAACGTAGAGAGGGGGGAAGGGAGCAGTGTTAAACTCTTGAACTGGGACTGTGATGGGAGGGGTGAGCAGACAACAAGAACCTGATGGATGTAAATCACTGACCAATGAGCATCACAAGCAGATCCCAGCCAGTTGCAAGGCAACTTGTGATTACTCAATGCCTCCTGCCTCCCAGAACCAATGATGGGAGCTCTGGGGAGGGCAATGGCACACTGCAACATTTTATATTGTCAGGTCAAAGCTGTTTGACTCTTGTTCTGTGTTAGCGCTTGCTGTGTCAGGTTGCATTTACAGAAATCTGGTGCTCGCACTAAAAATCTTCCCCAACCATCAGTGTTATACATTATATATCTTATCTTTCCTTATACCCTTTTACCTTTTCCCTTCCCCGTCTGTCTTCTCTTGTACACACACACACACACACACATATATATATATATATATTATATATATATATATATATATTAAAATCACACTGCATGTAAATATGCCACTTGTGGGATTTAAACGTGACATTTCACGAATTAAAGTCGGTTGCGTGTTTTTTAAAGCCGCAAATTAAACACCTCAGTGTTGAGTTATTTATATATATATCACACACACACACACATATATATATATATTATATATATATATATATATATTAAAATCACACTGCATGTAAATATGCCACTTGTGGGATTTAAACGTGACATTTCACGAATTAAAGTCGGTTGCGTGTTTTTTAAAGCCGCAAATTAAACACCTCAGTGTTGAGGTATTTAATTTACAGCTTTAAAAGCATGCTCGACTGGCTTTAACGTGCAAAATGTCACGTCTAAATCCCACACATGGCATATTTACATGCAGTGTGATTTTATGCAGTGTGTTTGCCATGCACCTCTAAAAGCAGCCACAGATATAGATCATGACATGGCCACTTTTAGACGTGCATGGGGTACTTGCAGTGTGAAATCACCTGGTATTTAGTCTGTGGATTTAAAAGAATGTGCAACCGGCTATAATGCACAAGAAGTCTCATCTAAAGCCAGCCAATGGGATTTTTACATGCTGCATGACTTCACACTGCAAGTTCTACGTGCACATGTAAAAGCGGCCATATATTAGATATACATGGGGTTTTTTCCATTTACCTTCCCCTATCTGTCTTCCCCTTATGCACACAGCAAGCAGTGCGAGGCAACGGCGTGACCCACACTGCTGTGACCCCCAAGCCCACACACCCCACAGCCTGGGGTACGAAAAAGGCATGGGTCCTGCTTCATCCCCCAGACTGCGGAGTGTGGGGGATCGGGGGGTCACATCTGACAGGGTGCAGTGTTGCCCCATGCAGCTTGCTGTACTAGCAGGGCACGTGCATGCCTGAGTGCCTGTGGACTTTCACTGCGCCTTGCGTAGACACATTTTGTGAGGGCCGCAGGATTGAACCCACAGATATTAGTTGTGTATGAATATAGATGAGATATTATATAGTAGGGGTGGGAAGTTCGGTTCTCCCGAGAACCGAGACAGCCGGTTTTTGCAGTATCAGATTTAATCCGATAATCCGATAAAACCGGCCATACTGGATCTTTACAGTGGTGCAGGTTTACCAGATTTTTTTTAAATGGCTAGGTGGCAGTACTTTGCACAGTTTTTTGTTTAGAGTAGTTTGAGTCCCTCCCTGCCCCCTCCCTTAGGTGCAAATGGTTACATTTGGTGCCCTTTGTTACCCTGTCTTGGATTGGTTGACTTTTTTGAAATAAAAAAAGGCATCCAATCCTGAATGTTTCCTTAGGTGTACTGATGTTTGTGGGCACTTGACTGGCTTCTGGGGCTGGCCAATAATCTTAGAATTTTTCTTTCTTTCTGGGGGACCTTCTGGAGCTTGTGCTTGGCCAACCATTTTACAGCAGGCTTGAAGACTGGAAGGATCCACAGACTGCTGGAGGTGTGTGTGTGTGTGCTACTGTTGGTAAGTTTGGGGTTCCTTAACTTCCTTTGTGGTTTTATGGGATTAGTACAGGTTCCCCCTGGTGCCCTTAGGAAGGGGGATGGGGAGGGTAGTACCTAGACTCAGTGTTGTGATAGGGATAGAATGGCAGGGAGGTGTTCATGGTAGCCTGCAGGACATGTGCTGTGGGAGCTGGGCACCTGGTGGGCATTGGGAAAGCAGCAGCTGCAGCATACATTGTCAATTTGCCATGATGAGTTTGCATTGGTACAGGGGGAGGGGAACGGTGGCCTTGCCACCATGGTGTGTGTGGTTTTCTGTTGAATCTTGCCCTGTGTTGTTTTGGAGTGTGGGGGTGCCCTGCTTGTGGTTGCATGTGGTGGGTGGTTGATGCTTTTTGGAAGCTCTGCCAGTGTGGGATGGGGAACAGTGCCCTTGCCACCTGTGGTTTTGGGGTGTGGGGCTGCACTGCTTGTGGTTCTGTTGAATTGTGTCTTCAGGTTTGGGGGTGGGGGAGTTCCTGAGTTGCCAGGCCAATGGTGAGGCATGTGCGGGCACTGCAGTGGCTGGCTGAGGCTTTTTTGACGCTCAGGCAGTGGGGGAGGGAAGAAAGATGGCTGTGTGATGCTGCCAACTTGCTTGTGTTGACTTGACTTGTACCTTCAGGTTTGAGGTGATGGCCCTCAATCTTCTTTTTGCTATACTAAACATGGACTAAAATATTTTTTTTCTTTTGCATTCCCAAGCCATTGGAGAGTGTTGGAGTGGACTGTTGGCAATGTCGGACGTCATGTGCGAGTAGCCAGCAGCCAGCTGCAGGGTAAGTGAGTGTCATGTGACACACCTCCACCGCACCACACCTCACCCCCTTGCTCTACCCCACATCTACCTCACCCCCTTGCTCTACCCCACCCCCACCTCACCCCACTCAGTCTAACCACCCCCTTTCTCTATCCCACCTCTACCTCACCCCCTTGCTCTATCCCACCTCTACCTCACCCCCCCTTGCTCTACCCCACATAACCTCACCCAACTCACTCNTATATATATATATATATATATATATATATATATATATATATATAAATAAAATAAATAAGAATTAAAGGTTAGGAATAGGAGTGATACATAGCATATGGAAGTTTATTTATATAGATACTTAAATAGGAATATATTGGATACATACTATAGGTTATTAGGTTTAGGTTAGATTCTATACATACATATTACATATTGTGAACTACTGCATCATAATGAGAAAGGGAGTAAGGAGTTCAGAAAAGTCTGGGGCAGGTGACTGACAAACACAGAAACAAAGCCAAAAATTAAATTTTCATTGTCACATGATACCAAAACCAATACCGATACCAATAACAACAGAGATAACGAAAAACAAAATTCCGTTAGTAACAAAAAGAATTAGCGACATTTTTAATAACAAAAATGAAAAACAAAAAAGAATAATGACATTGGTCCCTGGTGCACACGTCTAGCAGGAGTAGCTTTATAGTTAAGGCAGCTTGCACACACTATTAAAATCATTAAAATTCTACTCAATATAAAATTAAGATGACGTATTCTATCATTGTGAAATTCTGTAGAGAGGAACTCTTTTGTGAGGAGTAGAATCTGTCCAAATTTAAGAAGAATCAGTTTGGAAACACCTGAGTTATAAGTGTTTGAAAACCAGGCAGAGGATTTTTTTCCCTGTTTTTTTGCAACCATCTCCTGTTGACAAAGAAAAATGTGTTTAAAAGATATTTGTTTGTAGGTGTAGCGGTATCAGAAAATTCAAGTGTGTGATTTTGAGACTCTGTTGTGTAGTTTTAAAGTTAGTACATTTTGCAGTTTCCCATTTTATCCAACAGAGAGAGTGGGCGAGTTTGTGGATTTATGTTATGCATACACAGTGAGGTGGATTTGTGAATGGGGCTCCCTATTTCTTGGTACAAACAACATCCAACCTTGGGGGCTGCTTAAGTCTGAGAGAAGGCCTACTATTCTATCAGCCATGTTCTGTAATAAGCCTTGCCACAGGGTAGAACAAGGCTGATAGATTAGTAGCCCTTCTCTCAGACTTTAGCAACTCCCGAGGTTGGATGCTCCAAGAAAAGGGAGGTCATTCACAGCTCCACCTCAGCAACACGACACTAGCTTGGACACAGCCCACCCTGAGAGCAGTGAGAGCAAAGTCATCAGCACTTTCTATCTAGATGGAGGAATGAGGTATGTGAAACAATGGAGAGGGGAGAAATCTGGGGAGATCTCATGGATGTGTTGCTGCTCCAGATGGCACTGCCCTCAGGGCAATCTGAGAGCCCAAGCTAGTGTCAACCTGCTGAGATGGAGCTGCAAACAGGGCTCACTATTCCTCCTTACAAACGGCACCCAAACCTGGAACCTGGACTTCTGGGTTCTCTCCAAGGGGAGTGAGGGCTAGAGGGTTAGAGCAGAGGGATTGGGAGCCGTGACTCCTGGGTTTTGTGTGAGGTGAATGGAGGCTAGTAGAGCTGAAATGAAAAATCTCTGAGAGTGCTTTTGCTTTCATTCATGCAAGAAGGAAATCTACTGGCCCTTTTGCATTTCCCATGATTTTCTGGGGATGGGTGTGTTGGAGACATGATTCCTGGGTTCTTTGGGAGGGGAGTGGGGGGTAGTGGGTTAGAGCATGGTAGGGGCTTAGAGCCAGAACTCCTGAGTTCTGTGGGAGGGGATCGGTGGGGGCAAAGTGTATGTATGTTTTTCCATGTGCTTTCAGTTAGATTTGGGATAATAGGACATCAAAATACTGGGGGGTGTGTGTTTATCGGGGAAAGAAGCTTGATAGGTACACAATGTGTGTTGCAAGACAAGACTGGGGCTGCCAGGGGGTGGGGGGCAGTGTGTTTCCCGGGAGGGGCCCTGAGGTGCTTTGTGGGTATATATCATGGAACAGGGCTGAAAGATGGGTGATGTGTATTCAGGGAGAAGGTTTACAGGACAGCTGCTGCCTGAGAGAGGAACTAAACATAAAGGAGAAATTGTGGCTACAGTGGAGACAGGGATATTGGGGTGGGGAGGAGATTCCTGTCACCAGCATCTATGGGTATTTTCAGACGTTACGAGATCACGCTCAACTACAGTCAATTCCTTGTGGTTGGGAATGGTCCCGTAACATCTGTTGGAGAACTGGACGTTCCCCCCCAGATGTTTACCACACTCAATCCCCGCTGGGAATCACATTCACCACGCGATTGGCTGGATCCGTGGGGCCGGCGCCAATCGCGTGGTGAAGGAGATTCCCAGCGGGGATGAAGGGGCCCATCACGACTGGACAGGAATCACGGTCCGGAATCCCTGCCGGGATTCTGGCCTGTGGTCATTTTGGGTGGGCGCTGCAGCTGCATTGGCTGAGGCACCGGCCCGTCTCTCCAGAGGGTGGGCGGCAAGGGAGTGTAGAGGGGGAGGGGCCGTGCAGCTGCATGTTGCGCCGGGTGGCCCCGCCCCCTCCCTGATTCCCCTCCGGGATCCCCTGGCACGTCTGTTGGCCATGCCGGAGTGATCCCGGTGGGGAATCTCAGGGTTGATTCCGTGACGGGGTGAAGCCGCACCGTCACGTCTGAAAACACCCAGTGTTGTCCCCAACCTGCAGAGGGTATTTTCAGATGTTACAAGATCATGCTCAACCACAATGAACCACGGTCAATCCCACAGTGGCACCAAAGCACCCTGAACGTCTGTTTGGCGGTCGCCAGATGTTAACCACAGTCAATACCCACATGGGGTCAATTTCAACCACGCTTCCAGGGCTCCCTGTTGGACAATCTCTGAAAGAGTGGTCAACAAGAGATTCCCACTGGGAAACAACAAAAAGTAATGTCTGGATGGCAATCACTTGCCGGAATTAAAAAAAAATGATTCCCAGCCAGGGACAAAGCACACAGCATCGCTGCCAGGCAACCAACAACAACACAGCCACCGGAGGGAGATTTAAAGGGAAACCTGCAGCAGGGAAGTGTGGCGGGATGGAGTGAGGTGGAAGAGAGTGGCGGGAGAGAGAGCGAGGGAGGAGGAGAAGGAGGAGGCAGGGGTGGAGGAAGTGCAGGTGGAGGAGGGGGAGGCGGGGGTCATGCTGAGGATGGAGGAGGCAGAGGGACAATACCCACAGCAGCCGGGACAGCCCCAGGGAAAGCAGGCGGACTGGGGGAGGAGGCACCCCGTAAATGGGTACAAGGAACCAAGGGGAGGGAAACAGGGGGCACAGGGGCACCCAGGGGGGGCAGGGGGGCATCCCGGGCACCCAGCAGGGATGGGGGGAAAGGGGGCAGCCTGTGAGAGGGTCCAGAACCACACCCAGCATAACCCCCCATCCCTTGCATCCCGCAGACACGGAAACGGGCCCAGGTGGACGAGCCCCCGAGGACACCGGCCCAGTCCAGGTGGAGGAGGAGTAGTACCCACAGGGGATTCACGGGAGGAAGCCCTACCACAGTGGGGGCTTCAGGAGACCCAGGACTTCATGCGGATCTGGGGGACCCTGGAGTACCTGTTGGAGCTCGTGCTCAACCAGCGGAACGAGCACGTCTACCAGGACATAGTGTGGGAAATGGAGGCAGCGGGGCACCATCGCACCATCGCACAGTGCCGCTCCATGTCCAAGGAGCTGAAGAGGGGTACAAGGCCATAAGGGACAACAATAGACGGTCCGGAAACGGTGCCCAGACCACCCCCTCCTACGATGCCCTGGACCGAATTCTGCACATGAAGGGCTCGATAGTCATCCCCATGGCTCGTGGGCAGTGCAGTGGTCCAGGGCAGGGAACAGGCCGAGGTACCCCCTCCCCTCAGTGCTCCCATGGTAGACACAAACTCCAGGGCCCGATACCCCCGGGAGGAATGCCCCGGGACCTCCAGCACCTGCAGCCCCCCCGGACAACAGCCCAGAGAGCACCCACCCCCAAGCCAGACAGGCAGAGTCTGAGGCCGGCATCTTCATCACCCTCAGCCAGTGATCCCTGGGGGAGCATTCCCATACCGAGGGGCTGGCCTCGGAAGAATCGGATGCCAAAATTAAGGGTAAGCGGGCAGCCGGGAGGGGAGAGGGACTGGGTCCATGGGGGCAGGGACCAAGGGGGGAATGAAGGGGCTGGGGAATCCCCAGCCCCCACAAGCAAGACGGGAAGGGGGCCCAGGCCCCGCCCGCCCACCCCTACACCAACAACCCCCCCTTTGCCCACAGGGCATGGAACACCGCAGCACCAGACACAGGTGGGTGAGCAGGCCGGCACCAAGGAGTCCAGGCAGCAGGTGGAGGAACCAGGTGAGGCACGCGGTCTGGGTGGGAGGGCCCACTGGGGCACCGGGAGGGGGTCCCGGGACACTCGGAGGCAGTGGGAGGCGGGTGGGAAGGATCCAGGTAACACACCCAGGGGGCCATGGAGCCCCGGTCCCATCCCAGGGCCGAGGGTAGGCTCCCGGGGTGGCAGGCGACTCACCTTCCTGTACCCTACAGGGCAACCCCAACAGCCACTGTCACCAGGACCCATGCCTCCAGAACAGCTCATGAGGGAGCACCGGACATGGGTCCACCGTTGGAGGGAGGACCAGGCAGAGGATATTGTCCAGACATCAGCAGAACAGGGGGGAAAGGATGATAGCGGCCATGGACCGGATGGAGGTGGCCATCGAGCGGTCCCTGGAGCGGGCGGAGGCATGGGACATGAGGCTCCAGGCTGAGGTGCACCTGAAGCAGAGGCGAGAGCGCCGGGAGAACAGCAGGCATAAGGAAACGCTCGGGTGGCTGGAGCAGACCATCACAGGGAGGGTGCGAGAGCACTCTGTCAAAATGGACAGGTCCCATGATATTGGGACCTTCTTGCTCCTGCACACTGGCACCATGTGTGCCTATGTGATGACAGCCACCACTCCAGGCACCCTGCCTTCCCAGGACCCCATGCTGGGCACCTCGGCGCCCCCACCTCATCCCCAACCGCCCCAGCCACACCCACAGGAGCCGCGCATCCACCTTCTGGTCCCCCCTGCCCTCCGGATGGTGCAGCCACTCAGGGGGTCCCCCCGGGTCCATTCCAGGGCTCACCCTCCCCCCAACTGCTGCCCCCCCCGCTGGCCCAGGAGGCAGCCCAGGACACTGCTGGGGACACGGACAGCTGGGGGGGAGGGGAGTTCACAGAGCTCTGTAGCGAACACTGGGCACTCAATGGGGTGTCCCAGGAAACATGGGGGACAGGGGGGAAGGGGTGGAAGGGGGAGGGCAGTGTGACGTGGGGGGCACTATAGGGGGTGGGGCCCGGCTGGGGTGGAGGGAGAGGGGTCTGGTGCACATGTACACGTGGGTGAAATAAATTGTGGTTGCACTATACTGCCTCCCGTGCCCACTATTGGGTGACAGAGGTGGGGTATCGGACCGGCTCCTGTGTAGGGGCCGGGCTAGGGAACCCCCGGGGTTGGGCCGGGTTGCTGCAGCTCTCACACCTCGGCCTCCCAGCTGATATGCCTCGCCAGGGCATCCCGGATGCGCTTGGCATAACGGTACTCCTTCGGGTTCTCGGCGTTCACGTACAGGGGCACCGGGCCGGGGGGCCAGTTGGGCTTGGGGTATTCCAGGGATGCCCCCTCGGTCTCTCACACGTTGTGCAGCACACAGCAGGCACCGATCACCAGGGCCAAAGTCTCCACGGTGTAGTCCAGCCAGCCAGCGAGGCTCCTCCAGCACTGCTTAAGGGCCCAGAAGGCTTGCTCCACCACAGTCCTGCTGGAGCACAGGCGGGTATTTTAGAGCACCTCCGCAGGGTTGCGTGCGACTGGGTAGAATTTCATTAGACACCGGGTGATGGGATAGGCAGGGTCGCTCAGGAGACAGAGGGGCATCGGCACCCCCTTGATCCAGGTCATCCCCATGTCTGCAAAGTCCCCCTGGAACATCCGGGCATAGAAGGGGGAGATGGTCATGATCCGGGCATCGTGACTGTGGCCGGAGTTGGTCTATGAACCAGCCCCGGTGATCCACAATGGCCTGCAGCTGCAGTGAGTGATACCCATGCCTGTTTACATACTCATCAGCTTCCCCTGTAGAGGGGCAGAGGATCTCAACGTGGGTGCCATCCACAGTACCCATGCAGTTGGGGAAGCCTCCGGCCGCAATTCCTGCCATCACGGCCCCCTGATCCACCAGATGTCAGCCTCAAAGACATCCTGGAGGATACAGGCAACGGTGCTCAGGCCAACCCCAAAGTGCTGGGAAATGGACCAGCAGGGGTCTGGCATTTCTAGAGGCCAGACTCCTATAGCCACCCGCTGGACCATGGGAATGGGGGTCCTCATGGGGGTGTGCTGTTGCTCAAGCCAGGGCGTAAGGAGCTCAGTGAGCCAGAGCAAGGTGAGCTTGTCCATCCTGAAGTGGGCCCTCCAGGCTATCTCATCCCATTGGAGGTGCCCGACCGCCTCGCAGATCGCCGAAGGCCGGGTTCGGCCCCGGCTCACAGCCTGCTGGTCTGCCCCAGAGAGCCTCTGCACCCTGAGCCGGGCAAGGGCTTTCCTGCACCCATGGTGGGCCCTGCGGGCCCGTGCAGCTCTCCAGGCCAGGGAAACCTGCAGGCGGGCGCCCAGGTGCTGCTCCATGGTAAGGAGACACAGCTGCTCGGTGTAGTCATGGTACCACTCGGCTGCAAGCGCAAGGTGCATCCAGTAGGCGGCTGCCCTGTTCCGCTCCATGGTGGTGGGGTCCCCGGGGGTTGGGGTACGGTTATTATGGCCCGGTAATGGCCTGGGTGGGCCGGGGCACCTCCCCCGGCTTCCCGGGCCTCTCATTGCGATGCTGGTGTCCGTGGGCATGTGGTTGGGTGCACCTGCTGCCCAAGCATGGGGCCTAGCGCATGCATGGGTGCGCACGGCTGTGCATTCCTTGTGCAGCTGCATGCCTTCTGCCATCACCCCACCTCCCTGTTTGTAACACCGTGTCCTTGCTGGCCTGATTAGCCATCCTGTTTGGGCGCATGTTTCCTGCAGCTGTGCCAGGTCCTCACCCCACGCCTCGCTCTGTTGCTATACAATGTTGTGGCCTGTGCCCGCCTCGCTTGTCCTTGGGACCCCTCGGACCCCCTCCCCCCCATCTCTGGAGGGTATGTGTGCCCTCCTGTCTGTGGTGTTAGTCTCCCTGTCTGGCTGGACCATGGCTGGTTGTGCTTCCACCGGGCTCCTGCTTCCCAGCCCCCATGGGGCCTCCCATAGCTGGACCTTCCATGAGACCATGTCCCTGTGTGACCTGTGGCATACCCCGGCTGTGTAGCTGCTCCTGGGCTGCCTCCAGGTGGGTGCTTATGCGAGTCTGAGTTCTGGTCTTCGCTACTTCGGCTATGAGGTGAGCGCTCGTGATTGCCGGCTGCATGCAGAGATGCTGGTGCTGGTTCCCTTCCCTGATGGGTGCATCCCAGAGATGAGGTGCTCTGATGTGGCCATGTCCGTGGCGGAGACCGTGTCTGTGCTGTCTGTGTGCAGCCTGGTCACCTACATGATCTGCCTTGCGGAGGGGGCCCTGCCTTGGCCGTGTCCTACTTTGGCTCTGTTCACGGGACCAGTGGGTACCAGTGCTCCCGTGGGGCGATGTATCACCGGCTGTTAGAGCTGGGTCAGCTTCCGTGGCCTCCTGCTGCTGACTACTGCATGTCTGAGCCTACCGCGCTGGAGCTGTCGGCGCTGTCAGGCATGTGGGCCCGTTTGGATGTGCAGTTGGGGCTGTCCATTCAGGATCCATTCGATGCCTACTACCTGATCGCCCACCACATGTCCTTGTTGGGGTACCGCCGGGGCATGATCCATTGACCCCACCTGGTTCATCCAGTGGGGCACCCGGCCCCTGGGCCCGTCATGGTCCCCAGCAGCTGGCTGTGAGTCCCGGTGTGCCTCCAAGTGCCCCGGTTGCCTGCCCCCATGTGGGCTTCCGCCCCTGCCTGTGAGCCAGGTTCCACTGGCTGACCCCCCCGATGTCTCTGCCATGCTGCTGTGCTGCCTGCTTCCCGGGATGCTGCTGCCCCTGCCTGTGGCTCCAGGCCCTCTCTGGCCCCACCCCCCCATCTGCCTCCACACCCGGTGTTCCCCTCTGTGGTTGCTTTCCCCGGTGCCTGGGTCGGGCTCTCTGCATGGCCTCACCGACACGCCTGTGTCCAGCGGACTGTCCTCACCCGCCAGCACTGCCATCTGTGGCCCCTGTCCCCCCCTTGGGTGCCTGTGTGACCTCAGGGTTCTGGGGTCCCCTGACTGCCCCTCCAGGCTTCTTCCTGGGGGGTGTTTCATGTCCTTGGACCTGCTGTGCTGCACCGGCTCTCCTGCCTGCACTCCATTGGCCCCTCGCTGGGGTGTGGGGTCTGCGTGTGCTTCCTGGACCATTCCCGGCCCACTCGCTGTGCCGTGTGTGCTCCTGTTGTGCCTTGGTCCCGGGCTCCTGGCCCCCACCCTTCCGGGACTCTCTGTGTTGCTGTGGGGGTGCCCGTGCAGACAGTTCTGCTGTGGGGGTTGTGGTTGCTGTTGCCAGTGTCCTGCCCTGCCCCTGTGCCCTTCCCCACCTTCCCTGTTCTGCACACACACACCCCGTGCCCGGTGTGTCTTGTGTGTTGTCAGGGAACCCATGTCCCCCCTTCCCTTCCTTTCCCTTCTGTGTGTGTGTGTGTGTGTGTGTGTGTGTGTGCACGCACCCAGGCGTGTGCTTGTGCAGTGTGTTCCACTGTGCCCCCGTTGTCTGTGTGCCTGTTGTGTGTGGTACCTGGCCGGCTCTTCTCCCTCTCCCCCTCCCTTCCCATTTCCCTTGTGTGGGCATTCCCTTTTGTGCCTTTTGGCTTCGTTTGCCCTCTGGTGGCCATGTCTGTGTCCCGCCCCTGCCCAGTGGCTTATGGGTGTTTTGACCATGACCGGGAATCGGCATAACGTCTGTTGCGCTGGCCCGTGATCTGCCGGCCCGATTTCCTGCTGTGATTCCAGTCCCGTCAAGTCTGTTCGGGGCTTTTATTGACCCCGGGGGGTGGTTGTTCTGTTCACCCCCACTGGGAATCCACTGTGGTGAACCGGGCACCCGTAATGTTTGAAATCACCCAGAGAGAGAGGATTGGGATTGAAAGACCAAGGCAAAGTGTAGGGTCATGGAGCCTAAGTTGTAAGCAAGCACAATATGCAAGACTGTATTCCATCTTTACTGCTTATATGGTGTTTAAGTTAAGGTGGAAGCCCTAACATAGCTTTTTGGAGCATGACTGAATTTGTAAGATCCTTAACTCCTCTCTTAAACCGAAGGCTTTTTGATCCTAGAATTTATTCTTCTTCATCCCTATTCCCTTCAGTGTGTCATCCACTTTGGAAGAGCCAGTATGCAGCAAGTAGCAAGTGACTGCTACTCAGAGAGGAGCTGTCAATTGCTTCTCCCATGAGTAACACTGTTCCCTGAGACACAAATCATCCCTATGTTACCCCTTTGTAAGGTTTATGTCCTAGAGGGGCATATATTTTCCAGAGGCCTTGAGTCTCCACATCTTCTGCTTGCTTCAGTTCAGCTGTTCATATCCCATTAAAAGAAAAAAGTATTCCAGACCATAAGCTTTGTTTTTTAAAAAATTGAGAAACTGCTTTTTTGCTACTACAGCAGCATCATAATGACACAACGTGGGATGGGAAAATACATTAATTCTAACACCATTTATATGTCATTATCCTTAGTTAAGGCAGATGTGTATTTAAAGAAGAAGGGGGTGGCAGCAATTTAATATGTGAGTGAGCATTAGCACCCTCCACCTCCACTATTCTGACCTATATAACCTTCCCTGCTTTTGTACTTGTCCACTGTATTTTCATTTGTCTAGGGCTAGATTTGTATTTATTTTTATTTATTTATTTATTTATTACCCACAGAGAAAGACTAAGTAAAAGTGGCTGGTGTCTGAAATTAGCTGGCACCGTTATCGCCCAAACCACAGTGGAATCTCTCTTGGCAGGAGATGAACTCTTATTGTTTCCATTCTCTTTAAAAAGTTCCTTTATTAAGAGTCCCCTGAAGACATGGGTGAATCTGTTTGGCAATCTTTTGTGCAACTTGGAACGGAAGGCAAGACTTCACAAAGATTGCAAGAGACACAGACATCCACTGTCTAAAAGGGATGGTGAAATCTGCTCATTGGCAGGGATCAGGGATTTTCTCACTTTCATTATCATGAGGGTGAGCAGTTTAGCCTTGCTTCACAAGCAGAGCAGAGCCCTGCTAAGTACTTGTCTCCGTGTGAGGTGGCGATAGCAGCATTCCCCATACCAGTTCTGTGCAAAAGTCTCATTGATATTTATTCATGTGGAAACATCCATTTTGACTGCAGACAGTGTTCGTTCGAGATTACTTATATGTGTTATTGCTTCAGCTGTCTGAAGGCGAACACACAAAAAAAGCTCACCGTGAGCAGTTCCAGAGGCTTGGGAAGGTTTCTACACTAAAAAAGCTTGTGTCAGAATAATTATGAACAACTGTATTAAAAGAAGACTGGCACAGAATGGGAGTGAGCAGGTGGAATGTTAGGGTTAACGGAAAAAAGAGGTTTTCTCGTGGTTTTTCACACCTAGAAACAATCACAGCCAAATCAGGCAGCCCCTTCTCTACTAGTTCCCAAACGTTTGGCTGGTCTAATCCCATTCAGAGACTTAAATATAATCTTACAACCACAGAGTGCAACAAAGATAATGCAAAGCAAATATCATTGCAATCACAGCTCCAGCCACAAAGGGTATGAACTACAATTAGAGAAGCTCTGACCTGTTCTGGATTTCCACAACACACAATCAAGATGAGGAAAGTTAACTGTACTTTTGCAAAAGATAAGTTTCTTACCTGTAACCAGTCTTCAAGTTTATTGATTGATTGATTGATTCAAATTCATGTGCTGTCCTTCCCATAAGGCTCAGGGCGACTCACAATACATTAAAAATTCAACAATAAAATCAAACAGTAAAATCCAACAATAAAAATATGCATCCCTCCCTCAAACTGACTCCCTCCAATACTCCCTCTAATACTACCCAAAAAACCCACTGAAGCCCTATTTATCCCTGCCTACCAAATGTTATTTCAAATTTTAAAAGTTTTCCACCACCTCCAGAAGATACCCAGGCTTGGGCTCAAATGAATCTCTTGGGAAAGGAAGTTCCACAAAATTGGGGCAGCAATCAAGAATGCCTTTCTGCAACCCCCCCCCCCCCCCCCCTTGCCCCCCCAGCGGTGCTCCACCAGCCGCACACNTTGGAACAGCTTACAATATCAAATTTAAAAGAATATAAATATAATTAAAACAACATATACACACACACACACACACACACACACACACACACACACACACACACACACACACACACATACATACATACACATATACATACACACACACAAACCATAGATAATGGTAGATGTAAAAATAATCGACCCCTACCCCCTCTCAACCTCCCACCACCCCAAGCCCCACCCTTCACCCATCTCCCTCACCAAAAGCCTGGTGGAACAGCCAGTTTTTGCACGGATGATAGAAGGAGTGGCGGTCCGGGGCCACCTAGGCCTCCTCTGGAAGGGAGTTCCACAGTTGAGGAGGAGCCACCGAGAATGACCTCTCCATAGTCTCCCCTCTCCCCCTCCAACTTAAGGGACTTAAAGAAGGGTGCTCCCAGCGGACCAGAGGCTGATCCAGAACGCGGTGTGTGTGGTGGTGAGGCAGTCCTGAAGATAGGTGTGGCCCAGGCCGTATAGGGCTTTATATATAAAAAACAAAACACTTTGAATCAGGCCTGTAATACTATAGGTAGCCAGCACAGAGCACAGAGAACTGGTGTAATGTTCTCACGGCAGCCCAACCCCATAAGGAGACACGCCACCGCATTCTACACTAGTTTCAGTCTCTGGACCATCACCATGGGTAGCCCCCCATAGAACGTGTTACAATAGTCCAATATTGAGGTAATGAAAGCATGGATGATGGTGGCCAGGTCACTATCTGAGACATATGTCCAAAGCCAATGCACCAGATGTAATTGGCAGAACGCACTCCTTGCCAAAGCCTGCACCTGGATGTCCAAGTGGAGGTGCAGATTGAGGAGCACTCCCAGACTGCAAATCTGGGGGACTTGTTGAGGGTAAATCCCATCAATGATGGGAGTCACAACATCCACTGCCCTACTCACCACCATCACCTCCGTCTTGTCGTGATTCAGCTTCAGTCATCTTGCCCTCATCTAGTCCCCCACAGCAACCAAGCACTGGGTAAGCACCAAGACTGCCGGGTCTGAGTCAGATGAAAAAGAGAGATAAAGTTGGGTATTATCAGCATATTGATGATCCCGCACCCCATACCGTCTCCCGACCTCACCACACGGCTGCATATATACGTTGAACAGGAGAGGGGATAGAATGGAACCTTGTGGGATGCCACACACAAGGTTCTGAGGAATTGAATAACAATCCTCAAGCACCACCTGATGAGTTCTTCGAGTGAGGAAAGAGCTGAACCATTCAAGAACAATCCCACACACCCCAGCTAGGTCTCACAGGATGAGTCACTGTCAGCCGCCGCCGCTGCCGCCAGCGGCTTTTGCAACAACGCCCCCCTAGGCCTAGGGGTCCCACAAACCTGGACGCAATTAGACAGCCCGGTCCCGGCACAACACAGGTAGCCGGCAGGGCGAAGAATGCAGCGGAGCCACACCCCCCGCAGCGCCGCTCCGAGCGGCTACAGAGAACAGCTGAGAGCGATGGAGCAGAGCCACGCCCCCCCCCTGCGTCGCTCTGAATGGCTCCGCACGCACGCAGGGGGCGGAGCTGGCCTCTTATCAGGCAGAGGCACAGAGAGCTCTCTGCCGGTGATCAGAGCAAACGCTTGTGGAGAGACTGGCCCCCACCTGAAAGCTAAGTGCAATTGACTTGTGTGTTCTCTTGGTCGTGATTTCCCCTGAGGCTGCTTCCTCGTTTCCCTCCTCCTCTTCCCTCCTACCCAGTGTGACTACCTCTGAGGTATATTGTGGCAGCGTGTGTGTGACCCTTCCCCCTTATCCCTGGTCAGCAAGGTGGGTGAAAGGGCCTTCGGGCCAGCGTGCCAGCATTCCCTCCCCCCTCCTGGGTTACCATCCCTTTCCCTGTAGTGTGACAGTTCTTGGCCCGTATTGTTCCCCCTACCAGGGTCCCTCCCCCTGGCTCCCGCCACATCTTCCCCCCACTGCGATCGTGCCCTTCCCCCAGTGGTGTGGAAGTTGCTGTGCGGATCTAGGTTTAGGTGAGTGCTCTGAGCCCTATGATGATAGGGGCCTATACTCTTGGTGCGAAAGCATACTGAGTGGCCCACACACTATCCTGACGGGCAACTGGGACCCCTACGTAACGTTCAGAGCTGTGTGCGTGTACAGGGTGTGTGGGTTTTTCCCCTCCTTTCCCCTTCCCACTGACAGAGTCACCGGCACCTCCCACACCCCTAGTACTACGATGGATGTGGCCCGAGAAATAAGAGAGTTGGTTACTGCCGTACAATCCTTGGCTATGCAAATAAAGGAGTTGCAAGAACAGCACGCGGAGCTCGCAACGGCAGTAGCCCAACAACAGCCTCCTCTGGCCCCTGCGGGGGCCTTGCTAGCCCCCCCCCGGCTCCACAGATTGTGGAAGCCGGAGCCAAGGCAGCCGCCCTTGCGGTCCCTGACCCTGTACCCCCTCCAGGCCCAGGGATGCCCCGGGAACCCCGGGGGCCCCGTATAGATAAATTTCAAGGGGACCGTAAGGCATGTCGGGCCTTTCTGGCACTGTGCGAGCTCACCTTTTCAACTCAGGTCAATACTTATTCCACCGACGCCTTGAAGGTGGCTTTTGTGATTGGAAATCTGGGGGGGGTGGCCTTGGATTGGGCTACCAATTTATTGACTAGTAAACACCCTTTATTATCTGATTATTCGGGCTTCCTACGAGAGTTTTGTTTTTTGTTTGATCACCCCCATCGGAAACAAGATGCGGAGGCTGCCATCTTATCCCTACAACAAGGCCGGAGGCCCCTCATGGAATACATCACGCAATTCCAGCAGCTCGCATTAGAATTGCAATGGTCCGAAGACGCCTTGCGTGCACATTTTCGGAAGGGCTTAGCAGAGGAGCTCAAGGATCAACTGGCGTACGTTCCCCTTCCAGATACTTGGGCCAAGGTAGCCGCATTGGCCCTACAAATTGACGCCCGTCTTACAGAACGACGTAAGGAAAGACGTCAAGACTTTCGGAGTGGACCCCCTCGTCCCTTATCGTATAGCCCTTCGGTTCCCGAGGCAGCGAAACCCGTTCTACCGGAAGTCGAGCCCATGCAGCTGGGGGCGTCCCGGAGCCCGCTTACCACCGAAGAGCGGGATCGGCGGCGTCAAGCAAGAGATTGTTTCTATTGTGGGGAGCCAGGGCATTTCATACGGGAGTGCCCCCTTTTGCCTCCCGCCCGCCGGCAGATGGGAAACGTCAAGGGTCGAGAGGGACGGGGGGCCTCTCGACCCTAGAGCTCGGCCCCTCCCGGTGTGCCAGGAATCCCCTTCATTTGCGAATACCCATAACCCTAACCATCGTCCCCCGACGGTCGTTGGTGGTCTGGGCCTTGGTAGACTCAGGAGCTTCAGCCAATTTCGTCGATGCAGCCCTAGCCCGCGAGGCTAATATCCCTGCGCAAGCCAAAGGGAATCCTGAGGTAGTTCAAACTATTGATGGGTCACCCCTGGTATCAGGTCCAGTTACCCAACAGACCTTCCCCCTTCTTTGTGCCATAGGCTCACACGAGGAAACCATAACGTTTGATGTGGTCTGTACACCCCTGTTCCGTGTGGTCCTAGGGCTACCCTGGCTCGCGTGTCATGAGCCTCATATCTGCTGGAACCAAGCACGATTGCAATTGGACTCCGCATACTGCAAGCAGCATTGTCTTCGACCAGCCCCCCTCGCGGTGACTTCGGCAGCAACCAAGATGGTAACACCAACCACAGGGACCATCCTCCCTCCAGAATATATGGACCTGATAGAGGTTTTTAGCAAAACTCAGGCAGCCCAGCTACCTCCTCATCGTCCCTACGACTGCCCTATCGAACTAATTCCAGGATCCGAGCCCCCCTTTGGACGCATCTACGCCCTCTCCACCCCGGAGTTAGCCGAATTACGGAGATATTTGGATGAGGCCCTTAGAAACGGCTTTATACGCCATTCCACCTCCCCCGCGGGGGCTCCTATTTTTTTTGTCTCTAAAAAGGACGGGGGTCTAAGACCCTGCATAGATTATCGAGGCCTCAACAGTGTGACCATTAAAAACTGATACCCCCTACCCCTCATCCCTGAACTCCTAAATCGGCTTCAAGGTGCCAAAGTCTTCACGAAGCTAGATCTCCGGGGCGCTTACAATTTATTGCGAGTACGCGAAGGGGACGAATGGAAGACGGCCTTCCGAACCCGGTACGGGCATTTTGAATACCTGGTCATGCCCTTTGGATTAGCCAATGCACCTGCCGCTTTTCAGCACCTCATCAATGACATCCTGCGGGATATACTTGATACTTTTGTCATCGCTTATCTGGACGACATTCTTATCTACTCCGGATCCTTAACGCAACACATCTCCCATGTGCGCCAAGTCCTTCAGCGGTTGCAGGCCCACAGTCTCTATTGTAAACAGGAGAAATGCGCATTTCACCTTACTACCGTTGAGTTCCTGGGGTTTGTCATCAGCCCGGAGGGAATTCAGATGGATCAGACGAAAATTGCTGCGATCCAACAATGGCCTGCGCCCAAATCAGTCAAGGCCCTTCAACGATTTCTTGGTAGTATAAATTACTACCGCCAATACGTACCCCACTACGCTGACGTTACCAGCCCACTAACACGACTCCTAAAGAAAAACCAGCCGTACCTTTGGACTTCCGAGCAGGAATATAGTTTTCAATTTCTCAAGGAGGCCTTTATGCACGCACCCTTACTTCAGCATCCAGACTTCTACCGTCCTTTCTTCGTAGAAGCTGACGCATCTAGCATAGCGATTGGGGCCGTGTTACTTCAACAAGATGTCAACAAAATATGCCTCCCGTGTGCTTATTACTCGCGTCAACTCTCCTCGGCCGAAAGGAATTATACGGTGTTGGACCGGGAACTTCTAGCCATAAAGGCAGCATTTGAGACCTGGCGGCATTACCTTGAAGGAGCACAATACCGCATCACAGTAACAACGGACCACAAAAACCTCACCTTTCTTCAAACGGCTCACATCGCAAATCCCCGTCATGCCCGCTGGGCACTTTTTTTTGCTCGTTTTACATTCACCATTCAATATTGGCCTGGGAAAATGAACCTTCTGGCGGATGCCCTCTCACGATATCAGGACGGAAAAGAGGCAGATCTACGGCCTACGGGCCCGATTCTGGAACAGCGGGTCTTCGCCGCCACACTCCCTTCACTCGAACACCTCCGTCACGCCTCGGCACGGGAACTGTCGCCTGAGGAGAATTCTGCCCTTACCTGTCAGGCAGGTATTTATAAAAAAGGCCAACAGATTGTGGTACCACCTTCCTGCCAACCACAAGTACTATGGGCTCACCACGATGCCCCCTTGGCCGGACATCCTGGGACGGATCGAACCTTAAAACTCCTGCAGCGTCAATTTTGGTGGCCCACCATGTCCACGGACGTGCAACAATATGTGAGAACTTGCGCAATATGTGCTCGCACAAAAACACCAAGAAGGAGCCCTGCAGGACTACTCCAGCTCTCTACCTTGCCCGCTGGCCCCTGGCAAAGGATAGGGCTTGATTTCATAGTTGAACTACCACCCTCTCGGGGGTACACCACCGTTCTCGTTGCAGTGGATCACTTTTCAAAACTAGCGCATTTCGTCGCATGTAAGGGCCTTCCCACGGCGCAACGGACCGCTCTTCTCTTTGTAAGACACATAATGAGGCTACACGGATGGCCAACGGAACTAGTCAGCGATAGAGGGACACAATTTGTTTCTCGTTTCTGGACCGCTCTTTTTAAAGCCCTTCGAGTGCGGCTTAAACCCACTACAGCCTACCATCCCCAAGCCAATGGGCAAGTAGAGCGAGTGAACCAAAACCTCGAACAGTACCTACGATGTTATATTGATTACTTACAGGACGACTGGTACTCTTGGCTTCCCCTGGCGGAGTTTGCGTATAATAATGCGCCAAACGCTTCTCTCGGAAACTCCCCTTTTTTTATCACCTACGGATATCACCCCCAAATGGTTACGCCCGAACTGTCCTCAACAACCGTCCCTGCTGCTGGAGCCCTAGCGCAACAACTACAACAGATCCACTCCCTTGCGAAAATCACGTTGGAAAGGGCGAGACAACATTACAAACACTACGCCGATCGCCATAGGCAGCCTGCACCTCGCTTCCAACCCAGGGACCTTGTATGGTTAGATCGGCGTCATTACCCTTCTAAACGCCCCTCGTCGAAACTGGATTATAGATTTCTGGGACCCTTCCCTGTCTTACGACAAGTTAATGAAGTAACGTATACCCTACAACTTCCACCACGCCTTCGCATTCACCCCACTTTCCATGTGTCCCTGCTCAAACCAGCTACCATAACAAAGGGCCCGGGGCCCACTATCCCTGCCACGGACTACAACGCCCTCGACTCGGAACCAATTTATGAAGTCCGTGCTATACTGGACTCCAAGTTCCTTCGAGGTCGCGTACACTATTTAATCGACTGGCAAGATTTTGGCCCGGAAGAACGCTCCTGGGAGCCTGCGTCCCACATCTCTGCCCCTCGACTGCTCCAACTTTTTCATCGTCGCCACCCCGAGAAACCGGGGCCAGGTAATGGCCTGCGGTGGGGGGGGGGGCCCTCGAGGGGGGGGTATTGTCACCCGCCGCCGCCGCCCGCAGCGGGCATGCCAGCAACCCCCGAGCCCCAGGGCCCCCACAAACCTGAACAGAAGGCAACAGCCTGATCCCAGCTCACCGCAGGCAGCCGGCAGGGCACGAGGGACAGCTGAACCACGCCCCCCGCAGCGCCGCTCTGAGCGGCTGCGGGGATCAGCTGGAGACACTCAGGCAGGGCCACGCCCCCCCCTGCGTCGCTCTGAGCGGCTCCGCACGCACGCAGGGGGCGGAGCTGGCCTCTTATCAGGCAGAGGCACAGAGAGCTCTCTGCCGGTGATCAGAGCAAACGCTTGTGGAGAGACTGGCCCCCACCTGAAAGCTAAGTGCAATTGACTTGTGTGTTCTTTTGGTCGTGATTTCCCCTGAGGCTGCTTCCTCGTTTCCCCCCTCCTCTTCCCTCCTACCCAGTGTGACTACCTCTGAGGTATATTGTGGCAGCGTGTGTGTGACCCTTCCCCCTTATCCCTGGTCAGCAAGGTGGGTGAAAGGGCCTTCGGGCCAGCGTGCCAGCGTTCCCTCCCCCCTCCTGGGTTACCATCCCTTTCCCTGTAGTGTGACAGTTCTTGGCCCGTATTGTTCCCCCTACCGGGGTCCCTCCCCCTGGCTCCCGCCACATCTTTCCCCCACTGTGATCGTGCCCTTCCCCCAGTGGTGTGGAAGTTGCTGTGCGGATCTAGGTTTAGGTGAGTGCTCTGAGCCCTATGATGATAGGGGCCTATACTCTTGGTGCGAAAGCATACTGAGTGGCCCACACACTATCCTGACGGGCAACTGGGACCCCTACGTAACGTTCAGAGCTGTGTGCGTGTACAGGGTGTGTGGGTTTTCCCCCTCCTTTCCCCTTCCCACTGACAGTCACCAACATCTCATGGTCAACAGTATAAAACGTAGCGGACACATCTAACAAAATCAACAGAGTTGATCAACCCTGCTCCAATTCTCAGCGAAGATTGTGGACCAAGGCCACAAGTGCAGTCTCAGGGCATTTATAGACGATCCCGCTTACAAGCGGGATCGCTAAATGCCGGCTTTTCCCCTGTGCCGTCTCTGCATGCCGTGTCTGCTAATCAGACACGGCGCAGAGTGCGAGAGCGCATGCGCACCCTTCCGCGCATGCGCACCCGCTCACGGAACCAGGAAGTGCGGCGTAAAACCGGCACTTTGGGAATCCACATTGGAGGGGTCAAGATCACCTGCCCCCTCTGACGCAGATTAAAAAGCAGCTCCAGCGAGTAGACGAGCGCCAAGAAAGGCGGCTGATCAAAGGATCAGCCGCCTTTTTGGTCTCGTCTATAAACGCCCTCAGTGCCATAACCTGGACAAAAGCCGGAATGCGAGGGAGCAAGAAAACTGACACAGTCCAGATGCCCCTGCAGCTGCTGAGTCACAACCCATTCTATAACTTTCCCTAAAAAGGGGAGGTTAGAGATTAGAGACAGGCCAATAACTGGCAAGGGAGTCAATGTCAAGAGACGGCTTTTTGAGTAGAGGCTGAACCACCACCTCCTTGAGGCAGCTCGGCACTCTTGCCTCCTGAAGAGAGGCAGTGACCACCCCCGCCAGCAACATCCCCAATGTCTCCCAACTGGCCTTGACCAGCCAGGACAGGCACAGGTCTAGTTTTCAAGAGACAGCTCTGACAGCCCTCCAGAACCTCCTCCGCATCAGCAGGTGACACCCACTGAAATTGATCCCACAAAAATCAGACACAGCAAGGCTTCCACAACCTCTGGTTCTCCCATTGTCATAAGTGTGGCATCAAAATCATGGTGGATACAAGCGATCTTATCTGCAAAGTAATCAACAAACATGTCACAGCAGGAACTAGAATACTCCAGTTTCAGGTGGAGTGAAGCCGGACCGATCAGCCCCTTCAGAAAAGCTCTGCTGGACGAGACTTTGTGGAAGTTATGAGGGTAACAAAGAACTCCTTTTTTTCTTCCCACACAGTCACAGGATAGGCTCATAGACTAGCTCTATGTTGCAACTGGTCATCAGCATGCGAACGATGCCACCGTCACTCCAACCACCTATCTTCACGCTTCAGTTGCCACAGACCCTCTGTAATCCAAGGAGGTCTCCAGCACTGATGCATAGGTAGTGGAAGCCTAGGAGCCGTCCAGTCAGTGGCCTCTGTCAGCAAGATGTTCCAAAAAGCTACAAGGTCATTGAGAAAACAGTCATCAAGGTCAGAGGGTAACTCCCCGAGAGCGTTCCGGAACCTCCCTCATAAGTCTCCAGGGGTGAACCACCTGAACTGGTTCTGCACCTCTCTGGGGGCAGACATGTGCCGGGAGACAAGCCCACAGGAGGTAATGATCTGTCCATGACAAGGGGTCTGTTAACATCTCCCCCACCAATGGATCCCCTGCCTCAAGGCTGGTGCAAAAAATCAGGTCCAGGGTATGCCCCCCATCATGTGTCTGGCCAATGACCATTTGAGACAGGTCCACGGTTGCCATGGTGGCCATGAACTCATGCTCCACCACTCCAAGACTGGTGTCGGCATGGATGTTCACCCCATGATACTTCTGAAACCAGGGAGGTTCCAGAATGCTCTTGGAGAGTTACCCTCTGATCAGAGGTGGAGAACACCACCACCTCTGACACCAGCTCGGCTCGGGTGTGTCGGGATGCTGCTGTACAGGTTGGTGCACGGTATATCAGAAGCACCCCTAATTTGTATCCTGCCAAAACAATCACAAGATGGAGGCCCTCAATACCCAACCTGCACTGGATACCTCCTCATAGTCCATGATTCCCTAAGAAACATGGCTACACCACCCCCACCCCTCTGACCGTGGCGGATGCTACATGGAGTACCTAGCTGGAACAAGGTCAGCCAAACAGACTCAGACTCAGTGTCCAGCCAGGTCTCTGTAATACACATGAGGTCAGCTGCATGGTCCAGGAGCAACTACCAGACAATTGTCAATTTATTTGCAACCAACCTCATGTTCAGCAGCAACAGATTCAGGCCAGTGGCCCTCTGATTGTGAACCACCCTACCACCTGCTTGGGGACGGTGAAAGGAACAGGTACCATGCACCTGCCCCATATCGCCAGTCACACATATCCCCCAGAGTGACCATAGTTCCCCCACCCCATCACAACCCCAATGGCTGTGGTTCTACCCCCAGCCAGCCCCACCCCCAGACTCCCCTCCCTGAAGATGCCTCACCCAGATGGTGAGGGATCCCACTCCCAATACCTTCCGCTCTCACCAAGTGGTATTTAAAAAAACCCTTCCTGGGACAGGGGAAAATGTCCCTCCCCCCCAAACCAATCACACCCCCCCCCAACATTCCCCACCAATCCTCCAATGTATAACCTACCCCTAATCAAACCTACCCCAACCTACCACTAATCAAGCTTCCCCCAACAATCAGTCAACACATTGTGCCCGGAAAACTAAAGGCAGCCAGTACAGATTTCAGAGCACCAGTGTAAAGTGCTCCCAGTGACTCGTGACTGAAAGGAACCAAGCCACCGCATTCTGCGCCAGTTGCAGCTTCCAAACAGTCATCATGGGCAGGCCCATGAAGAGTGCATTGCAGTAATCAAGCCTTGAGGTGATGAAAGCATGGATGACAGTGGCCAGATCTGAATCAGGAGAGAATCCGAAGTTTAATCCTCTCACTTAGGGCTCATTCACATGTGCAGCAATTATCTGAATTTTTTTAAATTAATTTTTCTTCAGTTCGCTGTTAACAATGCCTGTTGAGTTCACATACATACCATACCATTGTTTCCTACAGCAAAATAACGCATTCAGACCTTCTTGGAGCATGCGCTTACCTGCCTGTTCAGTGCGGTTCAATTACAGAATGTTGCTACCTTGTAAAGAAGGTTCTTTGAGATGGGGTTGAACATTCTCACAACACCCACCTTTCCAGCCCTGCATGGGATTTTTTTCTTATATGCCTACAAAGAGTTAGAAGGAATTGTCATACTAGAGGAGCTCAAGAACATCATGTGGTCTATTATTTGACTAGGATGAGCATGCACAACCCAGTTGTGAGAATGTTAGATGCCATCTCGAAGAACCTTCTTTACAAGGTAGCAACCTTCTGATCAGCACATGTGGAAGAGTTCTTTGTAAACAAATAGCGTTATCTCCCAGTCCAATTCGTGTCCACTTATGCTGCTGCTGCTACTTCTGAAGCACTACTAGAAGATAGAGGCAAATGAGGGATGGGGGCCGGAGACAGGGAGGGAAGGCGGAAGAACTTATTGGGGGAAAAGCAGGCTACAGCCTGCTGCCCAGCCATGCAAGTGCAGGGCCCCAGCGCACTTGGAAGCACAGTTGCCTTCACATGCAGGAATTATTTCACACCAGTTAATACCGAATAGAATGTCACTTTCACACTGTTGTACAGTGCAGATTTATTTCAATCCGACAGCATAAAGGTAGGTTTAACTAACTATGCACTGTGGATTACTTAGGTGCAATATTGACGACAATATCTCAAATTAGGGACTTCAGACATGTAAGATACATTTGAATTTTGTAAAATTCGGACACAAACAGAATGTCTGAATGTCACCTTAGTTCTGCTATAGGTAATTGGTGCCATCTAGTGCCCACCAACTCTGATCCATAGCAAGCACTTTTTCTTTGATTTTTCCCATGACCCAATGTCACTCTCATGAGTGTATATGTAGCTGGGGGGAAATCCTGGATCATCTCCTGTCAGGCAGCCAGTGGGGAAGCAAAGAAATATCTGACATTATTCGGGGCCCAGAAGGCATTAATTGCCACTATGTGAACCTTTACTGAGGAGACTGACACCCCTTCATCCAGCAAGGAAACCACATAGTCCACTATGTCTGGGACAGAAATATCCAACAGCCAGGTTCCCCTGGCTCTGACCCAGACCCCAAAGAGCCTCCACTTGGCCACATAGCAAGCCCTAGTGGAGAACCGCCTGTTGGTAAGCAGAATTCTTCACATAAGTGCTGAGCAACCCTGTGTTAAGAGAAAAGCCTCCAAGCTTACAGGTACAAGGTGTCACAACCTCCCCCCATGCTGGGCTAGAAGATCTAGGTTTCTCAGCAGCCACCACTCCAGTTCTATCAACCACTCAATCAGAGAACGAGAAGGTACTCCAAGGGCTCCAGAACCTTCTGCATGTCTGGATCGAGAAGTGACTGCTCTGATTTGCTGAAAACCTTCAAGTCCTTGGGCATCTTGGCCCTGATGTACTGGAGACTCAACCAGGTAGAATTCATGGGTCAAAGACCTCTTGTGCCAACTCTTCTTCCCACATCAGTCCAGCTCCAGGGAGTGCTCTAGGCACAGAGGAATGCACACTGGAGATCATCCCAGCCAGGGAGAGGTGCACTCCCTGCCAGGTGAAGTCAAGAGCATTCTCAGGCTCTGTGGCATGTACACCAGCCTCAGCCCATTCAGTACCGGGTTACCTTAAAGGTCACTGTCCAATGGCACCTCCCTTGTCTGGAGCATGGGCCAAAGTAGGAGAAAGTTGGAGGCACTCTCAACAAGACTTGAAGTCTGATGGTACCAGGACCTGTTCCTGTGCAGACATGGTCTGGACCGTAAGATGCTCTGCCAGCTGGTGGATTCTGTCCTTCTGAGTCCAGGGTCTGATCCTCCAGTAGATCTGGCATGCCCTGGTGTTGTGCTCGGCACCTAAGCAGAGTAGGCACTAAGTATGGATATCTGAATTTGCCTGGACAGTGCAGTGTCTAAAACTTTTCACCAGGGCCATCCAATTCTGTCGTGCTTACTACCGAGCCCAGCAATAATGTGAAAGAAATGAATTGAAGGGAACAGCTGAGGTAGGGCTATATATACATCCAGGGAAGTGATGACAGGGCATGTGGGGAAAATCAAAAGAAAAGTGCTTTCTATGATCTGAGTTAGTTTCTAGATGTCACCAAATACCTATATAGTGGGACATGATGAGCAGATAACAAAGAAAAATGTGTGTTTCCTCCTCAACAGCATAGACAGTTTTCCAGGAAGTTTTTGCTCAGGAAATGGCATTGGGCCTAAACCCTGAACATCATTGGTCCCACATATCTGGAAAACTCCTTCCTTCTCCAAGCTCTATTGTGTCCCTTGGGGTCAACTGGGAGGAACACCATTTTGCATGTTCCATAGTGCATCACATTCATATTGTAAAGGCACACTGAGAGACATTCTTGTTGGCTGTTCCATAATTATGGAAATCCCTTCCCCTAAAGGGTTGCCAAAATCCTAGTCAAACCATTTTCCAGAAGTAATGTAAGACCTGTTTATTCAGCTAAGCATTTGGCAGGCAGGAAATTGTGAATGGAAGGTTGGGGTAGGGGAATATAAGTGGTTTTATTTATCCATCTATTTGGGGTTTTTTGAATGTTTTTTATATGTTGTAGTCTCCTCTGAACCCTAGAAATAGGGCAGGATACAAGATTAAACAAAACAAAGGAACAAAATAATTAAATTTACTTCTAGGAGGGTTTTCAGGATTGGGTTGTTATTGCAGAAATTAAATTAAACCAAAATTCAACAAACATTCACTATTTGAAAGTTTGAATCCTGGTTTAATACCAGATTCATGCTTTGCAGTCAAAGCCTGGAGTCAAAAGATCTGAAACTAAGGAAAAAAATTCAGACCCAATCTCACTTCAGATTTTCTACTAGGATTGAGGGAATTAAAAAAAATAGTTTTATTAAATCTTTTTCTGTATAAAGGGCAGTGTTGCCTCAACCTAAACCCTACCTTATTTTATCCTAGCTCTTATCTGAAAACATATCTGGTTTTCATTAAAACAAAGCCATTAATCATTTTCTTGAAACAACAATATACAGTGCTAGTGAATAAAACTCTAGCTACCTTTGAATATTTTTGCCTTAAAATGTTTCATTCAGATTTTAAGTAATTAACCTTCCCCCCACCCCTTTTTGGTTTGTTCAATCATTTTTAAAATTTATTTATTCAGTTGTCTAGATATTCAGATATTTGGCTATTCGATTACTTCATTTTCAGCTACTGCACATGTGCAAATAGCGTAAATTAAATGTACCAAATAATGGAATATCTGAACAACAAGGTAACCAAAAATAAACCCTGACCTCCACCCCACCCCAAACCCAATGCAGATATTTGGCAAAGATGGATCTAAAAGATGTTCATTAAACATTTGGGCATATGTGATCCAAATTGGGCAAACCTGACGGATATGATTTTCACTGTGGATAGGATATTTGATTTGGGACAAACTCTGCTTTGGAAAACCAAGCTTCTCCAGTTCGGGCACTGATTGCAGAAAATATTTATATTAGAGATAAAGTGAATTTGTAGCCCTGAATTCATACATCAAATTTGATAAATTCAGTATCTGCATTGAATATTCCTTTCATTACTTGTTTCTATACGGCTCTGATAAAGCCATGAAATCAGGTTGGTTATACCCCTGTTCCCTTTGACTCCTGGCATACTGCTACACAAAGGGATTAATTGCCCTCTTGTCAAGTGCCCAGGCAGCAGTGAGCAGATGACCAAGTCACCAGTATCAAAGAGTTGTCAAAACTGTCGTTACAAGATCACGTGATGTTAAAGCTTAGTAATCCATTCACAGACAGGTTGGAAAGAAGAAACTCACTCAGGGTTCCATACCAGTAGCAAACCAGGCACCCTCCCTGGGCCTGTCAGATGTCCAGAGGTGTGGCCTGCTACTCAAACCCTGGAAGCAAGAGAACTGGGGCTGCAGACTGTGCAGTCAGAAACACTTATCCTCCATACCTCAATTGCACAGCCCAATAGTACAGCAGCTAAGGCTCCAGCCCCTGGAGCCCAAGGTTCCTGGGTCAAAGCCTGGGAGTCCTGCTGGATCCCAACTTTTCTTTAGCAAAGTGAGAGCAATCTACTTTCTTCCTGGCTGCTACATTTCAAGGGAAGGATTCTTAGGCTTTCAGCATTGCAACATCACAATATTGAAGTCTATAACCGTTTGTTTGAACCAAACATCTTGGCACAGCAAACCATTGTCACTGTTTCATTATGGATCCCTTAAAACTTTGCATGGTGGAGCAGATGTAGTAATTTCATTTCTAAATGAGCTAAAACAGCTTTTGATCTGATAGAGCCACTTCATTACATTTAGTAAGGCAAAAAAAGAAAAGAAAAGAAAAAAAAAAGAAACATTTGTAAGTGCATCGGGCATTTCTTGTTATTTCAACATAATTATCCTACCTCAGGGTCAGCTCCAGTTGCTTGCACAAAAGCTAACTTCTTCTGAAGGGCTATTTGTCATGGCTGCTTGGTTATTAATCACATCATCAGATCAATTGCTGGTCTGCTTCTTCCTTTGATAATTAGGTAGGTTTGAGGGCTGTCCATCTCACATCAGTTATTAGTTAACTTCACTCCATTTGGGAGGCTGGAAAAATTCCAAAGCAAAAATGTTTGAGTAACAAAAAACTAAAATAAACAAACAAAAATATTGACATTTTCACTTAGTCTGAAGAACCTCTTTGTAATACAAAATGTGGAAAGCATGATAAGCCAAAGTCATGCCTGGTATATCTCCACTGAATTCCTGAGCTTGGCCTATTAAGTTCCAATGATTTAAAAATTAAACTTTTCCAAAGTGTAACTTTTTCTGCAAGTGTTAATAGAAGCAAAGTAGAGTATAGTTACTATGTCTAAGCAGAGGTTCTCCAATTGTGGGTCAGGACCTCAGATGGGCTCACAACATTGATGAATGGAGTGGGAATTTCCATTGATATTTGTATATGACAGGGGTGGGGAACCTCAGGCCTGAGGGCCAAATGCGGCCCGTGACAAGTTTTTATGTAGCCCCTTGATCAAGTTCCTGGATCTAGTTCCTACACCCAAGCACTGCAAAATTGATCTTGGGGTAAGGAAGCAGAAATCCATGCACTCCTTTTCTTGAGCATACCTCTTAAGCACCCCGTTCCCCAACTTATTTACGGCCCTCAGAGCTTGTATAAATTCTCAAGGTGACTCCAGGAGGAAAAAGGTTCCCCGCCACAATATATGAGAGAAAGTGCAGTTACAAAGCTATGTATTTCCAAAAAATATGTAATACAAAGTTTATTGACATAAATGCATAAGAAAAAGTCTTCAAGTTTTTTCCATCTGATTTTGAACTAATTGTGTTGAATGAGGTGTTCTATCTTATTGGATGAAAACAGACATGATGCTAACCACCCTTTAACCACCCTTAGTGGTCATTTATGCATGTTTCAGGGCTTCATAGGGCACCAATACAACCCTGCAACATGCATAAATAACCACCAAGGGTGGTTAAAGTGTGGTTAGCGTCATGTCTGTTTTCACCCATTGTTGACTGAACACTCACAGCCCGAGAGTGAAATTGTCTAGTATGCATTCAAGCATTTCTTGGGGGATAATGTTAATCCACCTATGAATGCTGGTCATGTGAAGTGCCTCATTTGACACAATAAGTTAAACACAGAACTGAAAAAATGAGAGATTGGTTGTTATTAGACCTGATGCAGAAGTGGGTTTATTATTCATGGGTATTCACATTTTCCATTAGCTCTTCAAGTACCTGATGATGATGAATAAATTTATTTGTTTGGCCTTTTGGCCAATTATAAAATACATACCACATTATGCAATAACAAATAAAATAACCCTCCATACAACAATTACCATATAAACCATTTGAACTTATATACTAAAACACAACAATGCAACACAACTCTTTTATACCCTCCCACACATTTCAATATCCCCATGGGATCTTTTACCACACGCTCCTCTCGGATCCAGCCCAACAAGCGACTAATAATCTATCCCATATATTATATCCCTCCATACAAACACAAATCGCATACAACCTTTAATAACATCACACTGTGCCTTGCCCTTCTCGGGGCTTATGACGGCACACTTGACCCCTACAGTGAGCCTCTCGCTGATCCTTTATTATCATAAAGGATACTATAATCATTAAAACCAAACACATATTCAATAAACATGACGCCTTGCCCTTCCCGGGGCTTATGGCGGCACACTTGACCCCTGCAGTGAGCCATGTCATTAATCCTTTATTGACAAAGAGATACTTGACTAGGATGAGCGGGACACATATTCAGTTGAAACGCCTTACCCTTCCTGAGGTTTGTGTTGGCACACTTGGCCCCTGCGACAACCTTATCCTATTTCCACATCCGTGAAGGCCCATTTTAAATACTAAATATTAAAGCTAGTTACCAATTTGATTTTGAACAGAGAACTAAGGATCACTTCATCTGCCCTGGATTCCATGTAGAACCCCTTTCTAACGGCTAACTCTTAACCCTTTAATCAGGCAAACCTTCTTCTGGCCCAATCTATGTTAAACCACAGGTACTAACCACTGGCTTATTTGAGTTATTAGGGGTTTAGCCTCTCTCTTCATCTTCCTCTCCCTTAGAGATCATCCCATGGGTAGCTAAACTACTGGGTCCCTACTAGACCCTTCCCTTACAGACTTTCTTTTCATCCAATACACATTCTTCAAAAATTTTGCCACATTCCTGGAAATCCTAATATCCTTATCACATAAGAGGGCAGTCTCTGTAATTCGAGCAGTAATACTTATCAGTGGCATTATATGCAGCTCTCTCCAGTGAAAATACATCGGGCATTCCAATAAAATATGCCCTAATGACACAACTTTACCCATACAGCAGTACTGGCAGATTTTCTCTTCCCATATGGTGCCTATAAATCTGCTCTCCGTAACAGCAGATGGAAAGCTATTTAGTCTAGCCAGGGTGAATGGAACTCTAGTGTCCCGCATACTCATCTCTGCCAGATATTTTGGGCCCTCGGCCGGGATCGTCCATTATCTATACTGCAATGCCATCTTTTGATTCACAAGTAACTCGTGCTCCCTCCAAGTACCTGAATAATACTCATGACTAGGGTTAAGATTTAGTCACGGTAGTGACAGGTGTCACATTTTTAGTGAATTTTCCCCCTCACTGTGACTTTTACAGCTTTCTTTGATTCCCATGACTTTTGCCTAAAAAGCACTGGAGGAGCTGCCTGGAGAAGAGAAGTGCTGCTGAGAAGAGCGGTGTGGAGACTGCAGTCTGCACCAGCTGCCACGTTGATGTCTCTGGGGTTCTCCAAACCCCTCCCCTTCAGAGCATGGCATGATTAGAGGCAGAGGGCACCCTTCTTCGGAACTTGAGAAAATCCATCCAGAAGAGCAGTAAGGATGTGCAACCCCCCAGGGGTTCAGCCCATTCGGGGTTCGGCAAAACCTGAAACCATTCGGTTCGACCCTTCGGGCTGAACCTGTTCGGGGAGGCTGAACTCATTCATGTGCGGGTCAAACCGGAAGGTCTAGTAGCAGCCTGAAGTGCTCTGAAGCACCGCTGCCGCAGGACCCTCCAGACCCACCATCACTGCCACTGCCACTGCCGGACCTGGACCCTGACCCTCTTGGTGTTGCCGGGGCCCTGACCATCAGCGGCAGTGGGTCCAGTGGCGGCGGTGCTCCCGAGCGCTTCAGGTCACTACTAGGCCTTCTGGTTTGACCCGAAAGATCTAGTAGCAGCCTGAAGCGCTCCAGAGTGCCACCACCGCCGGACCCGCTGCCACTGCTGCCGCCGCTGAACCTAGGGATGGAGCCCTGGCACCCCCACCCCCTCCTGAACATGTTCAGAACCCAAANCGGGTTCCTCCCTACCCCCCACCCCCTCCTGAACATGTTCAGAACCCAAACTTTGTTCGGTCAGTTCGGGCGGATGTCGGTTGGGATTTGGGGTGTTCGTGAATGGGCCAAATACCCCAAGTTCGGGCCAAACCCCAAACTTCTGAACTGCGTTCTTACATCCCTAAAGAGCAGTGTGGATACTGCATTCAGTGCCGGCTGCCATGCCCATGTGTTGCTCCCAAACTCTCCCCTTCTGCATTTGGTGTGGCTAGAGGTAGAGGGCAGGGTCAGGGCTAAGAAAAGGTGTCCTGGAGGAGACGTCAGCATTTCCTCTGTCTTTCCTCTCACCTTGTTCTACATTCCCTCCTTCCTGAGGGTTGAATTCTAAGAGAGATAAGGGAGAGAGTGGGTTCCCTTTCCCCCTGCTTGGGCTTTCATTCACAGAGAGATAAGGGAAAGGTGTGGGGGTTCCCTTTCGTCTTGCCTCAGACTTACAATCTAATAATATGTTAAGAAACATTGAATAAAAGTAAAACAGAACTTTTTTTTACCTATGACTTTTCTGGGACTTTTCATCTTTCCTACCATGACCTAGTCATGACTTTTTAGAAAAAATACCATGACAGAATCTTAGCTGTACTCATGACTGAAACAGGTACTTACATATCCAGTTTTTCAGGTATTATCTCCCTCCCCCCTGCAGTTCAGTTATTTCAGTTTGGTCATTTTGGTATTTTGGTTATGTCATCTTTGGCAATTGTCAAAATGACATAACAGCAGACCCTGCATGCACAAGGAGCAGCTTCAGGTGCTACACCGAGCTCCCAACTGTCAAAATAAAAATCAATGAAGAGCACTGAACAAATCACCCCTTTAGTGCCAAAAAGCAGTGCAAATGCCACCTATACCAAGGAACCTTTGATCCCAACAACAAAGGGCTTGCTGGAGCAGTTGTGCTGGGACAGCATGATGGAGAGGCCTGAGGAGCCAGCCCCAGGAGCTACAAGTAAGATGGTGGAGGAGGGATCCCTAGAGGCTGAGGACGGGCAGGCTGACTGCGAAGCAGCTAGCAACACTCCTGACCAAGTTTAAAAGTGAGATAAGCAAGCTCTCCAGAGTGCTCAGAAAGCCAGTGACAAGTTGCTAACTCAAGTAAATAAAGTCCAGTCCTCAGTGGACAAAGTGAAAAAGAAACTAGAAGAACTAATAAACAGCGTTGAAACTGCTGAGGAAAGGATCTTCTCTATGGAGGATCAAGTGGTCAATACAGAATACTATTTAAGTAAACTAAAGGACTCAGTCTCCTTCCTTCTTTCTAAAGTAGACGGTTTGGAGAACTGCTCAAGGCAAAGCAATCTCAGTTTTATTGGGGTGAAAGAGCAGAGAAGAATGGAGTCAAGGAGCTAATAAAGGAAATACTAAAGAGCAATTTCCCAGAAGAGGCACATAGTCACGAAACTCTGATGGAAAGAGTCCACCATGACCTGCAGCCCCACCCTAAGGAATCGGATACCCCAAGAACCATAATCATCAAATTTCTGTACTATACAGATAAAGAGGAAATTTTAAAACTTGCTCACAGGAAGCAGCAGCTGGCACTTAGGCCACTTTTACACAGATGGCACCCACCCACGAACACCCAAAAACACCCATCAGATGGGTGGGAGAGCGTTCATGTTAAGGTCTCTGAGTGGGTGGGGGCGTGTGCATTACCCATCCACCGACACCCACCAAAACCCACGGAGCAGCCGCGAGGGAGCTGTCACACTATGGGGGCCACCCCACCAGGAACCCCGGGCAAGTGGTAGTGACCAGCAGGGCACACAGACAGGATGCACCAACGTTCAGTCCTACCTCCCATTCACAGACCAGGCACCCACTCACATGAGGGGAGAAGCTGCCGGCAGCATGGAGCGGAACCAGAAGATGCGGGCCAGGAAACAGCGCCGGAGGGAGGACTTCAGCAGGAAGCTGCTGGAGGAATCACAACGGTTAGCCATAGGGCACCCCGACCAGCTTGCGGGGCCGCCCATGCAGCCCGCACCCCCCGTGGTCCCGCCCCCACTGCCA
>QEPC01007755.1:90036-104724 GCA_003113815.1 Sphenodon punctatus | reverse complement strand
GGGGGGGGCACCGGGAACGGGGTGACCTGTGGGAGGCCGGTCCCTGGTTACGAACACATTGTAGAAACCACACAGAGGTCACTCAGTACACGAGCTGGGGAGCAACGGCCATTGCCAGAGTCATGTGTACCTGCTAAGTGATGCTGTTCAGGACGGGGCACATGTCATATTACCAAGGGGGGGCGGCTAGGGGCTCACACCG
Source organism: Sphenodon punctatus (assembly GCA_003113815.1). Classification (NCBI taxonomy): domain Eukaryota; kingdom Metazoa; phylum Chordata; class Lepidosauria; order Sphenodontia; family Sphenodontidae; genus Sphenodon; species Sphenodon punctatus. The sequence goes on along the minus strand of QEPC01007755.1, from coordinate 104,522 downwards.
ACAGGGATCACCCTACATAACATGTGCTGCTCGTGTGGGGGTGGGGGCCTCCCCAGATAACCATGGGGCATCCATTGGCTCGGGCCACGAAATGGGACCGACATGGGTGCACACAGGGATCCCTTACCCCTCTCATGTTTCTCCCCACAGGGTCTGTCTACGGAGGCCATTGCGGAGCAGCCAGTGGATGACAGGGAGGCCAGGACAGATGGCCAGTGAGTGCTGCGCTCAGCCGCAGCCAGGGTACGTTGGCCTGCGAACCCAAGTTGCATGAGAGGGCGCCCCAGAGTTAACCCCCACCCCCTTCCAATGTACAGTTCCCCCACCAATAAATGTGTTGTACCTCTACTGTGTAGTCGCTCCATCTGTCCCAGGGCAGGTGGCTGGTGTGTGTGTGTCAGCATGCAGGACAGCAACAGCATGTTGGGGACTCAGTACACTCCCTGCCCAGTAGATGGGCCCAGGGGCCCATCCAGCGAGGCCGCATGCAGGGTAGGTGACAGGAGCAGCCTTACAAACAGCTGGCACAGGCAAGTGGGTGAGCTGTGCCTGGCAGGTCTTGGCGGGAGCCGTGCACTCTGCGCCTGACAGCGAGGGGAGGTAGCTCGCACCCAGGCAACCCAGGGTACCCATTACCTGAACCCCCAAGTCCACACATGGAAGAGATGCACTGCTTCAGGTAAAGGGTAGAACCCAGCATTATTGAAGGGATTCATAGTCCTAGGGATGTGGGTGAGGGACAGGCGCTGCCTGTCGTTCGGGTGACTGGGCAATGATGTGGTGGCAGATGGTGTCCATGTTCTCCTCAGCAATGTGGTGGAACACCCCTCCCTGGGCATGTTGGCAGAGGGCACGGGGCCGGCCCTATGAAGTGGTGATGGGTGATCCAGGGCATCACCCCCTGTCTCGCATACATTGTGCAGGATGCACGCTGCCAGGACAAGGATGGGGGTGTGGTCCAGGTCAAACTGGCTCCTGTTCATCAGGAGGTGCCAGCGCATCTTCAGGAACCTGAAGGCCTGCTCCACCACGCTGCGGGCAGATGACAGGTGCTCACTGAACAGGCGGTGGTCCGTATTGCATGCCACTGGATAGGCCCGCATGACCCACAGGCTGAGCGGGTAGGCGGGGTCCTCTATCACTACAGGGGCCATGGGAACCTCCTCTATCACACAGTACAGGTTAGGGGCGATGTCCCCATCAAACATGCGTGCATAGAAGGGGGAGGCACGCAAGATACGTGCGTTATGGCTCTGCCCCGACTGGCCTCTGTAGACATTTATGATCAGGCCCCTATGATCCACTTTTGCCTGCAGATTTATGGAGAAGGCCTGTTTCTAGTTCATATAGTCGATCTTTGCATGAGGGGGGCATATGACTGGAATGTGGGTGCTGTCAATGGCCCCGATGCAATGAGGGAACCCCATATCCTCGATTCCACGCATAACCTCCTCGGGGTCACGGAGCTGGATGACCCACTCCAAGAGGAGCTCCACTAGCTGGTCATACACATCATGCAGGGCCCTGTTCACGGTGGCGGTGCCCATCCTGAACTGCTCCCCTATTCTCCTACAGGAACCGGGGGTGGCCAGCCACCACACCGCCATGGCCATGCGCATATCTGGTGACAGCAGGAATCTCATGTTCGCCTCCAACCTCTGGAAGTGGGGGTTGAGGAGCTCCCCCAGGTGGGTCAGGAGAGAGCGGGGCATCCGGAAGTGGTCCGACTATTCCCCGTCCATCCAGGGGGCCAACATGTTCTCCCACCAGTCATTGGTGTGGGAGCGCGACCAGTGCTGTCGCAGGGTCGGAAGGGTTACAAGGCGGGCGTAGACGTTGAGGGTTCTTCGGGCCAGGACGAGCTGTCCTTGCTGGGATACCGCAGAGCCCAACAGGGCACGGCATCAGATGGCTTCCCGCCTCACCTATTGCACGATCGCCGCCCCCCGGAGGTTAGCTTCCCTCTGCCTCCATGCCCCTTGGAGGATGGACCATCAACCATGCAGCTGTATCAGAGCTATCTGCTGTAGCAGCATGTGCAGCTGTAGCAGCATGTGCAGCAGCATGTGCAGCAGCCATGCCCAGGGGGTGCAGCAGCATATCCCTGTGTTGTGGGTCCTCATCCCCTGGCAACATGTTTCTGCAGCTCCCTACATCGAGCCTACCTCCGCTGGCACGTGCCATATCCGCAACATGCTCTACTCTATGGTCTGTGCCCACACCACACTCTCCCATGGTGGTGTGGGAGCTCCTCTGTGTCCACCCAGCCCAGGGTCGCCGTACTCTGTGTGCTTCCTGCTCCCATGCTACAGACCTTCTGCCCCACACCCTACCACCTGCAGTGGGTCCCTTATGTACTGTGTAGGGTGGTGTGGACAGGGCACCGATAGGTGATGCACCGAGGGGGTGCTGGGGCAGCAACCGGGTGCCGAGTCCGGCTGTGCATCCTCGCGAGTGCGCTGGCCGCATGCCCACCGTGGTGGGATGGGGCTGCGCGCACCCCAGGGTACCCCTGCCCACTCAACCATGCTACAGTCCCCCCAGTCAGGGCCGGCCTTTGCCTGCTGCAGCTGTGCGCAATGTGGATACAATGCCTAGCTCGGCTTCTTGGCCTGTCACAGTGCCCAGTCATGGCCACCTTCATCTCTCGGCACCTGTGCTATATCCCTTCTGCCCTGTGTGTGGGCTGCGGCACCCAGGCTCCAGAGGGCCTGGCTCTCTCCGGCATGCAAGGCCACCTGTGGGTGAGGGTAGCCACATGTTCCATGCTTGGCCTGGTTGCTGCATCCCTCCACCTCCAACCTTCTGCTTCACCAGAGAGGGCCCCACTCTTGCCATAGCCAGTCGTTCTCTGACTCCCTCAGCCATGGGTGTAGTGGAGGGGTGGTCGCCCTGTGTGGACATGCTGTTGGGGTCCCTCTGGCTGAGCCATGATGTGCAGCTGTTCGTGGGTGACCCCCTGTCAGAGCGGGATGGCTTCCGGCTCCTGTCGCAGTACATGTGGACGATGGGTCACCAGGTCAGGGCCCCAGCATGCCGGGTCCAGTCCATTGAGCTTGGCTTCACCCCCCTGTGCCTGCCTCTGTGGGGGTGCCCACCCACTGTTGTTGTGCCATGGACCGATGTGGAGGTAACGACGGCTCGCCTGCTGACGGAGCTACCTGGTTTAGGCCTCGCCCTGCTGTCTGGGGGTCCCCCTGTTGCTTCCCTGTACACCAGCAGCCTCCTGCAGGCGTGTGGCATCCCGCGTGCACCCTCGGATGTGGGGGCCCTCCTGTGGGACCTGGGCTTGCTTCCCCGGGATGTCAGAGGACCGCTCCAGACCGGGGACCCCCTCTGGTGAGGAGTTCACCACCCATTGATCAGTGCAGGACCTTCCAGCTGTGCGGACAGCAGCCGCTGGAGGGGACCTCCTCCTTCCCTGCTTCCTGGTGGATGCACATATGCGCTCCCATGGCTTCTGATGGGGCCTGTTCCTGTGGGAGGGTCTCGTGCTGGGGTCACCTCCCCGGAAGCACTCCCCGGACTGTCCATGATTGCCCCCTCACTACCACCTGCTCGCGGCCACCCTGGTGACCTGACTGGTGCATTTCCTGCCCCACCCTTGCCTCTGGGCAGGCTGTGCGCTGTCATCTGCATCACGGCTGGCTGCCACCTTGTTCCCAGGACCCGGTCGCCCACTCTGTGTGACCGCTGATCCCTGCCACTGGGGCTGCCTCTGTGCCCTCACCTGCTCTGCGCAGGTGCTCCCGTGCCCTCCTGTTGTGCATCTCTTGCCCGGCCATGGGTCCACCTGCACCCCCCTGCTCAGCCTCTCAGTGCTTGGGGGCCCCCATTCCCCCAGCACCAATAAACTGATGTACTTTGATGGTCTGTCCTGCCTTGCTTCTGTTGCTGCTGTGGTGTCTGGGTTCCCCTTCCCCTTGGCGGCCCTCCTGCCCCCATCTGTGTGATTGTGTGCTGGGGGTGTGCTGGATGTTCCAAGAGGGTACTGGAGGGTAGTGGAGGGTTCCGAGCCTGTTGGGTGTGCACTGGGTGTGTGTTCCCCTGGCAGCTTCCCTGCTGGGCACAGGTGCCTGTGCTCACTCGAGGGGAAGTATGGGCGGTGGGCGGTCGGGCACCCCCTGGCCTCGCCTGTGTGTTGGTATGGCCCTGCCCTTCCCCTCCACTCCCCTCTGCTGTCGCCCACTGTGGGTGCAGCCCATCAGTGGTGGTGATGATGAATGGGTGATGACACCATGGGCGCTCGGTGGCTGAGCATGAGTTGGGGTTGTGTTGTCCCCGGGTTTTGGTCCCTCAGATCCCCCTTGGTTCAGGGGTCTGGGTGGTCTTCCGGGTGGTGTTTCTTGGTGTGTGTGGTGTGACCCTCATTGTGTTGCTGCTCCTGGCTCTCTCAGGGCCCGTTGGTGCAGGCATAACCCATTGCCCTGTCCCTTCTCTCCTGCAGCTACTGTTGTTGTGCTGCAGGCGATCATGCGCCTGGGGGCTATGGTATTGCAGCTGGAGTGGGCAGCATGGGACATGTGGGTGGCGGCCGGCTGTTCGATGGCATCCGTGAGTGTGCTGCACTTTGCTGGGCCCTGTGCCTGTGTCCCTCCGTGGGGGGTTCTGTTCCTTGGTGCCTGCGGCCCGATCTGATGGCTGTCTTCATTCCCTCTGTCCCCTTCAGTGCAAGCCATGATCATGGAATGGACCTGGGAGCAGGGAGAGTTGCTGGAACTCCTCCTGCATGTCCTGGAGTGGCTGCACCGGCTGGACCACGTGCAGGCCGAGCGCTGGCATCAGGTGTGGGGGTCGCTGGCCATATTTACCGGGGTTCTGTCCCGGACCTGCCGCTGCTGGTGTTGTCCCCCCCTTCTGTTCCCCTGTCCCCCCTCCCTGTCCTGTTGTTGTTGCCCCCTGTTGATGGTTCCCTGTATTAATAAAGGCTTGTGTGTTCCTTTCCTGGTGTGTCCGTGTTGTGCTTTGCTTTGACCTCTCCCCTTGTGCGGGTGCCTCTGAGGAGTGTGTGTGGGGGGGTGTTGCCTGTGTTGTGTGGGTACTCCACCCCCCCTTTCTTTGTCCTCCATGGGCCGTGTGCCCATGTCTGTGTGCTTCTGCTGCCTGATTTGTGTGTGCAGCTCTGCTGTGGGTATGTGCTGGGGAGGGGGGGGGCTGGCACTGGGCTGTCTGGGCTCTGTGCTGGGGCTGTGTGGAGCCGGCTCCTTTGTAGCAGCTGTTATCCTATCTCCCTCCTGCCCCACCTGCGTGGGTCCTGGTAGCTGGGGGGCGAGGCTGCGTTGCGCGACTTTGTTTGCCCTTGGTTGGCCATGTTGTGCTGTCACTATGCCAGGCGGGGCTTCCCCGCTGTTCCCGGCCGGCTGTGTACTTGCACGAGTGTTTGCTGGGTGTTTCCTGGGATGGGCGTTTGGCCGCTGGGTGTTTGCTGGCCCCTCCCCTTTCCTTCCTACCACCCCTTGTGGCACTGTCTGTGTAAATGTCTCCCTGCTCAGCACCACCGGGTGTTTGCTGGGTGTGCTCACCCACACATCCACACCCATCTCCACCCATCAGCGCTGCTGCACCGTCCGTGTAAAAAAGGCCTTATAGAGAGCAAGATAAGAATTATTCCAGAATATGCCCCTGAAACTATGCAAAAAAGAAGAGGATGTGCTAAGTTTGGCATTTGAAAAGAAAGAGGCATGGAACCACAAATATGGTTCCCCACCAGAATGACCATTCTCTGGAATGGTAAACCAAAGACCTTCACTGAAAAGACCTGGAGGCTGCAGCTGGTGCAGAATGCAGCAGCTCGTCTCCTTGTGGGGACAGACCACCAGGAGTACATAACACCAATACTCCATTCTCTGCTCTGGATGCCTATAGTCTTCTGGGACCTATTTAGGGCTGAATCTCATTTCACTGGTCTCGTTGATTCTTGACGAGTAGTTAGGGGTGCCCCCTGTTTTGCCTTGAGACAAGACAAAATGAGAAATACCACCTTCTTTTCAATAACTGGCAAGACTTCGAGGGACAGGGGGTAGCGAGGCCCCTAAAGGTGAGCAGGGGGCAAGGCAAGCCCCCTAAGCCCACACTGCCTCCCCTATGGATGGGGAAGGGAAGGGAAGGGGCAAGCAGGAAACAAAGATTTACTTACCTCCATCCAGAGTCCATGGGGTGGGTCCCCTCCTGACCCCACGCCACTCTGCTGGGGTGTGTGTGTGTCAGGTCCCAATGCTCTTTACTGCACTGCTGGGCTCCCCGGTGCTGCAGTTTAAAAAGGGGGAGGGGGAGAGAGCTGGAGAATGTACAGAGCAATGCTCCAGCCCTGGGTACCCTTTTCAAAGATGGCACCAGCACGATTAAGCATGTGTTCTGCACCTTTTTCAAAAAGGGTGCCTGCAGGGCTGAGCATGTGCAGAACAACTGCTTGACCCTGCCAGCGCCATCTTTGAATAGGGTGCCCAGGGCTGGAGCATTGCTCTGAGCAGTCTCCAGCTTTTTTCCCCCTTCTTTTTAAACTGCAGCACTGGGAAGTCCAGTAGTTCAACAAGGAGCATCAGGACCTGACCCGACACACACACACACACACACACACACGTGCAGCGGTGCGGAGAGACAGGGTGCTGGTAGGGGATCCCCCAATGGACTATGGTAGGAGGTAAGTAAACCTTTAATTCTTTCTTGCCTCCTCCCTCCACCACAGGTACTCAGGGGGCTTGCCTTGCCCCCTGCTTACCTCTACCCCCCTGAATCCATTACCCCTGTGATAATTTGTGAGATTTGCAATGGGGGGGTGAGAGCTCCCGAGCTCTTGTCCCCTTTTCTCAAATCTCGCAAATTATCGTGATTTTTTAAAAACCGGGCTCGATTTATCCCTAGCCCTATTCAAGGTATTGGTCGTTACCTTTAAAGCCCTATGCAGCCTGGACCTCACATACCTGTGAGACTGCCTCATCCATCGTGTCATGGATTGGACCCTGCAGTCAGCCGGGGGCACCTGATTGGAGGTCCCCTAGGTTTCCCAGGTGGCAACATTTGAGCAGGCATTCTCTGTGGACACGCCGTGGCTATGGAACTCCCTCCTGGTAGGGATTCACCTCTCTCTGGATCTTCCTTCCTTCCATAGGCAATGTAAAGTCTGGCTGTTTCACCAGGGTTTTGGTGAGGGGAATGGGTAATGGGTGTTGTTTTTTTAGTTTAGGTTGGTAATTGGAACATTTGTTTTTCGGACCTCTGCTTTGTCATTTTAGTTGATATGTTTTGTACAGCACCAGGTCACATGTCTGGCACTATATAAATGTTTATTATAGTAATAATAATAATAATAATAATAATATATTGTATTTTGTATTTTTATATTATGTATTTTTAACTGTTGTTCACTGCCCTGAGCTGCCATTGGGCAATAGGAGGTGGTATAAAAATGATGAGAATAAATAAATAAAAATTAAGATTTAGACGCATTCATTCTGAGACATCGTGCTGACTCCACCTAAGGCAGGCTAATTCTTGAAATACCAGAGGGAAATAAGTGACCTGTTATCCTCTTTATTGAATTAAGGTTTTTCCCCTCTATCCCTATATTAGAGGGCGGGTACTCCATTTGTATTCCAGTCTAGATAATTCAAGTTCACGTTTTATGTATAAGCAAATGAGTGCAAACTTATCAGAGATCAGATTGCCAACACTCTGGTAATGATACCATAGTTAAAGTTAATGCTTTTGATATAAGATGTACTCAGTAAACATTTACTTCCATGGGCATTACTATGGGGGTATAATTTCCAGATGGTATACTGGTTGGGAGGGAAGGCGAGAATTAACATCAGCAACAGAAAAGGTTGGTTGAACCTTTTATCTCCTGCAGGGCGGTCTCCCTTTGTCATACCGTCCCTCATGGGATAGGGAAGGATTGTTGTTTAATTTTAATTTTTAGCAAAGTTGATGTTTGATTTGGTGTTATTAATGTAATGGGATTTCTGTCTAGTCCTAATGTGAATATAATAAATAAATAAATAAATAAATAAATAAGAAAAAAATTACATAACAAATACTGAAATGACCAAAGAACTGAAATAACTGAACTGAAAGAAACCTGAAAAACTAGAAAGATCAAAACAGAATAACAAAACCAGATACTCAACAAAGTGTAAATTATTATCAGTTTGGGTAGGATATATTTGAGAGGTCTACCCATTCCTTGGAGTACTTGTTACAGCTCTTCTTATGTACAAGTTTCAATAAACCATCACATATTTTTTTAAATACATAGCTTTGTGTAGATAGTTCACCTTTTTCATGGCACACTGCACTTTACATGTGTCTGTTACGCTCTGTGGTCACAGAATTATATTCAAGTCTCAAAATGGAGTTGCACAAGAACAGAGCTTATGGACCACTAGTCTAAAGGATCTGTTCTATAATAAAACAAAACCTATAGTTTAGACTCCCACCTCCAGGAATTTCACTTCCATAGGAAATTCAAGTTTAACCTATGTGGTTACTTTTCCCCCACTCACATTAGAACTGTATTCCCTAGTCAAAAAAAGTCTGGTTTACAAGAAGAGTTAAGGCTCTTGGGAAATTCAATCATGCACTAAAAATCATAGAGATTGCAAGTTAAGGCTCCCAGCTTAATTTCGGTGCAATGTTAGTAGTAAAAACATTGTACAATCTCACATATCGTGCTCACTTACAACTTAGGCTCCATGCACCCACACTTTGCCTTCATCTTTCAGCCCCAATCCTCTTCCTCTGCCGGTTGGGAGCAACACTGAAGCTGAGATCAGAAGGGCGTGAGCTGGCCCCTCACTGCCTCCTTTTATTTTGGTTGGGGAAAACGGAACAGCTGACTAATGGCTCACAACTTTCCCTCTCACACACTAGTCCCCACTGCCCTCCCAGAGCACAGTGAAGCTGGGTACAGTCATATAAAAATATGCAATTTAAACTTTAAGTTGGGTACACATTGAAATTAATAAAATGGAATGGCCATTGGAAGGAATGTAGGCAACAGCAATGCCAATTTCTAAATAAATACTATTGTCATTCCAACATCCAATTAAGTGACTGTGAAATAATACAACACACCTGCATCTTTCTTTGAGAGTACATGGGAAAGGCAAGAGGGTGTGAAATGATGAGGAAGGCACCAAGTGCAGTAAGTGGAATTGTTGGAATAACAGGGAAAAATACAAAGAGTGTGCAGGATCAAGTAAGTGGGTGGAATGACAAGAGGAATTAGAAATATTTACAATAACAGGGTTCTGAGTGAAATAACTGATCCAGAAAACTTATGGGATATCTGAGGAAGCAGTCCTATCATTTAACCCACTTACCATAGCTAGCTCCCTTTCCTTTGACTCTCAATAGCCTCCCTCCCTGTTATTCCACTTCCTCTCCTGGGTTTTTGTGTGTGTCATTCTCACACACAGCCTGAGTTCTGTTTCATATGACACATACAGATAAGCATTGTATTTCCCAGGACTTCTGAGTTCTCGGTGTGGGGAGTGAGGGCTACAAGGTTAGAGGGGCAACTTAGACCCAGGTCTCCTGAGTTGTTTCTTACATGTTTGAGAGCAGGGGAGAGGAGAGCAGACTCAGAACCAGGACTATTGAATTGTTTGTGAAGGGAGTGAAGCCTACTGGATTAAAGTGGGGTACATAGAGTGGAACCCAGGAGTCCTGCATTCTCTGTTAAAGGGTTGGGATCAAGTAGATTAGAGGGGGAGAGGGGGTGCGAGCCAGGACTCTCAACGTCTCTCCTTCTTAAAGTGGAAATGGAGGGGGTGAGAAGTCATCTCACGCCCTCCTGTCCCCAGCTTCAGTGTTGCCTCCAACCTGCAGAGGAAGAGGATTGGGGCTGAAAGATAATGGTAAAGTGTGGGTGCATGGAGCCTAAGTTGTAAGTGAGCATAATACGTGAGACTGTACAGTGTCTTTACTGCTAACATGGCACGGACGTTGAGGCAGGAGCCTTAACTTACAATCTTCATGCTTTTTAGTGCATGATTGAATTTGCAAGAGCCTTAACTCATCTTGTAAACTGGAGGTTTTTGGACTATGGAATCTCCACGCTTTTTGTTAAATAAAATGCAATGGAGAAAATTTGTCCTGCTGCCACAGTAGAATGATGAGCAGCATAACCACTATGGGAGCAGGGCTTAGGGGAAGCTAAGATGGAAGTGGTACTCCCTTCAGTTTAGAAGGTTGTTACTTCCTTCAAACAGCAAGGACTGGAAAGTGTTTTTGTTTAGGCAGGCATTTAGTGGTTGATGATGGATGGGTTAGGGGTGCATATATTTTAAAGCTGAATTTCTTTTTTTCCTTTTAATGTCTTAAGCATGCATCTATTTTATATTATTATAACCCACCCTAAGCCTACTTTTTGTGGGATGGACAGAATATACATTTAAATAAAATGAATAAACCAGGCTATCTGGGTGCACTGATTTGCAGTTGTCCTGATTCTAGGAGGAACCCCAGGAAGGTATTTGGGGACACCAACCTACAGTTTTTCACAGAGCCTTGAAATCCTTCAGGACACCCCTACCCCTTGCTACACTCCTATCAGTTTCTCATTCCTACAGAGCCCAAAAGAACTCTCCCCACACCTCTAAAGCATGTCTCTCTTAACTTGACAAGTTGATGTGAGCACTACACAGTAGGGATGTGCAAACACTGGGGGGGTTCGGGGTTTGGCCTGTTTGGGGTTTGGCCCGAATGGGTTTGGGGGGCAAACCTGTTCTGGGGGCAGTTTTTCCAGGCTTCACAGATGGAAGTGGGGGCCGGGGAGCACCTCCTTCCCCACCCTGCCCAGCCTCATAAAACTTTTTTTTAAACCCCCCCAACTCCGGGATCGCCCTACCTGGTAGTTCTGGGGCCCTGGTCCAGTGGCAGTGGGTCCAGTGGTGGCAGTGCTCGGGAGTGCTTCAGGCTGCTACTAGTCCTTCTGGGTCAAAGCAGAAGGCCTAGTAGCATCCTGAAGCGCTCCAGAGCACTGCCACCACTGGACTCGCTGCTGCCGCTGCTGGGCCAGGAGCCCGACCTAACTGGTGGTGCCGGGGCTCTGGTCCTGGGTCTGGTGGTGATGGTGGCAGTGGCAGTGGTGGCGGGTCTGGCAGTGGCGCTTCAGGCTGCTACTAGGCCTTCCGGTTTGACCTGGAAGGCCTAGTAGCGGCCTGAAGTGCTCCAAAGCACCACCGCCACCGAACTCGCCACTGGACCCGCCACCGCTGGACCCGCTGCCACCACCGGACCTGGGGCCGGAAACCTGGCACCACCAGGTAGGGTGATACCTGGGGTGGGGTGGGGTGGGGGTTATTTTTTTTTTACAAGGCTTGAAAGGAGAAGGAAGGGAAAACCGGGTTCCTCCCTGCCCCCCGCCTGAATGGGTTCAGAACCTGAACTTTGTTAGGCCAGTTTGGGCGGGTGCTGGTTCGGATTCAGGGTGTTTGTGAACAGGCCAAACACCCTGAGTTTGGGCCGAACCCCGAACTTCAACCGCATTCGCACATTCCTACTACACGGTCATGGGGGAGAAGAGAGGACCCCTTCTCCCCAGCAGACCCTGTAGCACAACAGAGCCCTGTGCCACCTGCTCTAAAATAATTACTAAAATAATCTTCCCTTCAAAGATATCTTTGGTTAAAAAGGGGGTCAATTAACCTCAATTATGTCAGCTTGTCAGGTCAGCAGGCACAGTACCTGAAGCTGTCATTCCACTGTACCTGAAGTTGTCATTCCAGTCCCTAGAACCATCATTAAAGTACTACGAACATCATTCAACTCCCATGGGTTGTCATTCCACTGTACATGAAGCTGTCATCCCAGACTCTAGAATCATCTTTAAAAATATGGGGCCTTCATTCAACTCCCAGGGGGCTGTCATTCCACTGTACCTGAAACTGTCATTCCAGTCCCAAGAACCATAATCAAGGTTCTGGGGCCATCATTCCACTCACAGGGGCCTGCCATTCCACTGCATCCAGAAGCAGTCATTCCAGTCCCTAGAACCATTGTTAAAGTACTAGGGACATCATTCAACTCCCAGAGGGCTGTCATGCCACTGTACCTGCAGCTGTCATTCCAGTCCCAAGAACCATCATTAAAGTACTAGGGACATCATTCAACTCCCATGGGCTGTCATTCTACTGCACCTGAAGCTGTCCTTCTGGTTCCGANGGGGGGGGGGAGGTTGTTGTTTTTTCCATTTTTTCCCTGAGGTTTTTAGTCATTTCTGTACAAATACTCAGTTACACTGAATATCCAATCAAATAACAGAACAAAATTGACCAGAAAAACAGGGGTCTTAATGAATGTGAATATTCATTTTTGTGCAAATGTTCATTTAAATATTCAAAGTGCTACCTGGAAATGCAAATAATATTAGTGAATACAGAATCTGCTATTTGTTTCAGTAGTAATGTATGAGATACAGAAAAACACACAGCCAGTTCAACCCAAACTGCTGGAGCTGAAATTAGAGCTTAGCCCCACCTTTTCACCTCCTCCTCCCTTCCAGACTGGATGGGAGGTGAAGAGATTGAGTGGGGCCAAATTCACCTCTGGTAGGCTAGGTGGTAAAGCCCACCCCTTCCTCTTCCTGCCTCAAAACTGAGCCACAATGGCAGTTATTGAGCTTCAGTGAATGGCCTTCGAAGGGAACAGGCTGCTCTTGTTTTAACTCCCTGCAGTCAGGAAAGAGAAGGGAATATTGAGCCCCTGCCCTTTTATGAATGTGAGGGGAGCATGGCATGCAGAGCAGTATGGCCCCCAGCCTGTTGCCATAATGTTGGCTCCAGACCCCATCTCCTGTGCCAGCCTCTCTCCCTTCCCTGGAGTGGTCCCCACTCCCATCTCCTCTTTCCCCAGTGTTGCCCCTGGTCCCCATGCACCACCTTTTAAATTACAATAACAACTGTGTGCAGAAAAAAATATAACTTTAATTATTGAAAACATTAAGATTTAACACTTTTTAACAAATAAAGTGTGTCCCATCCCTTCAGTTTAAGAACTTCTTAGTTGATCAATTCATGATAGGATTGCAAAGGTCAGGATTGCCAAACAGATGTCCCCAGTTGCTAAATTGCTCAGCCATTCTGGTTAGATGTTGCTCTATGTGTTATTAGTTGTCCATCATTTCTGTTTCTGGATGTAGAGTAACTCTGTGTCAGATATTCGTGAAAATGAACCTATCCTCCAGAAACTTGTCCAGTTATTTTTTAAACCCAGTTATACTACCAGCCTTGACCACATCCTCTGGCAACAAATTCCACAACTTAGTTGTGCACTGAGTGAAAAAATATTTTAATTCTTTTAAATCTGCTACCCATTAGTTTCATGGAGTGATCCCTAGTTCTAGTACTTTACTTATTCCACACCACTCATGATTTTAGAAACTTTTATCATACCTCCTTCTCAGTCATCTCTTTTCCAAGCTGAAGAGTTCCAACCAATCCAGCGTCTCTTCATAGGAGAGCTGTTTCACCCACCACAGCAAAACCCCGATCACTGCCGACTTAAGGAATGATGGCAGAACCCCCAAACAGTGGGTGATTTCGGAGCGCAGATACCCATCAGTATGAGACTCCAGAAGTAGGTCTCGATTATAGCCAGAGCCTAAAATTTCAGGGACCTAAAAATCAGCAGTGCAATCTTAAACTCAATCCATCACTCCACAGCCTCCTAATGCAGAGAATGCAGGGCAGGCGTAATATGATCAGCTGCTCAAACCAGTAACCTGCCATATTCTGAACAAGCTGCAAGCAATGGATAACTAAGCACTGCCCATACCCCATGGAAGAGGGAATTACAAAAATCAAATTTTGTAGTCACCAGGGCATGGGTGACTGTGGCAAGTTCAGCCTATGATAAATAAGGGCATAATTTACGCAAATTGCTTAGTTGAAAAAAGCATTTCTGAACCATGACCGACACTTGGATTTTCATGGACAGAGTGTGATTGAAAATGATGCCCAAGTTTTTTACCTGACCAACTACCTCCACATGGACCCCATCCAGGGGCCAGGGACCTGAGGGAGGCAAGGGCATTCTCATATCAACTGCACCTCCACACAAACACCACCTCAGTCTTCCCTGGATTGAGCATGAGGTAGCTCTGACGCATCCTGGTGGCTATTTATTTATTTATTTATTTACGATTTATATCCCACCCCTCCTGTCCACAGGGCAGCCTGGGGTGGCGAACAACACTCAATAAAACAATATAATTTTTTTAAAACAATTTTAAAATACAGTATGTGGGGAACCCCCCACCCCTCACCAAAAGCCTGACAGAACAACCAGGTCTTACATACACACCGAAATATAAGGAGAGTGGTGAGCCAACTGAACCTCCTCCAGGAGAGAATTCCACAGCACAGGGGCAGCCATGGAAAAAGATCTAACATTGCTGGCCACCTGCCTCACCCGGGGAACCTCCAAAAAGGCTCCCATGGATGATCTCAAGGGTTGCACGGGCACATGGGGAGTGAGGCGGTCCC
>QEPC01007755.1:62908-77009 GCA_003113815.1 Sphenodon punctatus | reverse complement strand
TCCTTCACCACCAGGTGGAGGGTGTGTGCGGCGCAAGGGATACTCGTGAACCCCCCGTCACGGACTGCCTTAAGCATATTGGCCGCGTTGTCCGTGACCACACACCCCTTGGTGAAGGCCGCGCCTGGTGTGAGCCCCTCCCTCACCATGGTGGCCAGGGCTGCCTCTAGCTTCCTTGCAGTGTGGGAGCTGTCCATAACTTGGGCCTGAAGCAGGGCCCACCTATACCCTGCTTCAGGTCCCCTCCTGCCACTGCCAAGTGCTACCTCTGCATCCTGCCACCAGTGTGCCGTCACCACCAGGTACGCATGCTGTGATTTCTGGTGGACCACAGGTTTGTCGTAAAGTGGACCGTTGCCCCCCAGTCCCTGCAAGCCACTCTTTCAAAGCCCTGTATAGCTGTGGGACCACAGTCCAACTCATGGCGGAGCGGGAAGGCAGCTTAAAGTTGGGGACCAGGAACCCAATCAGCCGCTGGAAGCCCTTGTCTTCCACGGTGGACAAGGGCGTGCCATCCAGGGCAATCATCTCGGCCACCAGGCACTTCCCTTTCTCCTGGAAGCCTGTGCCACGGTGCCCTGCCAATGGCCAACGCATACCCCCACCCATCTCCTCCATGGTTGACTGACGGCGCTGCTGGGGAGGCTCCTGGTGTTGTTCTGCCCCCATACTGCTCCTGCTGGTAGAGGCAGCAGCTGTTGGTGCAGGACTCTGGACCTGATCCAGGCGACTGGCTGCTGGAGTCGGGAACCCGCTGGAATCTACTTCTCCTTCTTTCCCACTCAGCAACACAGCATTGTGGCATGCCTTGAGGTGCCTGGCCATTGTGGTTGTGCCAAGGTTGGCAAGCACCTGCCTGTGCTTCACCACCTTTTTGCACAGTCTGCACTGCACCTCTCTGGGATCATCTGCCTGCACCGGCTTAAAATGATCCCAGACAGAGGATTCCCCTCCCCTCCTGCTTTCTTGCCTGCCCTGGTGGACGCGCTGCTGCCAGCGCTGCTGGGAAGGGGAGGACTCTGTGGCACTGGTGATGCAGCCCTGGGAGGGTCAGACATCGCCTCGTGTACAGAGATCTCCTCTGTGGCACTAGTGGCACTGATTGCCTCTTCCTCGTTGTCCCCGGCAATCACGGTGATATCCCATGAAGGGGAGTACTGGAACCCAGAGGCTACATTGCCTGTGCCCGCCATGCTGATGGCATGCTCCCTGTGCCCCCCTCTGTAGCTGTTAGTGCTGCTGCTCCTTCTCTCCCTAGTACTGGCTCTGCTGTGTCTGCCATTTTGACTGTTTTGATTGGAGTTTGACCTCCAGTATCCCCTGCTTGTTTGGCTCTGAAGAAACTCCTCAGAGTTCCTTTTTTGGCTTGCTTTGGGGGGTTCCCCTGTTTATGTATGGTACTTTTAATGGGGTTTGTCATGCTTATCGCCGCTGGGAAGGAGAGGTTTAGTGCGCGGTTTGGGAGCTCTCAGGAGTCGCGACCTAGGTCACCTGCAGAGTGAAGCGTGGGTGGGAAGAGAGAGAGCAAGCCTTTAGATCTCATGAGATTAGTGATGCTAATCATGAGTTCGCACGTGAGGCTTAGAAATCGCATATTTCGTGATACATTTGTGACAGTTGGCAATGCTGTGATCACTCCCTGCCCACTTCTCCCTCACTTAGGTATGGTTGGTACAGGTAACCACTTGAGAACTATTCGGGGGAGGGTTGCATAGTCCAAACCTCAAGAGGCAATTTGGGTATGGCAAATACAACAGGCATATTCCTTCACATTGGTACCTGTTTGAGCTCTATGCTATGTGTGGGTTCATTATTCCCTTAGTATTACTTTGATTATTTCTTAAATTTGATCATTTTTCATCAGACCACCATGACCCTCACTCTTGCACTCAGTCTGTGTCAGAAGCTTGCTTCCTTTATTGCTCTTGGATGCAATTAATCTAGTTCTTTGTCATCTTTTAATTGCTGTGATTATCTATCTGCTAGGTGATATGTCTCTTAACATTTCACTGCCTTTCCCCTGGAAAAGGTATATCATTGTTGCCAAAATTGAACCTTCAACTTCTTTCATGAACACTGAAGCAGCATATTCATCAAGGCTTTGAGCACTCAGGAACTTCCTCCTCTATCTTCAGGTTGGCTTTTTTGATACCTCACCTATTACTTGGGATGTTCATTCTTGTAGAATAACACTTAACTATTTCCCACTGTTTATTCACATTTCTTTGACTTGCTAGGTTTCATTTGTCATTTCCACACTATTCCTAATATTTTACTCTGACATTTCTCTGATCATATTTAATTCCCCTGTATTTGCCTTCCCAAAGGCTTCTCAATTTTAGCCAGCAAGTTACTTAAATCAGAGACAACTAGTCAGTGTGCACTGAAGGCACAAAAGACCGAAAGGCTTTTTAATCTGTGATCAGGCTGTCTTTGTTTTTATGTCTCATGTTATGTGCAAAACAATCATACTCTATGTCAACAAATTTACTTTCTACTTTTTCTCTAATCTGTTCAGCATAGCAATGTTTCCCAAACTTTGAAAAGTTAAATCCACTGCTAACAAATGATTTATTATTTAAGTAGCACTATCAGTGTTCAGAGGGCTTCTCCATCCCTATTTGGTTCACCCTCAGAACAACCCTGAGAGATAGGTCATTGCTGTTCCCATTTTACAAATGGGGAACTGAGACTGAGAGAGAATGGGTCCGATCCCATGCCCCGCAGACTGCTGCGCAGAACATACATGGTTTGCGTACATGTATGTGCGTAAGCCATTGGCACCCCCAACATGGGGTCTATGGTGCGCTTGCAAACCGCACAGCAGCACATGTGTGGCAGTGTGTGCAGGGGATGGGATTGGTCCCACTGACTTGCCCAAGGCCAAACACTGAGTTCATGGCTAAAATGGGACTTTAACCCTAGTCCCCCAGGTCCAAATCCAGTACTTTATCCAGGCTATATAGTTGGAGGACATGGCTCAAGGGCCTCTAAGAAATTGGTTCCAAAGGAGCCCCTTGGTGGCTCAAAAGGCTATCTGGGATTTTTTGTTATCTGTTTCTGCTCTAGTTAACACCCACTGCTAACAATTATGAAATTTAACATCTGAAGGTTCGTTCACAGGAGCCATAGAGGTTTATTTTAAATGAAAGATGAAATTAAGTTGTCAGGACTGTCTGTTTCCCACACTTCAAGAAACATTCTTATGGAGAAATTGTCCTTAATTTTTCCTAGTCTATTTTTTCCCCCCTGAATGTTTCTCTTTTGAGTCTTAACAGACAATCCATCCAAGAGTCAGGCTTCAAGCAATTTATACGTAGAATGTTAAGCATAAATCTTAGCAACAAAACCCATCACTGCTACTCTATTTTTCTCCGCATGACACACATACACTATTAGTTGCCTTGCAACCCAGTCTGAGCCTGACAGGACTGATTAGCTATGTCAAGCTTGGGTTGATGATTGGGTCAGGCACATTCTGTGCCTGAGCTCTTTGGGTTTGGGTTGGTATGTGCTTCCCAGCTGCAGGAGGCTCCATAGCCCACAAAGCATTGTGATATTATAGTGCTCTGTTGGAAAGGGGTGAGACTAATGAATTCCACCACCCCTTTCCAACAAGTGTTACTCTGTAAGTAGTACTTCTAGGTTCTCATACACTGTATCAGTAGGTATTTTCAGATGTTACGATCCCAAGCTCAACCACGGTGAATGCCCAGATGGTAAGGGACCGTAACATCTGTTGGCCCGACAAGAGATTCCTGCCAGATGTTCACCCCCATGAATCACGGGTGGGAATCTCTTTGACCACGCAAATGGCAGTCCTTCCCAGACCATCACCGTTTGCGTGGTCAAAGAGATTCCCGCCCGTGATTCACGGGGGTGAACATGTGGCGGGAAACTCACATTCGGGCCAATAGACATTACGGTCCCTTGCTTACCATGTGGGCATTTACCATGGTTGAGGGTGGGATCATAATGTCTGTCCCCACCCAGAATCAGCGGCCATGCCCACCACTGATTCCGGGCCATGGTCAATGCCCCGGGGGTGGGCGGGCGCAGCAGCTGCATTGGCCGTGGTGCCCGCCCGTCTCCCAGAGGGCATATGGCCTAGGGAGCATGGGGGGGGGGTTGGGGCTGTGCGGCTGCACATTGATCTGTGCAGCCCCACCCCCTTCCCCAATTCCCCACCAGGATCAGCCAGCACATCTATTGGCTGTGCCATTTTGATCCTGGCAGGGGATCAATAGGTGATTCCGTGATGGGGCCAATAATGACCCCATCACATCTAAAAATACCCAGAGTAATACCTTGGAAATTCAGTCCTTCGAGATGCTGAATGTCCTCACCTTTCACTGAAGTCAGTGGGAGCTGAAAAGTAGGGATGTGCGAACAGAACCAGGTTTGGATAGTTGGCCATTTGGTGGTTTGTGTAGAATTTTGAGTTTGGATTTGGTATTTGGTTTGGTTGGGCTCAGTTCATTCTTTAGTTTGGTGCAATGACATTTTGTTTTTTAAATAAAGGGGAAAAATGGAAAACATATTTCCCACTATAACATTTTTGGTTCTTGTTAAATTTTGATGGGCTTTAGGGAAATTGTACCCCCGATAGAGGGCAATATGTGTACCAAAATTCGAAATGATTAGATAAAGGGAACCGATTTCAGAAGCAATTGAATGTTGTGATTTTAAGAAAAGCTCCATACACATTCATGGCTACAACTTCTTTATCTTGCATCCAATGCTCATGAAACTTGTGCATATTATGTCCCTCCATATGCTTAATACTTCTGCCAATTTCTAGAAAGAGTGGATAAAGGGTCCCAAGGCTATAAGACATTAACCTGAAAATACATTTCCAGCTGTAACATTTTGATATTCCATTCTGTTTACAGGATATTTGGAAAGAATGTATCAAATACCTTTCCTGCCATTTTAGCAAATGTACAGGAGATTTTGATAAAGGGACCCACTTATATAAGCAATTGATGTTGTCCCCATGAAGATCATTATTCAGATGAATTTCAGCATTTTCAGTGCTAGTCAGAGGCAGGCACCCTGCATGGCAGGGGGAGAGAGACTGTAGGAGGAAGCATGTGGAGCAACTCCAAAGACTGGCAGACACATTAAATGGCCAAACACATTACTCCAAGCTTCTAGCTTTACAGGACCAATTGGTAGTGGCTTCGAGGTGGGCATAGGGGGCGACCCTGAGACGGGAATAAGCAACATAACTGGGACTTCTGAGATAGCATCCCAGAAGTCAGGAGGCATAGTTTAAACACATCCAGGCTGGCCAATTATCATCACAATCACATCCTGCAGCACTGAGACAGAGGACATAAGAGAATCTCTATTGACTCTTTCCTAAACAGATGCTTCTGACTTCCCAGAAACAAGTGGGGGAGATATGTTGGGATGGTCCCAGCACAGAATGAGGATATTTGGTTGACATTTCTGTTGGCCAATTCGCATCACAAACCGATCTTATACCACAGTGACATAAGAGAATCCCAGGCATAGGCCCCTTCTCTACATATGTTGTACAGGCATATAAAATTGGGACCCTTTATAAAATCTTTCTGATATTTGGCAGAGATGATCATGAAAGTGTAATATATAGCCCTGCCAAATTTCATGTACACTGGTTGGACTACAAAGATGTTATAGTCAGACATACATTTATATGTTAATTGCTTATACCACCAAGACCCTTTTTCCAATCCTTCTGAAATTTGGC
Organism: Sphenodon punctatus; assembly: GCA_003113815.1. Lineage (NCBI taxonomy): Eukaryota > Metazoa > Chordata > Lepidosauria > Sphenodontia > Sphenodontidae > Sphenodon > Sphenodon punctatus. Next base: position 71,272 of record QEPC01007755.1, on the reverse strand, counting down.
AAAGCTAGTAAATATGGGAAGGGGTATATACTGGACAAGTTTCACCTACATTAGATGTGAGGCAAAGAAGTTACAGCTAAGAATGTATATGTAGAATATTGCAAAATACAATAATTCAACTGCTTCTAAAATCGGAGTCCTTTATCTGATCATTTTGAAATTTGGTACACATAATAATTTATATTGGAGGTATAGGCACTCCACTTTTCAGTCACATAGGATAAAAAACAAAAATGTTACAGCTAATAATGTGTTTTCCATTGAAACCAATGGAAATTCAATTCCAAACTCACATAACGCATCCGAACCAACATTCAAATTCGAGTTCAGTTCACACGTTCAGTTCGGTCAACTGAAATATTCAAGTTTGGTCTGAACTTCCGAACCGTGTTCACCCATCCCTACTGAAAAGACTCAGCATCTCACAGCAGTCCTAGTTGCTGGGGAGCAGCAGGGGAGTTGTGCAAGGTACCTCTTGAAACTAAAGTGCCTTAAATTTCCACCACAGTAAGTGTAACCTTTTAGAATCTTGTAGCCACAGGATTAAAGGTCCTGCACTGAGAACTGCACTGTATAAACGACTTCAGTATAGATTAGAACAGAGGCTCTTCTCGTTGTGGACTAGAGGCTCAAATCAGATTCATGATTCCAACTGATATCCAATTTACTCTGTGTGGCTTTGTTGAGGTCATAGGATCATATTTTTAAAGTCATAAAATAAGGTCACAGAGGCAAAAGGTTTGGAAATGACAAGACTAGAAAAGCTGATAAACCTGGTTCATTCCATTCCATTTCTTCACTTGTTAAATGGACTCTTGTTGATCCCTTTTTAAATGATACCTTTTACTTAGCCTCTTCCCTCATCAGTTTAAGGAATAAATGAAAGTTACTTCCAATTATATCAATGAAAGCTACTTTCAATGATTTTAAGTGTTCCCAGAAATTGACTCTGTTTAAGTATCTCTAAAGCAGTGACATTGGAGAAGTCACAATTTTTTTTCTAGATATGTTTCTCAGACACATTAGACTTGGCCCATTTTATTTAATTTTTGTGATATTGCTCAGCATAAAATCTTTCCCAAATCTGAGCTAAAAAGGACAATTGCCCTCTCTGCTAATGGAATAAGTCATTTTAGCATAAAGTAGTAGCTACTAGCTAGCGTGTTGTCTTGAGCTAAAAAAGGTCAGTGCAGCTAAATTATACAGTGTGTGAGATCCAGAAAATTTAAGAAAATCAGAACCTGCAGATTCCACTAATGTAAGCTATTTTGTATGCTCTCAAAATGCAAAAAAAGCAAGAGAAAGAAAGGCCGTTCTGGGAATAGATATGCTGGCTCAATGCAAATTCACAAAAAGATTAAAACAAACAGAGATTACTCCGATAACAGAGTGTGAACTGAAAATAGCTTGTGGGACCAAATGCCACTGTGGTGTAACTGCAATATTACTCATTTGCAGAGTCCACAGTAAGTGATGATTATCTTATGGTGCTTTTATTAGTATAAAAAGCAGGCAGGAGAATGCTGCAAATTGGTGGCGAAGATAATGTCCTAATGGAAAAAAGTAGTACAAGGCTTTCCAAACAGATATGGACTATGATGGTGAGTGAAGATACTTTGGGTCCCGATTCTATTTTTACAGAGCTATCTCTACAGTGCTCTGGCACAATGAAGATACATTTTCCTCCCATTTAAAAAGATTGCTGTAAGCTTCCAGAGAAGTCAAAGAAGTCTTAAGATAGTTATTCAGTGCCTATGTAACTATGGCCCCAACTTCATATTTACATGTTTGTCTGAGCATGTAAATGTGGGCTGGCTACCTAGCTAAGCACTTTCACTGCCAAACAGCTGATATACAGAGGCCCCTTTGAATCCAGTACAAATTCCTTGTTTTCACCTTCAGTAGTCTTCATGGCCGTGCTCATCCCTATCTTTCTGTCCCCATTTCCCATTGCATTCTAACCCAGGGACTTTGGTCCTTCTTGGCAACCACTCTTACCCACCCCAGACAGGAAATAGCTAGGTTGGAATGGGCTCAGGTGCAAAAGATGGATGTACCACCCCCCATTGCTGCCCCTTGTGCACGCCACCTCTGATCAAACCCCCCAAGTTGGATCCTTCTTGAAGAACACCATCAACTTGCATGGTAAAGAAAGAAAATTTAAAATTGAATTTTAAAATTTGGTGTGTGTTAAAATGCTGTTAGCTGCCGCTAGATGCTTGTGAAGGAGGGGGAGGCATATAAATAAATAAATACATCTTCTCTGGTCTACTGTTTTCTTTCAGAAATTATATAAGTATAGCAAAGATTGAGGAAGACCCATTGTACACCGGTGGAGTCAGTTAGTGGGCACTTATAAATCTTATTTGGCCTGCTCTTGCTTCTGAATCTATCTTGTTTGTCATGAGCTGTACGCATGCCTTTTTGGCAGCTTATGTTGTATTCCATCCCATAATATTTATTGTACAGCCCATAATACTTGTTGTGCAGAATACCAAGGCAGGCTAGAACTATAATGTTATGAGAAACTTTTTTTATCAGTAAAGCTGAGCCTGATACTAAGAGAGAGGTTTCTTAATTAGAAGTTGAATGACTTAGGCCAGGGGGAGGCACATCTGCAATGGTTAATTGTTAGCACATGCACAGTGTTTGCATAGTGGGTTTGCACAGTTGAAATAGTATAAAGACAGAGAAGCCAGAAACCCACTTTGGAACTTCACTGCTGGCCACTTCGAAGACGTGCTGAGGGGCGCAGCAGAACTTGGGGCCCACCTGAGGATCATCTTGCAGTCATTGTTGGGGTTCCCCAGCCTGCAGAAAGGGATGTGAGACATGTCCTTTTATCTTTATGTTTTGTATTTATCTTTATGTTTTGTAATTAATAAAATAGCTTTCTTGGCACCGCATTCATCTGAGTCATCACTGAACTGATCCAAAAGAACAAACAATTTTAAGAGACTAGGCAATAGAGACAAAGCAGGACCGTGATATCTTGTATTGGTCCAACTACAGTTGATGGAGGTATGCAAGATTTCAGAACTCACAGGTTACTTCATCAGGCAAGTCAGGGGTTACAGATATTTAACTGGGGTTTATACTGATATTTAGTCTGGTGTTACAAGTATCTGATATTTAGGGTTGCCACCTCTCTCAGTTTGACCCTGAGACTTCCATCAGTCAAAATGGGAGTCTCAAGGTGAAACCAAAAAAGGGACCATCCGATTTATATGATTTCCTTGCTATGATTAAGCATAGGTAGAGACATCTAAGGTTTTCTGATCTGCACCAAAATCAATAGTAGTCTACTACTTAACACCAGCAGCATTCACTACAGCAAAAAGAGAGCTCCAAAGCCAGGTGCTGCAGATTTTGATGCTGAAAGGGGCTGGGAGCAGTTAATCATGAGGAAGAAGCCTGAGGACTCGGAGAGCATTTTAAGAACTATGCTTGCAATCTGGTAAGGGGGCTGGAGAAGAAGAAGCTAGAGAAAAGCTCTCTTCAAACAGCAGGTCAGAGGCGCCCAAAGGCTGAAGGAAGCCTAAGCTCAGAGAAAGCCTAGGCGTGACCCAGCCAGAAAATTCCCCACAGCTTCCAAAGAGGAGAGAAAAGCTTTTCTGGATTTTCAGATGCAGCTGATCCTGTCTTTTGGCCCAGAAAGGGTCAGTACTGAACTAAGCTTAACAGAGCTGCTTCAGTGTGACAAGGATTGCTCTGAAACAACTTCGTGGATATAGTTCTGGCCTCCAACCACCCCTAAAGCCAGCCTATCGCAAGGACTCGGGGGTTTCCAGCGCTGGATTGGGGACTTGTGAATGTATACCCTTAACCTGGACTTACTTTGAGATCTTTGTGTCCTGGGCCGCTGAGCTAATGTCCCCACAGCCTGGCATTACCCCATACAGGGTCAGAAGGGTCACCCTGCAACACACACACACATTTCAGTCACTCCTGGTGTCCTCCTACCTGTCATTCCTATCAGCCCCTCATCACTCCAGTGGCTCCTGGTGTCCTTGTATCCATCATTCCACCCAGCCTTTCATCATTCCAGCCACTCCCAGCATCTTTGTACCCGTCATTCCATCCTGATCCCCATCATATCAGCCATACCTCAAGACCTCCTACCCACCATTTCTCCAAGCCCCTTGTCACTCCAGCCATTCTTGGTGTCGTCCTATCCATCATTTCACCCAGTCCCATGTCATTCCATATAGGCCTGAAATGAGCAATTACAGTTAATGCTGTTTCCATTGGAAACCGATCATTCACCTTCATTCACATGACAAGGAAACTTACTGGCTTTTTTTCCATTTTTTGCTAGTTCAGTAAATGACAATTGGTCGAAGTGTGGTTTTTTTTGTATTTGAATTATGGTTCATCACTTCCAGTAGTACTTTGAGCACAACTCCCTCTCCCCACCCCACCCCCCACCACCAGTGCAGCATATACTCCCTATTTCCAGTTTGTGTATGCCAGCACTAGGGATATGCAAACAGAATGGGGTTCGGATGTTCGGCCATTCTGTCATTCAGTTCAAAAACCGCGGTTGGGTTCGGTTCGAAAACAGAGTTCGGGTTCGTTTATTTGGTTCTGCGGAGTTTGGTCCCACAGAATGTTTGGCGGAGTTTGGACCCACCGCAAGACTTGGGGTGCTCCAGGTACCCCCAGGGGTGCCTGTGGAGGCATGGGAGGCCATCAGAGAACCAGAAGCAGAGACCAGGAAGGCTTGGTGCTTGGCACCCCAGGTTGACCGGGCAGGCAGACTTGTCGCTTGGTCCCTGGGGTTGTCCGTGGTGGCATGGCAGGCTGTCAGAGATGCAGCAGCAGCAGCAGAGACCAGGAAGGCTTGGCACCCCAGGTTGCCCAGACATTGCAGGCTGGCAGGCATCCAGTTCTGCTTGTTCTATGCTGGCTGGGTTCTCCATTTCTAGTCACCATCATGGCAGGCAGTGGCTGGCTGACTGGCAAAATGAATCACCACCAGGCAAGACTACTTGACCAGTTTTTAGAAGAAATGGTTGAGATCTGGTGAGTAGGATGCCAGCCTGAAATGCCCATCCCTGTATGGGGAGGGAGGAGGCTGTAGAAGGGAGAATGTGGAGCAACCCAAAGACTGACATGACAGACACATTCACTGTCCAATTACTGCATGCTTCCAGCTTTACAGGACCAATTGGTAGTGGCTTTGATGTGGGCATAGGGGGTGACCCTGAGGCAGGCATCGAAATGACTTTGGGGATAGCATCTCAAAAATCAAGAGACACAGTTTACACATCCAGGCTGACTAATTATGATCACAATCACATCCTGCAGCAGTGTCAGAGAACATAAGAGAATCTCTATTGGCTCTTTCCTAAACAGATGCTTCTGAGTTCCCAGTAACAAGTGGGGGAGAGATTTGGATGGTCACAGCACAGAATGAGGATATTTGGTTGACATTTCTACTGGCCAATTGACATCACAAACTGATCTTATACCACAGTGCCATGTAAGAGAATCCCTGGCATAGGCTCCTTCTCTTCATATGCTGTGCAGGCATATAAAATTGGGAACCTTTATCACATCTTTCTGATATTTGGCAGAGATGATCGTGAAAGTGTGATTTACAGCCCTGCCAAAGTTCATGTACACTGGTTGTACTACAAAGATGTTACAATCCAATATACTATAAGTTAATTGCTCCTTGATTGATTGGGGGAGGGAGCTTGCATTTCAGGCTGGCTGGCATGGGTGGAGCAGTGGCAGAGGCCCATCCAGGGCTTGGAGGCTGGCACCCCCACTCAACCAGGCATTTCAGGCTTGGCTCATATTCAACAGAATTAAAGAAACTCTACCGCCAATTGGTCAAGCCTTACCCCGTGGTGAATCACGTAGACACCCAGTAGCAGACATTGGATATGCCAGGGCACAAAACCTGTGGCACAGTGGAGGCAGCATTGGTGACAGCAGACATTGGATTTGCCAGGCACAGAAGCCATGCAACAACAGAGACGGCAGCAGCAGGATTTGCCTGTGCGCAGCACCCATGAAGCCAGGATGGTAGGATTTGCCAGGGAAGAGCTCCCATGCAGCAGTAGATGGCAGCAGCAGGATTGTGTTGGCACATTTGGATTTTCCAGGCCAGAGCACCCATGGACCAGCAGACAGCAGCAGAGGGATTACCAGGCCAGTGGGGCACATCACCCATGGGTGCAAGGGCAGGCAGACAGTCACCTTGGCATGAGAGGCAGGCAGGCTGGGGCAGGGTTCAAGCTTTTCCCACAGGGTGGGCAGACAGGTAGCATGGAATGAGCAGGCAGCATGGCAGGCTTTGAGATTTGCAACCTAGGTGGGCAGACAGGCAGCATGGCATGAGAGGCAGTAGGGAAGGCAGGCTGGGACCTTGGAAGGGCACTCAGATAGGCTGGCAAAGACTGTGCAGTGCACACGAGAGAGAGCCAGTCGCATAGGCGGGCCGAGATCATCTAGCCAGAGACTAGGGATGTGCACCAGAGCCCCATGTCATTTTTCATTTCCATTATTATTGTCTTTTTGTCGATACCAATACCAATTTCAAATGTAGATTTTATTTTCACTATCATTATCAATATCGTTTGGTCTCATGATCTCACGAGACCAAAAACCAGAAATGGTATTTTGATCTTGTGTGTTCTCATGTGCAGAGGCGTGGTGTCTGTCTGGTTGTGTGATGTGAAGTGTGAAAAATTGGTTGCGAGCTTATGTGTGTGTGTGGGTGGGGGGGGTTTGGTTGAGATGGAAGGTGAAGGAAGTAGTGGTGTTGGTGGGGGAAAAAGAAAAATGAAGCTGAGGAAGATCAAGGTGGAGGAGGAAGAAGTAGAGGCCTAGCCTGGACCATCTGGTGTAGGTTGTGTAGGTGGTGTAGGTCGACTCCTCATCAGAGGAGGAAGAGGGCAGAGGAGGTGACACAGCTGCCAGGTTTGTAACATTAATTTTGTTTATTGTTCCATATAACTTTGAGGACTTAAAAAATACTATCCATTAGAGCGAGCTCACTGGCATGCAGGTGGGTGGGTGGTAGGCAGTCAGGCACAAACACTGGGCATCAGCGGGTGCAGTGGATGGACAGGATTTGCAGATGTCTTATTTATGGGTCTGCCAGAGAGAGGTGGGGGGCTCTTCCAGCAGTCAGACATGAACTGAAGCACCCACCCAGATACGTGCCAGTCAGGGTATCAACCTGCCAACCCTAGCACCCCAAGAAGGGCAGAATTTGCACGTGTCTTATTTTTGGGTCTGCCAGAGAGGGGGGGGGATTTGCAGCAGCAGCAGCCGGAGTCTCAAGTTGCAGACACTACAACACCACAGGTGGTGGTGGTATACGTGGGAGAAAGGGAAAGAGAAGAGTAGGCACTGCAGCACCATCCATCCACTTGGTGTGGGAGAATGTGTATTGGTCTGGGAAGGACTAGAGGCATCACCATGAATGCATGATAGGTGTTTGTGTTCCTGTTTCAGAGAGGCTGCCAAAACCACATCAAAGGTGATGTCACTGGACCAAACCAAGCTGAGGAGGTGTGCGGTATGGAAGAATTTCCATACCACAAAAGGTGGATTTGCAGAATGCAAGGTAAGGCATGACAGCTGGAACAACAGGGAATGGATTTTCCTATGACCAGTTAGGAAGTCCCCCTCAGAGAGAGATTGGACAGCCACTGAGTTGTGGAGACAGAATGCAGGTAGGGCTTGATCAGGGGCGGCTGGTGGGTTTTGAGGTTGGAGGGGCAGTAAGGCCGGTGGACGGAGCCAGGGGGATGGTAGGCGGAGCCAGGGGGATGGTAGGCGGAGCCAGGGGGATGGTAGGCCAGTGGCATGGCATAACGCAGCAGCAAGGAGTTCCCATGGTTAACAATGGATGGAAGAAAACACAGTCTACATGCACATCAAGCTTAAAATAAATGATATATAAACCCCAAACACAGGGAAACACTTGCAAAACACTGACAAAACACAGCAGCACGGAGTTCCTAGGCTTAACATCAGAAAACACAGTCTATATGCGCATCAAGCTTAAAACAAATAATGTATAAACCCGAAACACAGAAAACACTGGCACAACGCAGCAGCAAGGAGTTCCCAGGGTTAACATCAGAAAACAGTCTACATACACATCAAGCGCACATCAAGCTTAAAATAAATAATGTATAAACCCAAAACACAGGGAAATACAGAACACACTGCAAAACACAGCAGCAATGAGTTCCCAGGGTTAACCTCAGAAAACACAGTCTACATGCACATCAAGCTTAAAATAAATAAAGTATAAACCCAAAAGCACAAAATTTCCAGCATTGTGAAGGGGTGGACAGCCTTGGGGTGTGTGTGCGGGGTGCCTTGGGGGTGTGTGGG
>QEPC01007755.1:34691-62319 GCA_003113815.1 Sphenodon punctatus | reverse complement strand
GTGGGGTGGGAAACAGCCTGGGGTGTGGGGTGGGAATTCTCCTCCCACACACACCCCCAAGGCTGTTTCCCACCCCCAAGACACCCTGCACCCCCCCAAGGCTGTTTCCCACCCCGCACCCCCCAGGCTATTTCCCAGTGGGAAACAGCCTGGGGGGAGTGGGGTGGGAAACAGCATTGAGGGGGGTGCGTGAGGAGGATAGAATTAGGAAGGAAATAGGCATCTTATTCTTACCTTGTGCTGGGAGCAGAAGCGGCAGCCATCCATGTTCTTCTTTGAGCATGTGAGGCAGGGACCAGTGCACATGCGCGCTGCTCCCTGACTCAGGCCCCCGGCCCAAGGCATCTCGCCAGGGCGCTTTGGAAGCCCTAGCTCCTCCCTCCACAGTACATCCTATACATGCTGTGTAGAGTGGAGCTCAGCCGGGCTGAGCGCTCAGCCGCCCAAACCGCATTTTCCATTGGAAAACACAGTTGGGCTTAGCATTTTTGAGCCTTCTGGGACCCACTTCTCTGGAGTGGATCCCAGAAGTCAACTAACAGTGTCGCAGAAGCCTCTGCCTTGCCTTTGCTTCAGAGTGGAGGCTGCTGCAGCGCTGTTGTCAGTTTCAGTTTCACTGAAACTGACAACAGCGCTGCAGCAGCCTCCGCTCTGAAGTAAAGGCAAAGCAGAGGCTGCTGCGGTGCTGGGAATTGGCGACGGTGGGGAGGGTTTTTTTTTTCCCCACGAGCGGCGGTCACGGCGCCTGGTGGGGCACTTGGGGGGTCAGCGCCCCAAACTCCCTGGGAGGCCAGCCGCGCCTGGGCTTGATAGACCATTGGTTCCCAAACTGTGTTCTGCGGACACATGGGGGTCCATGATGCACCCCAAGGGGGTCCGCAGGCCTCCTCTTGCGTCCTGCTGGGGGGTGGGGGGTTTTTGTGTTGCTGAGCCACATGGCACAGTGACTGGGCTCGGTGTCAGCATGGCACAGACTGCAAGCTCAGCCACTGACACAAGCGGAAGAAGTTGAAGGCACTTCTGCCCTCAGCAATCCCTTCAAAGCAGTGGATTTAAAAACCGAGTAGGCATGAACTTTGCAGTGTGGCTTGCCTTGCTCCCAGGAGGGGTGTCTGTCTGCAAACCCAGCCCAACAAGCCTGGGCTGCAGCATGCAGCCTGGCGGAGGAGATACCACTTCTCTCCCACCCTACTTAACTGGAGGAGCCAGCAGCAATCCACAGAAAGTTGTAGCGGCGAGGAGCCACATCCTCCTGGAGCTGGACGTCCTGCAGCTGCTGGGCTGGGCTGAGGGACATCAGCATCACCCACCCGCCACCCACCTCCCCGGCACCATATGACAGTGGCAGATCAGAGGAGGGGGCAGCTAGGGTGTGTGTGTCACTCTGAATCTCCTGTTGCGCTGGAGGGAGTCGGGTGGCAGGCAGGTATGGGGGGGGGAATTAACATGGAGAAGGGTGGCTTGGGAGAAATCATACTGGGGTATGAAGGGAGGAAATTAACATGGAGAAGGGATGCCTGGGGAGAAATCATACTGGGGTATGAAGGGGGGAAATAAATGTGGAGAAGGGATGGCTGTTGATTGGAGGGTAGTAAGAGGCTGGCAAACATTGCTGTTGGCTTGATCTTCTCTTCTGCATTGTCCTCTTAAGCTGGTGAATTGATACCAGGGACCGGTGACTAAAGAAAGTGAGGCTCACAGGGCAGGAAGGACAGGCAGCAAGCTTGCAAGATAAGGAAGGGCAGACAGAAATAATTCATGAAGTTCCCAGCACCAGTCGAAAACATCAAAGTAGTGATTCTTTGGAGGCATCTGTAGCTCGCAGAAAAGTTAGGCACTATGACCCAAACTACATAAAAATGGGTTTACGTCTACTGGTATGGCTGAAGAACCACACCCACAGTGTGTTCTATGTTATGAGGTGCTGTCGAATGAAAGTATGAAACTAGCTAATCCTTGTAATTACAAGCATTTCATTACAAGCATTTTTTCACCAATGTTTACATTCATATTTGTTGTAGTTTGCAAATATAGGGGTGTGTCTTATGCAAATTTATGCAAATTTGATGGGGGTCTGCAGATCATTTGGAAATTTGAAAAGGGGTACTTGGTCACAAAAAATTTGGGAACCACTGTGATAGACCATTGTTCTGACACAGTATGGCACTTCTTATGTTCCTATATTTTTATGTTCTTTAGATGTGAGACAAAAAAATAAAACAGGGCATGCAGGGGATCACATCAGGGCTGATTGTCCATATCGAGAACATCCACCTCACTGAGGTGACATGGGACGTGTCTTCGTCTGGAAGGAGGAGGGAGGAACACCAGGCAGCAGAATGGAGGAAGGCACTGTACAGGAGGCACCGTCCCACTCCTTCCCCCTCAAGCTCCTCTGAAGATTTCCCAGCCCCCCCAGCACAAGGAGACCCCCAAAGCAAGGGAATTTCAGGCTTCTGAAGTCGGAAGCCTTCAACAAAATTTATGTTGGACTCTAAAGCCGAAACACAGAGGACAGTGTCACGGAGGAACATAGGGTCACACACGTGTGATACTGGTCTACATGTAGGCTACAAGTCTAGAAAATATGCAGAGCAAAAGGTTCAACATGTATGTAATGTTACAACTGAAAACTGTAAAACTAAAATCATGACGAAGTTCCAGGAAATGGAAAGAAAGTTTGTGGATTCACCCCAGACTGATGGCCAGAAACATTTAAAATGCTAATGCAGGCAGCCATTGCCTACGTGCAAGAGACACAGAAAGCTGATAGAGAGAACAAAAGGAATTTGAGAAGCCTCGAGAAGATACAAGGGGTTTCCTCCTGGGGATATAAGGAGTCGTACCCCAGAGGGGACAGTGACTATCAGGAACTCACTCAATATCATGCAGCTAGGAGGGCTGAGCCAAACCATGAACTGAGAGAGGGGACTTTGATTAAAACTTTCTAAGAACCAGCACCCAGTCACCTACATCTGTGGCTGAGGAGGAACCAGAACTAATGGACTTTCGTAGGGTAAGATGCTTATCTAGAAACTCAACCAGTATAGATTAGGACTGCGTTATACTTACCTTTGATTTCTAGTAACCACTCTGTATCAATTACCTTGCTTATGTAAATCAATAAACTGACTTATCTTTATGAAGAAGTGTCTGTGTCTAACATTGGAACACAAGTGAGCAACAAGGGCTTTCAAGCTCTTGGGACTCCAGAGAGAAAGAGTCTGTAAACTGGAAGGATTGGGCCCTTGGGTGACAAAGGAGTTGTCCCTGCTGAAGGACTGAATCAGCCAGAGAGAAAACTGATTCAAGTGGGCTGTAAGCAAGGGAAACTGAGTCACTCAGATCCGGTAAAGTGGGGGTACGGACCTCCAACCCATGACAGACAGGCTGGTGGAGTGATTCGAGGAGTTCCAAATCAGGGAACCACAGGCCGAGGAATACAGGGAGTACCTGTGGACTGAAAAAGACGCCCTCGAATCGTTCTGCCAGTCCGTCGTGGCATGGAAGGCATCCATGGAGGGGGCCCTGGATGTTGCAAGGTAACATGGGGTGGAAGTGGACGATGTGCCCTCACCTTGGTCCCATGCACCATTATCCCCATTTCCCCACGTTCCAGGGGACAGGTCCAGTGGGCCCACAGACAGTTAAGTTATTTTTCTGTCTTTTTATATTGTTAATGTTTGCTTTTTAAAAGGTTTTTATATAAGTTATCTGTTACCAGCTGAGTTTGACCTGTCCAATCTTTTACCCCTCTGTGCTGCTTCTGGCAGGTGGCAGAATCTCATTGTATGTATATACAGCGTGTCAGATCCCGACCTAACAGCAGAAGCACATGTAGTGTATTAGCCCCAAGATGTGCCAGCAGGGTCCCAACTTGCAGACAGCCCCCAAGAGGGGCAGGGCTTGTGTCTGTGTGGGTGTGCCAGAGAGAGAGAGAGGCTGTGGCAGTCTGGCAGAGGCATAAGCGGGCATCATCAGGTGCACTGCCCGCTCTCTCAGAGAGATGCCACATGGGGGGGAAGCCTTTGGAAGCCGAGTTGGGATATATAATACTTGGTTACATTGATTGGTTGGTCCCTTTGAAGCCCTCAACTGGAGATGTGTGTTCAGCTCATTGCAAGCCTGCCACCCCTGGGGTGATCTTTCTGACAGCACCCCAGGTAATGCAGCCAGCCAGGGATATCATATTTTCTGTGAGGGTGTGCCAGAGAGAGAGGCTCTTTAGCAGTGGGCAGCAGGTGCTGGTGGTCAGATGAGCTATTTCAGCTGTGGCAGCAGGCATCCGTGGGTGATTGGAGGAGTAGGCTGGTGAGGGGGTGGCAGGTTGGTGGGTGGGCGGGTGCTGGTGGCCACTGGTTAGGCAGGCACGAACAGCAGCAGCACCCAGATGATGGTTCTTGGGACTGGAGTGACTGCTTCTGGGTGCAGTGGAATGGAATGACAGCCCTCCGTGACTGGAATGATTGTCCCAGAATCTTGATGGTGGTTCCTGGGACTGGCAGGACTGCTTCAGATACAGTGGGATTATAGCCCATGGGAGCTGAATGATGTCCCTATAATTTGTGCTTGGTTGGGCAACTTCATTCAATCATTGCAATAGGTGGTACAGGTGGTATGGGAAGGCACACAGGCAGGGGCACATAATTGCATTGTTTTTTATATCCATGTCCTTCTGGTAGGTTTTCTGCTGGATGTGGGCATTGAGCATGAGCACAGATCAGATCTCCCACTGGTTCTGCCAGGTGGCAGCTTTGAGCCAGATGCACCTCTTCCTTCCTCCCTCATTCTAGCAGTGGGTAGCCTATTTCTTCTTCTCTCTCTGGACATGTACTACAGGTGACAGCATGGGTGGAAGTGTGTCTGTCTCACTCCTAGCAGCGTGGACTGGGAGACTTTCTCTCTCTCCACGAGCAGCAGGTTGCTACCTCGTAAAAAAAAGGTTATTCGCACTGGCTCTCATCATTCTCACCACGTCACCCTGCATTCTATCCCCGCATGGACTTGTCTTATATCCCTAAAAAGGATTGGAGGGAATTTTCACTCTGAAAGGGAGAGTGCTTCTTAGCCTAGAGAGGAGCTCGAGGCCATTAGGACAGGCATGTCATAGTGGTGGGCAGTTGCTTGGGCATGAGCAGCAGGGTGCTACCTCATAAAGAAAAGGTGGAATGACAGCTCCCTGTGAGTGGAATGACGGCCCCAGAACCCTGACGGTGGGTCCTGAGACAGGAGTGGAAAATTCTGGATGACGTGGATGGAAAGTCCTCCCTGCCTGTAACGTAGGCCTCAGAACCCCGATGGTGGATCCTGGGGCTGGAGTGGCTGGCTGCTTCTTGAGGCGGTGGGATGACAACTCCCTGTGAGTGGAATGACAGCCCCAGAACCCTGACGATGGGTCGTGGGACTAGAGTGGCAGCTTCTGGATGCAGTGGATGGACAGCCCCCCGTGCCCATAATGTAGGCCCCAGAATACTCATGGTGGGTCCTGGGGCAAGAGAAGCTGATTTTGATGCAGTAGAACGACAGCTCCCTGTGAGTGGAATGATGGCCCCAGAACCCTGATGATGGTTCTTGGGACTGGAGTGGTAGCTTATATCTGTTTACAGACAGCACCACATGGGGAGGCATGTTTCAGTGTGGGGATGCCAAAGAGAGAGAGAGGCTCACTGGCAGCAGGCGGCAGCAGAGGAGGAGCATCAGAACAGCAGGCAGTTGGGCAGATGGGAGCTTGGCAGCAGTGGTGGCAGCAGGAGTAGCAGTGTCAGGACATGTTTCTGTGGGTTGGTGTTAGAGAGCGAGAAAGAGAGAGAGGCTCTCTGGCAGCGGGCAGAGGAGGAGGAACATTGGACCAGCAGGCAGTCTGGAAGGTGGTAGCTTGGCAGTATCAGCATCAGGGCATGTTTCTCTGGAGTAGAGAGAGAGAGAGGCAGGGTGGGCACCAGGCATTGGGAGGGAGGGACAGCAGCTCAGCAGCAGCAGCCCAGATTGAGGAGGAGCCCCATCCCAAGACTGCCCCTGGCATAGGATGGCGTGTGCCACTGCACCATCAATTCATGTCCAGGGGCAGCTCAGGGAATCCCAGCAGCGGAAGTTCACCTTTATAAAAAGCAACTGCTCCACCAACTTGGCCCCCAGTCTCAGGCGGTGCAGCAAACAAATATCCCCCACCATGGAAAACACCTGCTTGACGGGGACACTGGTTGGTGGGTAGGACAAGAGACCCTTGGCCACTTTGGACAGGGCCAGGCAAATGTTGGTCGTGCCAGCCCAGTAGGCCAAGGGATCGCTGCTGGGTTCTGTGCACGGCTCCTCCTCCCTCAGGTAACTCTGCCTGGGCACCACCACTACCACTGCCCTCAGTCATGCTCCTTGCCCTGCTGTGCAAGAGCTGATGCTCCCCAGAGTGACCTGCACATAGAAGCTGCTACTGCTGGCAATAGGGGTGCTGCTGATGCTTAGCCTGCTTCTGGTGATGCTACTGCTAGGGCTGGGGGCAGGGATAGACCCCGCCAGCTACTCCCACCATCACCAGGGGCTTCCTGCTGCTGCCGCACACTCTCAAGAGCCCGCTCTGCCTGCCAGACCTTCTCCACCAGATCATCCTTCCAGTGGCCATAGAGCAGTGTCTAGTGTGCCACGCTTCCCTTGACCCTGGAGTCCAGCATGGTTGCCAGAATGTATTCCACCCACTGCAGGAGCTTGTTGAAACCTGCCTTCATCCCTGCCTTCAGCTGCCGCACCAGAGCAACTGCCTCAGTTGCCAGATTCCTGCCCTGAGTGCCATAATCCCTCCCCTGGAGAATTTCCTCCAGCCTTCAGAGTAGACTCTGGACCAGAGGGGTCACCTGACTGATGGTGACCGTGGAGGAGCTGATGGTCTCCGTCAAGGCCAGGAATTGTCTGAGCACAAAGACCGTGTGAGCCAGGATCTCCCATTCCACCCCATTGTATTCTGTAGTTGAATCTGATGCAAGGCAGCTTTCTGCTCGAGAAGATGCTCGAACATCAAGAACATAGAATTACACCTGGTGGACACAAAGAGACAGTATTCATTGTCTCCCATATTTTTTTCCATCTCTGGTTTATAAATTATTAATATCTTTTATCTCTATATACACGGTGGGGGGGACACAGACAGTTCACACCAAACAACACCGGGTGGGGTACAAAACTAAAATAAAACCTAAATCAATCTAATCCTACTCTAAATAAATCCAAAAATAGGGGAAGGGAATCAGGGATGGAATATATACAGGGAGAAGGGAAGGATTAAATGGAGGCTAGGGAGAAAGAACACACGGAGGGGTAAAAAATAAAAATAACACCTAAATCTATCTAATCTAATCTAAATAAATGAAACTATGGAGGTAAATGTATCAGGGATGGAATATATACAGGGAGGAGGGAAGGATTNATGACTTTTGATACTTGCTGCGCTCGTCTTACCACAAGCGCCATTCGCCATGCCAATCGCAGACTGCAAAGCCAGTGGTCTGAGGAAAAAAGGGATGGTGATTGGGCAGGCTGGCTGCTACTCCAAGCCTCTCCACCCCTGGCACCAGGAAGTCTGCTCCTCAGCTGCCCTCCCCATCCTTCCAGTTATGTTTTTCTTGCCCAAACGAGACCAAACTCATCTGAACAATACCGAACTGGTTGGTCGTTTTTGAGTTCGGATCGAGTTCATTTCGATCACTTCAAGTTCAGTTCGGTCGTTTGGTTCGGTCATCCGAATGGGCCAATTATGGTCCAAACACTGAACAGCCAAATTGTATTCGCACATCCCTAGCCAGCACAGGTTCCCTACATCATTTCCCTTACTGGTCCTTGTTTTGGCTTCTTGTAAACTGTACTGTGATTGGTGTATTTCAAGGGTCCGCCCTTGTTTTTTTGCATTCTGATTTCATGTTCCATAACTTTAATTCCTGGATGGTTGCACCTTTATAAAAGGTAGGAGCTTCTCCTCCCCCCCCCCCCCCCCAAGGATTACCTCGGTCTTTAATTCCTGAAAGTTGCTGTTCCTGCTTTTCCTATCTTCAGGAAGGCAGCTCCCCCCCCCCCCAGTTTTAATTCTTATGTCTGACTGGAGTAAGTCCACCTCAAGTTACTCACCCACGCTGTCTTGCCTCCTGTCTAGCCTTACCTTGCTACCTGCCTCACCAGAGCCAGTTCCCGACACGAGTCCAATTCCCACCAAGTCAACAATTGGGACATCAGAAAGAGAATCTTAGGCTAATCCCCACTGGAGTGACCTATCAGGTCACAGGAGTCTTCTCTTGACTGGAGAGAGTTACCACCAAGCTCAACACACTTTGCAGATTGCCTCCCAGAGACTATCCACCTACCCGTATGTAAGCAATTTTTATTTTATTTTTAGATATTTTTGTAATTATTTTATTTTATTTTTTTGAAATTTAGACAAACTTGTTTTTTCTGTGGAACATGTCTGTAGGAGGATTTCAGGGTTAGTATTTGTTGTAATTCAATTTATATGTTCTATTATTCCTGTTAGTGTTTGGGAGGGATCCATGGAAGGTTTGGAAGTGGGTTGGTTTTGTGGTACAAGGCAGCAATGGTGTGGGGAACAGGTTTCTCCTCCTCCACCCATACCTCTTCCTTCATACTCTTTCAAGCCAATACTCCTCTAGTCTTCAGGAATCTCACCCATGGATCACTGCCACAGATCCAGGCAATAGCAATGCAGGTGTGAAGCCCATGTGCATTGGATCTTTCCTGTTGTCATCTCTTTTGGTTTGTGGATAATGGGACATCTGAGTACTGGAATTATGCTATTATTCACTAATATAAAAAAGAGTAATTAATAATGTAATTAATATTTAGAAAGCAAAAGTCCTTCATAGCAGCAGTGTTAAACAATATAACATGACTCCATGAACATCCCTGTCAGGGGCTGGGACTCAGTGAATGTACTCTGTGACACCATGAACTGGTGAGTCGCAGATTTACAGTGTTTCAAATATGTTAGTGTAGAATGTTTTTTATAGGGATGTGTGAACAGACCGATGTTTGGACATTTGGACGTTCAGACTAAAAAGTTAGTTTGGGTTCGTGGATTCGGTCCCGCGGAGTTCGGACCCCCCCAAACATTTGGAGAGTTCAGTCATGGCAGAGGCTTGGGGCCCTCCAGGGGGGCCCGTGGGGGCATGGTAGGCCATCGGAGACACAGCAGCAGCAGAGACCGGGAAGGCTTGGGGCTTGGCATCCTGGGTTGCCCAGGCTGGCAGGCTTGGTGCTTGGCCCCTGGGAGTGCCTGTGCGGGCATGGCTGGCCATCTGAGACCCAGAGACAGCAGCAGAAGCAGAGTCTGGGTGTTGAAGGCTGTCAGAAATCGGTGGAGCAGAGGCAGAGGCCTGGCCAGGGCTTGGTGGCTGGCACCCGTACTTGGCCGGGCATTGCAGGCTGGCATCATACTCGATTGATCTCAAGAATCTCTACTGCAAATTGGTCAAGCCTTACCCAGTGGTGAATCCCATGGACACCCAGCCCCCACCTGCCGGTGCACTGATCTGAGCTATGCCCGTCTACAAGAGGGAGGAGCAAATGGCTGACATGCAGTAGCAGCAGCAGCAGCAGACATTGGATTGCCAGGCCACAGTAACTGTGGCCATCACCCCTAATTAGCCAGGCATTGCAGGCTGGCTGGCATCGGTAGAGCAGGGGCAGAGACCCGGCCAGGGCTTGGTGGCTGGCACCCAAACTTGGCTGGGTGTTGCAGGATGGTTGGCATCGGTGGAGCATTTACAAAAAGTGAAGTGGAACAACAGCCCTCCCTGCCTGTAACGTAGGCCCCAGAACCCTGAAGGTGGGTTCTGGAGCTGGAGTGTCTGGTTGTTTCTAGATGCAGTGGAATGACGGCTCCCTGTGAGTGGAATGACGGCCCCAGAACCCTGATGGTGGGTTCTGGGACTAGAGTGGCAGCTTCTGGATGATGTGGATGGATAGCCCTCCCTCTCTGTAACGTAGGCCCCAGAACCCTGAGGGTGGGTCCTGGGGCTGCAGTGGCTGACTGCTTCTTGATGCAGTGGAATGACGGCTCCCCATGAGCGGAATGACAGCCCCAGAACCCTGATGGTGGGTCCTGGGACTTTAGTGGCAGCTTCTGGATGAAGTGGAATGACAGCCCTCCCTGCCTGGAATGTAGGCCTGAGAACCCTGATGGTGGGTCCTGGAGCTGGAGTGGCTGGCTGTTTCTTGATGCGGTCGAATGATGGCCCCAGAATCCTAATGGTGGGTCCTGGGACAAGAGTGGCAGTTTCTCAATGATGTCGAATGGCAGCCCTACCTGCCTGTAATGTAGGCCCCAGAACCCTGAGGGTGGGTCCTGGGGCTGGAGTGGCAGCTTCTGGATGACGTGGATGGACAGCCCTCCCTGCCTGTAACGTAGGCCCCAGAACCCTGAGGGTGGGTCCTGGGGCTGGAGTGGCAGCTTCTGGATGACGTGGATGGACAGCCCTCCCTGCCTGGAACATAGGCTCCAGAACCCTGAGGGTGGGTCCTGGGGCTGGAGTGGCTGATTCTTGATTCTGGGTATAAAACCTAAATCAATCTAATCTAAATAAATTAAACTATGGAGGTAAATGTGTGGAAATGGATGAAATAGGAGGAGGATGGCAATGGATTGGGAGGAACACAAACTGCCGGAAGAGGTAGAGTTCTAAAAATGCTTGCTGATAGGATCAGTGGCTATCTCAGAACGATATGGAAGTCGGGGAGGGCAATGACTTCTATTACTTGCTGCGCCCGCCTTACCACAAGCCCCATTGGCTCTGTGCAGCCTAGCCCGTGGCGGATCACAGACTGCCAAGCCAGTGGTCTGAGGAAAAGAGAGATGGTTATTGGGCAGGCTGGCTGCTAGTCCAAGCCTCTCCATCCCCCCTCAACTGACACACACACCCCTAGGCCTGCCAGCCAGGTTTTTCCCACCTGAACTCATCCAAATGTGCCCAAACACGCCTGAACTGTTCGGGGGTTCTGGCGTTCTGTTCAGCCATTCTGTTCAGCTGTCCAATCTGGCTGAGTTCGGGCTAACCCCCAAACTTCTGAACCACATTTTCACATCCCTATTTTTTTTTTATGATTTGATGACACGGAACTTAAGGTGGTAGACCTAACTTACAATTTCCATGCTTTTGGGTGAATGGTTTGTTTATGTAAGCATGTATGGGCCTTAACTCATGCCTGAAAATGTTGTGTTTTTTAATTGTGAATATCCCTGTTTTTTGATTGGTACAACTCATTGGTACTTTTGTCCTGTTGGCCCTCTCTGCTGACGGTGCTCCGGGTTGTTCCACAGTGCCGCAAGTGGAACTTCTCCAGAGGAGGCTCTGTCTTCTCTGTTTCCACATCTGATGGAACACCTTCAGTGTTAATCAGGAACTAAACTTAAGCTTGCCACTAATTCTGTTAACAAAAAATAGGAAGTCGGTAAATGCTTAATGTTTTTATAAATAAATAAACAACACTACTGGTCTACTAACAGGAGCTTCTCTGGGTGTTAATAAACATGACACTGCCCACTATGGCTCACTTGGGCCAGAGCCTTACCCATGTGTCTGGTAGTGGGCTGCCAGATGTGGGTCCCTACAGTCCTTGACTGTGTAGGTGGCTGCCCAGGAATCATGGACCTGGAAGTAACCTGGACCACAGTCAGGGCTCAAGGGCCACCCAGGTGGGCCATAGTGGGCAAGCATGTGTGTGCATGCTGCCATCCTGGCCCTAGTGGAGGAAGGGGTGGCTGCCATGGCTGCCCATTATAGGAAGTCATGGTTGCCCATCATGTTGGGGGTGGAGCACTGGCTGAAGCATGGGGGCGAGGTCAAACTGCCTCATGTCTGTTCTGGGCCCCCTTCCTAAATTGGTGGGAGCATTGTTTCAGTTCCCAAGATGTGTAGTCAGTGTGCCAGCTGCATGTTTATTAACACCCTCTGTCTCCTCAGACAGAGTTGTTGTGGGTTGACCAGGCTGTGAAGAGAGCACAAATTAAGGCTGAAACAGTAGCGGTAACTTTTTCTGATGGAAAAAACTCTTCTGCAATGAGCGGCATGGTGTAATAGAGACATTCATTCTGCTACTTTAATTCCACTACTTCCACCAGCTGCGAAAATAGCAGAACGATGTTCGTTCCAACAATTTCAATCTTCCGCAGTTTCCATCAGCACTGCGAAGTAGCACAACAGTGTTTGTTCCCACAGTTTCCGAGATTGTTCCAACAGTTTCTGAATTAGTGGAATGCAAGCGGAATTTGCAGAATGCTGGTGGAAAAGCTGCAGAAACTTACGGGCAATTTCAAAATGGTGGAATGAAATAGCAGAGTGGAAAAAGGAGTTGCCGCTTCAGTCCTAGCACCAATAGTGCTGAGGTGAGAGCAAGTGTTCCCATACCATTGGGAAATACCTGCCTTTTGGGAATGCTTCCAACTGTCCCTTGGTATTTCCTCACTATTAATCGATTCTGTGCTGCCACTATTTTGAGATTGGTGCCTGTGATTTTCTGGCATTTCTGTCATTTTCTATCAATTTCTAGTATTTTCAACAATTTACGGCATTTCTGTCAATTTATAGCTCTTTTAAGTGCCGTAATTTGGCACAATTTAGGCAGGCAGAAACTACAGCCCTATTTAAGGCAGGCAGCAAGGCAAAACTAGGCAAGGCAGCACAGATAAAAAAACTCAAGGTGCCGTAGATAGCAAAAAATAATGAAAAGCCAATACGTTTCCTCATCATGCAAAGGAAGCAGCATTTGCTGTGATTTCTTATTCATGCCTAACCTAGGGCAGTACCAAATAGTACTTCCAGGTACTCAGGCTGAATTCAAGTTCTGGGTACTTGGTCTGAGTACTCGGTGGTACTTCAGGACTTTTTCCAAGGACACGGAATTCAGAACTCTGAATTCCAGATCTTGGAAATATTCAGAACTTAGGAACTCGTAATTGATAAAACTCAGAACTCCTCGGTGCCAAAAAAGGCCTCTATTATGTGTTCCCAGTCCACCTATGCAAGGCAAGCCCCCTCCCCTCACACCATTAACCAGAAAGAAACTTGAAAGTATTCCCCCAGTGCCCTGGATGGTCACATCTTCACAAAGTTCTTGAGCCCACAGCAAAAGCACTATCCAGAAAATCAGGCTAGCAAGAGTGGGATAATTGCTCAAGAAGACAACCCCACAACAGTGCAACTGCATGCAGAATTTTTTTTAAAAATCCAAAAGTAGTGTACCCACAGCATAGCCCACCATCATCAGTGCGTGCACCCACTTTAAAATTATGCCAACCAATTAGTGCACAGAAAAGCAGGCTATAAAGAGTTGGACATTCCCTCAAGAAGAATACAGCAACCCCACAATACAGTGCAACCTCATGCAGAAATCCCACTAAAAGCCAGCCAGCCCAGCAGATGTAACACCCACCAGAAAGAAACTAGCCATTCACACCCCATGCTCCCAAGGGGCACCTACTTATTTTTTTAAAAAGCATGGCATTGGCACTGTGGCACTGGTAACTTGAGCAGCTCAGGCAAGGGGAAGTGAAGCCAGGCAGAGAGATCCCTCTGGTCTCATGGTGCCAACCAGCAGGAAGAACAGTAGAAGTTACAGTTAACTTACACTTTACAATTAGGCTCTGCTGTGCCATGAGGCAGCCACAGCCTTGGTAAGAAAGAAGACAACACACAACCCTATTAAAAAGTGTGCAACTGCATGGATAAATCCCATCAAAAGCCAGCCAGCCATTTTCAAACACACACACGGACACCCATTTATTAATTAAAAAGTCATGGCATGGCATGATCGGTGTGGTGTGGTCATGGGTGTGGTGCTGGTAACTTGAACATCCAAGGTGCCATGGGAAGTCATGCAGAGAGATGGCCTCATGGTGTCTGCCAAGCAGTGCTAACTGCAGTGGCACACGCTTATTTTTTTAAAAAAGACATGGCATTGGGGTGGTGTTGATAACTTGAACAGCCCAGGCAAGGGGAGACATGCAGAGAGATTCCTCTGGCCTCATTGTGCCAAGATGTGCAAACAGCAGTGGCACATACTTATTTTTTTTAAAGGCATGGCATTGATTGGTGTGGGGCTTGGTGCTGGTAATTTGAACAGCCCAGGCAAAGTGAAGTGAAGTGGAGCTAGGCAGAGAGCTCCCTCTGCCTCATGATGGTGCCAACCAGCAGGCAGTAGCAATGTGGCACGGGAATCCAATTATTATTGTTTTTTAAAAGCATGGCATGGTAGAAAATATAACCCCCATCTCCCAGCATTATCCCCATGGACAGGACAGGCCAAACCATGCCATACCATATCAGGCACTCTTTTCCACCCAGCCAATTACTTACAGATCAGCAGTGTAGCACAAAGCTAAATTCAACAAAGAGAAGGGGAAATGGCTGTGCAGCCACTTTTGTGTCATCCTGCAAACCAATCAAAACTCTGGCTTGCCATCACACAACTGTCGCCTCCCATACCCCCTCCTACCAAATATGGCACTACGTTTCATTTCCAGAAGCTCAGCTCCAGCCATGCGTGCAGCACCTTCTGAAGTTTTCCGAAGAATGGACTTGGTTTTCAGAACTTCGGAACTCAGACATTCCGAACCGAAGATGAGACTCTTCAGTGATTTCCAAAGTTTTCCAAAGACTGAGTTGCAGCACTATGAATGAATGAATGAATGAATTTATTATGGCGTTGGCTTTCGCCATAGCCTAGTAACATCTTAATTAACATATAACATAAAACATTTCATGTCCTTAGACATATGGAACACTAGCCTAACCACCAACCCAAGTAGAGATCGGTGCTCCTGGAGGTGGACCAGGGGTCTCCTGCTGTCCCTGTGGATCCAAGTGTAACAGGGTGGTGGTGCTTAACTGTGATTATTGGAAGGATCAGTCCCAGAAAGTCAGATAACCATAGGGAATTAGCTTATTCAGACTTTATTCACAGACTTCACTGTTTTTCTCACCAAGCACTCAGCCTCTTGTCCAGACATAACTCAGCACAGTTCTTTTATAACAAAATTCCAAAGTCTTTTTTTTTTTTTAATAAGATTTTTATTTATTTTATTTGAATGACATACATAACTTTGATAACATTCAACATCAGAACTAATGGAAAATAAAAGAGAAAGAAACAATATAGAACATTTTCAACTTGAACCTTGGGATCCAGACTTTACTTTGGTAGTTATTCTTTCCTTTTCTAGCTGTAATAGTCAAATAGGTAAGCTCGTTCATCCTCTGGTAAGTTCAAGTTGGTCATAGTACACACACATGGGAACCATTTTGCTGTAAAAGCTTTTTTTTTTGTCCAGAAGGTTCGTTGCAATTTTTTCCATTGTCAAGTGG
Source organism: Sphenodon punctatus (assembly GCA_003113815.1). NCBI lineage: Eukaryota > Metazoa > Chordata > Lepidosauria > Sphenodontia > Sphenodontidae > Sphenodon > Sphenodon punctatus. The sequence continues at coordinate 46,966 of QEPC01007755.1, read as the reverse complement.
TACCACATCCTATTCATGAGTTCTCCCTCTTTTGGCTCCTTGCTGCTTTTCCAATGTGTTGCTATGATCTTTTTGGCTGCCTGGATAAACACCGAGAATGAGTCTTTGTGATTCTGCAAGACCTTCACTTCTGGAAACAAGCCAAGGAGCGCAATCTCCGGTCTAAAAGGTATAGTCACTTTGCTCATTATCTCCATTCTTTGCCATACACATTTCCATAGTGATTTAACTCTTTCACACGTCCACCAACAATGTATGTACGTTCCCTCTTCCCCACACCCCCTCCAGCATAGACCCTTATCACCTGTATTTAGGTGCCTGAATTGCATAGGGGTTAGATAATATCTAGTCACTAGTTTGATTTGGCATTCTTTAATTTCGAGCGAGGACACAGTATTGTGCATATAGTCAATAATAGTCACCTCCTCTTTTCTGAGACCTCAATATTTAGGTCCATTCTCCATTTTTGTATATACTTAATTTGTTTTTCATACCAAGTTTCTTTCAGGACCTTATAAATTCAGGCTAGCTTACCTTTTATTGCAGTTCTTTCAAACAATACTTGTTCTACCTTACTGGGTTCTCTCGCATAATTCTCTCCTTGTTCGGTTCTAATGAGTGCCTTCCTTAGTTGTATGTAACTGAACACCTTTACCTTTCCCCCCAGCTTGTCCTCTAGGTTCTCTTTGCTCATCAATACCTTTCCCACAAACAGTTGCTTTACTTTTGTTAATCCTTTCTTTCTTATTTTTCCCCTCAGGTGAGTTGCTAGCTGATGTTGTTGGAGCCTATGGAGATCCACAGGTGAGTATGGGAACTGTATTTTATCTAATTTGCTTTTCTTAATTATTCTCCGCCAGTTAAGCCATGCTGCCCATGAGAAAGGGTGTTTCTTCCATATTCGCTTATCTGGGGTTCCCTCATCTGCAATAATATGACTCAGTTTCCCCTTGGTTAAAGTTTTTTGCTCTATCCCCGCCCATTTGATCGATTCCGGCTGATAATACCAAGTATTTAAGGCCCCGAGTGTTGCTGATTTATGGTATAGTCACATGTCTGGGAGATTTATCCCTCCCTTTTCTTTAGTACACATCAGAGACTGCCTGCTAATGCTAGGTTTGCCCCCCCCCTCCATATTATTTCTGTTATTAATCTGTCACACACCTTAAAGGCCTCAGATAAATGAATTGGTAATGCCATCATCTTGTACAGAATTTTGGGTAAAAATATCATTTTGAATAGGTTCACCCTCCCTAACCATGTGCATGACAGCTCCTTCCATTCCGCCACTTCTATATTAAGTTGTGGTAGGTTTAAGAAATTTTCCTTATATAACTGGCCTAAATGTCTTGGCAGAATTACTCCCAGGTATTTTACCGCTCGCGTCTCTTCAGGGAAAGGCAATATTTTTTTAATAGCATCCCTTTGACTAGCTTCATTTCCATAAATAAGTGCATACGACTTTGTCGTAGTTATTTTGTACCCTGATATTACTCCAAACTCTTCAATCAACTACATCAGGGGTACTGTGGACTTAATTGGGTCCCCCCAGAAATAGCACCGTGTTGTCTTCAAACATAGCTATTTTATGCTCCTTATTACCTATGTGAATCCCAGTGACTCTTCCATCCTGCCTTATTGCTATCGCCAATAATTCCAGCACCAAGTCAAAGAGCAGGGGGGACAGAGGGCAGCCCTGTCTTGGTCCTCTGTGAAGCTTAAAGGCATCAGATTGGCAGTTATTTATTATGAGTTTTGACTTTGGCTCTTTATAAATTGCCTTTATCCACCTAAGGAAGGCTCCCCCAAGCCCATTTTAGACATAATTTGCTCCAGGCATCCAATTTCCGCCCTGTCAAAGGCTTTTTCAGCATCCAGGAATATGATTGCTGCTTGTTCTTTTGATTTATCCAGGTGATGCATAATATTTACTGTCTTCCATATATTGTCAGATCCCAGCCATGTGGGAATAAAACCCACCTGGTCTGGGTCAATTAATTCTCCTATAATTGCTGCTAGCCTATTTGCCAAAGATTTTGAAAGGATTTGGAAATCCACGTTTAATAATGAGACTTGAAGATAATTTTCACATTTGTCTATTGCTCTCCCTGGCTTTGGAATTAGCATGATATTAGCTTCGTAAAAGGAGTCGGGTAGTCTGCCCTCTTTTAATATTCCATTATATGTTTTCACTAGGTATGGGGCTACCAAATTCATTGTTTTCTTCTAAAATTCAGCGGGAAGTCCATCAGGGCCTGCTGTTTTAATGTTGGCCAGACTTTTAATAACTTCCTTTATTTCTTCTAGACTTATGGGTTTATTAAGATAGCTAATTTGGTCCTTATTTAGTTTTCGTAGCTTGTATTTACTGAGAAACCCTTTTATTCTTTCAGGGTCCGGGTTGGAAGAAGAATACAGGATTTCATTGTACTTCAGGAATTCTTGGTGTATTTCCTCAGTTTTTGTTAATTTAGTACCCTCAGCTGTGTTCAAGGAGGAGACATGTGCCTTCCTATGTTATTTTTTAACTAACCTGGCTAACACTTTTCCTGTTTTATTGTTACACGCAAAATAAAATCCTTTTATCTGTTTGAGCTGAGCCGTGTTTTTTTCTATCTCTTTCATATTTATTTGCTCTTTAATTCAGGTTATTTTACCCATCCTTTTTTTAGAGGGGTTGTTTTTATTTTCTAATTCCAATGCTTTTAGTTCCCTTTTCAACTCCTTAAGGTATTCCCTATTTTTGCTGCAAAGGGAAGATTTGATAGCTATTAATTTTCCTCTAAGGACCACTTTAGCTGCCTCCCACAGCGTTGCTTGTTTCTCTACTGTGCCATTATTTATTTCAAAGTAATCCTTAACCTCCTCTAAAGTCTGCTCCGAAAAGAGCTTATTTTACGTGGGGCTTCCCTTGTTCTTGGCCCGGAGGCTGCAGCTGGTGCAGAATGCGGCGGCTCGTCTTCTGACGGGGACGGGTCGCCGGGAGCACATTACACCGGTGCTCCGAGCTCTGCACTGGCTGCCGATAGTGTGCCGGGCCAAGTTCAAGGTCCTAGTGATGATCTATAAAGCCCTATACGGTCTTGGCCCCTCATACCTTAGGGACCGCCTCGCCCTTCGCGCCCCAGAGCGGCTCCTGCGGTCTGCCGGGGGTGCCCTCCTGGAGGTCCCCCGTGTTAAGCGGGGGGCCACGATGGAGCGAGCATTCTCGGTGGTAGGGCCGCGGCTGTGGAACTCCCTTCCGGAGGAAGCTCGCCTGGCCCCAAGCCTTTTGACATTTCGGCGGAACTGTAAGACCTGGCTGTTTGCCCAGGCCTTCGGGAGGGAGGGTGGGGGGGTGATTTTAATCCCCCGCCCATTTATTTATTTGTTTTTCTAGCCCTGTTTTATATGATGTGTTTTATATGATGTATTTTATATTTATATTTTAAAGTGAATTTTTAATATTTTATTATTGTTGTTAGCTGCCCCGAGCTGCATTGCAGGAGGGGGCGGGATATAAATCTGTAAAATAAATAAAATAAATAAATATATTTTGTAACCATCCTCTGGAGATCTGCCACCCAAACTTTCTTTCCTCCTGCGTGCTCTTCTGCCAGTACAAGTCTGTGATGACCATGTCATGATCAGAGAGGGTGTTAGACTTAATCCAGCATGCCCTACCTCTATTCATGCCACTCCTGTTCAGAAAGGAGTAGTCTATGCGTGTATAGACATTATGCACAATGGAGTAAAAGGTATAATCCCTTTCTTTAAGATTCATATACCTCCATACATCTTCTAAATTATTTACTTTGAGGAGTGTGTCCAGGATCCTTTGCCAATTCCCTGGGCTTTTGTTATTTGAATGATCCTTTTCTTCCCACCATGCGTTAAAGTCCCCTTGCATAATTAGTACTTCCTCTGCGTTTTGCTCTATTGAGAGGAAGACCCATCTTACACATTCATGTGTGTCTACTAATGTGTCTACACATTAATCAGCTTGACAAGTACTCCCTCTAATTCACCAACTACTATAATTAACCTTCCATCCTTGCCCTTTATTATCTTCTTTGTTGTAAAAGCCTTATTAACTCGAATTCCAATTAAAACTCCTGCTTTTTTGCATGTGGATGGAAGTCCACAAATGTCTCCCCCAAATATCTGTCTTTGAATCTAAAGCTGTCAACCTCCCTGAAGTGAGTTTCTTGAAGAAAGCAGATGCCTGCTTTTTCCTCTTTAAGCAATTTTTTAACTCTTTTGCATTTGATTGGATTATTAAGTCCCTTAACATTAAGGGATACCACCCTTATCATTTCAGCCATGCTAGTCCCAGCTTGTGTTTATCTTCTCCTTTGACTTCATTGTTCCTGGATCCCCTACCAAACCTTTTAACCACTGAACTATATATACAGAAAAAATCTCCTTCTCTTCCCCTCCTGAGGACTCTGTCGGGGTTATGAGTTTGTCTTCTACTCATTCGTCTTTAATATCCCTAGTTTCCCTCCTCCTCCTCCCTCTTCCCTTGTTTCTTTGCATTGTCTCCATTTTCCCTGCTCCTTATGAGCACCAGTTCAGTTTAATATTAATTTCAGTTTCAATTTCCCCACCTCCTCCCCCTCATTATTCATCCCCTTCCATATGCCCTTTCACATTTGGGGCTATAATTACTATTTAACCCCCACCCCCCTTAATACAGATTTCATAACCTTTCCCCTACATCTCTGAGGGGGTAATTCTTCACCTGTTACATTTTTTAAAGACATCTGTTTACGTATTTTTATATAGAATATATTGCTTTCCTCGCTTTCGTATAATAGATGTTATGTGGGCCATTTCATGCTTTCAGTTGAGCTCAGCTTGTTTTCGCACATGTCTCTGTAGGAACTCCTCTAGCTCCATTGTCTCTATGAAATTTTTTTGCTTGCCCCTCCACAGAATTGTCATCCTAGCTGGGAACCATAATTGTGGGTTCAGCTCTAGTTGGTGTAACTCAGCTAAGTATTTTGCCCACTTCCTTCTCTTCACCATTGTTTCACAGGCATAGTCCAGGAATATTCTGAATTTGTTCTGCTGATACTCTAGGGCGCTCTTTCCCCTTGCTAGTCTTAATATCTTTCCTTTATTTTGAAATTTTAAGAACTTCACAATGATTGCCCTAGGGGACTATCCTTCTTTAGCTTTTGACCTCATAGCTCTGTGGGCCCTTTAAATTTTAGGTTTATGTATAGTAGACTCTTCTGGGAAAACTGTTTCTAGAATAGTCCAGATTAGGGATATCACATCGCTTCCCTCCATTCCTTCAGGAATCCCCATGAACCTCAAGTTAGACCTGTGTGCCCTGTTCTCCTGGTCCTCACTTCTGGATTCCAGCGTTTTAATCATGTCCCACATTCTTGTTTGCTGGTCCTGGCTACTCAAGGCCCTGTCTTCAATATCGGATATCCTACTCTCTGTTGCCTCCACCCTTTTATTTAGCACCTCAGTCTTTTGCCTTCCCTGTTGCTCCACTTGCTGGAGCTTCACAATTTCATTTAGTAACTGCTCCCTGGTAAGGTCAGCAGTGGCCAGGCCAGCTTTAATTTCAGCCAGTGCTGTAAAGATTTTATCCTCTTTCTGCCTCTGTCTCTCCCATAGGCCTTCTGTCCTGCTGGCATGCAGCCGCCGCCATCTTGTTTGCTCCGATTGTGTGGGGGATGGGGGGTGCCAGTTTTACTTGGCAGTATTTGTCCATGGCGGCTGCTGCCTGCTTGTTTTCAGGGGCCCCTTTTGTTCTCCCCATGCTCCCCTCTCAGGTTTTAGTAGGCTGGCCCTTATTTCTTTGATTTTGGCAAGGTTTCTGGGATTGGGGGGAGCGGAGCATCAGGAACCATGACAGCTATCATTCACACATGTGCAGTCCTTCAAAATTCCAAAGTCTAATCACAGTTGCCCCATAGTCTCTTGAGCTAGGCAAACAACAATGCAGCTTTATCACCTAGTAGCAATCCTCAGGCTTTTCCCACTACCCAGGGAGTTTAGAGGCTTCACTCCCACCAAGCATCTAGCACAGGGCTTCTTCGGTGCATACCTCCGGCCTTCTGTAACAACTTCCAGGTCTTTCTCTTTCTCTAACCAGCAGCAGTCTTCTTAAGAAGACCCCTTGTCTCTGTAGCAGCTTTCAGAACTCCTTCCTCTACTGAGTGCCAAAGCAGACTGAGACTTAGTTTTTTTTTTTCTATTATGCTCTCCCTGTTGCTCAGCAAATAGCCACTTCACTAGTAGCCAGCTGAGTCTCATTAACCTTTTAGCCATCAATTAGCAGCTTTTTGGCTGCTATTTTACTCTCTTAAAGGGCCAGCATCCCTCTCAGGCTGCACTCTGTTACATACCTCCCTTCTGAGGGAGACAGTCCTATCTCTGATAGGACTGGCTTCTCAACTCCTTAAACAGAGTGCAGTGTCAGTTCTACCAACAGTACATCAACATGTTTCATCAGGTTTATCATATCACATTACCACCTTTATAACAACCAATTCACTAAATGTTTTCAGGGCCTAATACCTCAAAACAGGGCTTTAACACCCTCCCAGCCTCCTCATCACCCCTTTTAGCTGGGCACATTGCACTGGGTTCTTATCCTTTCATAAATATTGTTATGTTTCATTGGACACAGTTTGAGGGCCGACTCCCATGATTTTATTACATTTTTGCCCGTACTAGGGACGGGCAAATGCAGTTTGGAAGTTCGGAGTTCGAACCGAACTCAACCAGTTCGGTCAACCGAACTGAACTTCCAAAAGAACTCGATTTTCGAACTGAACCGAACCTAACCAAACCGAATTTCCGAACTCAGTTCTGTTCATCCATCCCTAAAAGATAATATTCCATTTAGTTCAATGGGGTTTGAATTTCTGAACTCTGTTCGGGAGTTCGGACCGAACTCAAATAGTTCGGTCAACCGAACTGAATTTCTGAACTGAACCGAACGAAATTTCTGAACTTGGTTCTGTTCGCCCATCCCTAGCCAGTACATATACATATGAATCATTGGAGGCCAGCTCCATTGCTTTACACCCTACCACTATTCCTTTCAGCCTTATAAATTCTTGGGGTTCCAATCCCAACACAATCTTTCCCAGACCGGCTCTCTCATTCCCCTTTCTGGTGGTATATTTCTCACTATCCGATTAATCTTGGTAGCTGGATCATCTGCCCCCCTGCTATCTTTTCCCTACCATTTATTTCTTTTCCACCAAGGGCTTCAAGTCCTCTTGGGTTTCCTAGCAGGTCAGCTCCATCACTTCTCACTCTGCCTGCCTGATTTATCAGGCCGGCTCCATCATCTCCCTGCCTGATGTACTCCAATTTTGTAGGAGTGGGGTGTGGGCCCTCCCAGTCCTTTTCCAACACACACACACACACACACGGCTTTAGCCCACAAGTCTCATTCAGTTATTCTCCCATGGGTTTCGCTCTATATTTCTGTTGTTTTCTTAAGGAAAATATTCTCCATCTTAACTGCCCCCAGCTGTTCTCTTGGGGGGGGGGGATAAATCGACAAAATTAATAAATAAAAATAAAGTTTTTTACCCTGCAACATATCTCCTAAAGCTTCACCTTTTAACAATGTCTGTATCTCACCGTCTGCCATTTCTGGTTTCACCATTGCCAACTGGAGGCGTAACACTTCCACTTCCTTTTGAAGGGTTTCTATTACTCCTTTATTTTTACTCAAAGCTTCCCCAAGGCTCTCCTTTTCTTTTTTCAGTTTCTCTATTTCTTTAGCCATTTTGTCAACAAGTAGTATTTGGCTTTCCAGCCCATGACTCATTTCTTCTACCTGCTTCAAAGTAAAATCGGTGTGGATTTCTGCATCCCTTAATACTTTATCTTCCTTCTTCAGGGTCTGGGTGCTATTTGTCATTTTAACATCCTCTATTTTTTCTTTAAATTGCTTTTCATTATCCCTCTTTTGCCTTTCACTAAGACAGTAAATCCCTCTTTCTTGTCCTTCTTTCCTATTTTTCCCTCTGTGGGGCTTTGAACAGTCTCTTTTCATGTGTCCTAGAACTTGAGAAGCCCTACACCTTCATGACTGGGGCCTTGTAAACTCAGGTGACTCATTCCCAATGGGTATTTAAATAGGCAAAACAATAAAAATGTACATACAAATATATAACAATACAAAAATAAAATAAAATATAAAATACAAATATAAATAAGGATTTGTCAGTACGGGGACAACAACCCCACTCTAACCCCCTTCCTCCCCCCTGCCGAAAGCCTGATGGAAGAGCCAGATCTTAAAGTTACTGTGAAAGGCCAAGAGATCCAGGCTCAGATGGACCTCCACTGTGTGGGCATTCCAAAGTGATGGTGCAGCTGCCAAGAATACCCTCCTGTCTGTGTGGACCTGGCCATAATGCGGGACCTCCAGGAGGGTGTCCCTAGATGACCTCAGGGGCCGGTCTGGGATCCAGGGTGTGAGGCAAGCTTTCAGATAAGTGGGTCCTGGACCATATAGGGCTTTATAGGTAAAAAAAACCTGGTGTGAGCAGGGGCAAACCTCTGGGAGGGAGGGTTGCCTGCCGGTGGAAGAGGTGGGTAGGAGGGTACAGGTGGGGTGGGACCCCTCTCACCAGCCTGGCAGGGCAGCCTATAGAGGGTGGGTGTCTAACGGGGTTCTCTGAGGAGGGGAGGGGTTCCGCAGCAATCAAGGTTGTTATGGGTTGGGGGAAATATGGTCCAATGGGGAGGTGTGTTCCATCAGTGAGGAGGGACCAGTGCCTTGTGCCCGTTCCCCTCTTGACCCCCCACGCAGGTAGGCTGTGGGTCGAGGCCCAGGAGACCCCAGGCCTTGGTCTGGTGCTGCTGAATGCAAGGTCGGTTGCCAGTAAGTCATCTACCATCCGGGAGTTAATCCCAGNCTATTATGCTCTCCCTGTTGCTCAGCAAATAGCCACTTCACTAGTAGCCAGCTGAGTCTCATTAACCTTTTAGCCATCAATTAGCAGCTTTTTGGCTGCTATTTTACTCTCTTAAAGGGCCAGCATCCCTCTCAGGCTGCACTCTGTTACATACCTCCCTTCTGAGGGAGACAGTCCTATCTCTGATAGGACTGGCTTCTCAACTCCTTAAACAGAGTGCAGTGTCAGTTCTACCAACAGTACATCAACATGTTTCATCAGGTTTATCATATCACATTACCACCTTTATAACAACCAATTCACTAAATGTTTTCAGGGCCTAATACCTCAAAACAGGGCTTTAACACCCTCCCAGCCTCCTCATCACCCCTTTTAGCTGGGCACATTGCACTGGGTTCTTATCCCTTCATAAATATTGTTATGTTTCATTGGACACAGTTTGAGGGCCGACTCCCATGATTTTATTACATTTTTGCCCGTACTAGGGACGGGCAAATGCAGTTTGGAAGTTCGGAGTTCGAACCGAACTCAACCAGTTCGGTCAACCGAACTGAACTTCCAAAAGAACTCGATTTTCGAACTGAACCGAACCTAACCAAACCGAATTTCCGAACTCAGTTCTGTTCATCCATCCCTAAAAGATAATATTCCATTTAGTTCAATGGGGTTTGAATTTCTGAACTCTGTTCGGGAGTTCGGACCGAACTCAAATAGTTCGGTCAACCGAACTGAATTTCTGAACTGAACCGAACGAAATTTCTGAACTTGGTTCTGTTCGCCCATCCCTAGCCAGTACATATACATATGAATCATTGGAGGCCAGCTCCATTGCTTTACACCCTACCACTATTCCTTTCAGCCTTATAAATTCTTGGGGTTCCAATCCCAACACAATCTTTCCCAGACCGGCTCTCTCATTCCCCTGTCTGGTGGTATATTTCTCACTATCCGATTAATCTTGGTAGCTGGATCATCTGCCCCCCTGCTATCTTTTCCCTACCATTTATTTCTTTTCCACCAAGGGCTTCAAGTCCTCTTGGGTTTCCTAGCAGGTCAGCTCCATCACTTCTCACTCTGCCTGCCTGATTTATCAGGCCGGCTCCATCGTCTCCCTGCCTGATGTACTCCAATTTTGTAGGAGTGGGGTGTGGGCCCTCCCAGTCCTTTTCCAACACACACACACACACACACACACGGCTTTAGCCCACAAGTCTCATTCAGTTATTCTCCCATGGGTTTCGCTCTATATTTCTGTTGTTTTCTTAAGGAAAATATTCTCCATCTTAACTGCCCCCAGCTGTTCTCTTGGGGGGGGGGGATAAATCGACAAAATTAATAAATAAAAATAAAGTTCTTTACCCTGCAACATATCTCCTAAAGCTTCACCTTTTAACAATGTCTGTATCTCACCGTCTGCCATTTCTGGTTTCACCATTGCCAACTGGAGGCGTAACACTTCCACTTCCTTTTGAAGGGTTTCTATTACTCCTTTATTTTTACTCAAAGCTTCCCCAAGGCTCTCCTTTTCTTTTTTCAGTTTCTCTATTTCTTTAGCCATTTTGTCAACAAGTAGTATTTGGCTTTCCAGCCCATGACTCATTTCTTCTACCTGCTTCAAAGTAAAATCGGTGTGGATTTCTGCATCCCTTAATACTTTATCTTCCTTCTTCAGGGTCTGGGTGCTATTTGTCATTTTAACATCCTCTATTTTTTCTTTAAATTGCTTTTCATTATCCCTCTTTTGCCTTTCACTAAGACAGTCAATCCCTCTTTCTTGTCCTTCTTTCCTATTTTTCCCTCTGTGGGGCTTTGAACAGTCTCTTTTCATGTGTCCTAGAACTTGAGAAGCCCTACACCTTCATGACTGGGGCCTTGTAAACTCAGGTGACTCATTCCCAATGGGTATTTAAATAGGCAAAACAATAAAAATGTACATACAAATATATAACAATACAAAAATAAAATAAAATATAAAATACAAATATAAATAAGGATTTGTCAGTACGGGGACAACAACCCCACTCTAACCCCCTTCCTCCCCCCTGCCGAAAGCCTGATGGAAGAGCCAGATCTTAAAGTTACTGTGAAAGGCCAAGAGATCCAGGCTCAGATGGACCTCCACTGTGTGGGCATTCCAAAGTGATGGTGCAGCTGCCAAGAATACCCTCCTGTCTGTGTGGACCTGGCCATAATGCGGGACCTCCAGGAGGGTGTCCCTAGATGACCTCAGGGGCCGGTCTGGGATCCAGGGTGTGAGGCAAGCTTTCAGATAAGTGGGTCCTGGACCATATAGGGCTTTATAGGAAAAAAAACCCTGGTGTGAGCAGGGGCAAACCTCTGGGAGGGAGGGTTGCCTGCCGGTGGAAGAGGTGGGTAGGAGGGTACAGGTGGGGTGGGACCCCTCTCACCAGCCTGGCAGGGCAGCCTATAGAGGGTGGGTGTCTAACGGGGTTCTCTGAGGAGGGGAGGGGTTCCGCAGCAATCAAGGTTGTTATGGGTTGGGGGAAATATGGTCCAATGGGGAGGTGTGTTCCATCAGTGAGGAGGGACCAGTGCCTTGTGCCCGTTCCCCTCTTGACCCCCCACGCAGGTAGGCTGTGGGTCGAGGCCCAGGAGACCCCAGGCCTTGGTCTGGTGCTGCTGAATGCAAGGTCGGTTGCCAGTAAGTCATCTACCATCCGGGAGTTAATCCCAGAGTGGGACGCCGACCTCGTGTGTATTACAGAGACCTGGCTGGACAATGAATCAGGCCCTATCTTGGCCGATCTTGTTCCAGCTGGGTTCTCTGTGCAGCATCAGCCTCGGCTGGAGGGATGGGGGTGGGGGCAGTGTAGCCATTGTTATCAAGGATGCATTGTCTTTTAGGAGATATCCGGTGCAGGCTCCACCAGGTATTGAGTGTCTCCATTTTGTGTTGGATTTGGCCGGGGGCAGATTAGGGGTGCTGCTGGTGTACCATTCACACAACTGCCCGGCGGCATCCCTACATGCTCTTGCTGATTTGGTGTCAGATGTGATCCTCCAGACCCCTAGACTAGTGGTCCTGGAGGACTTTAATATCCACACTGACACCAATCTTGGAGGAGAGAGGCATGAGTTCATGGCCTCCATGACAACCATAGACCTGTCCCAAATCATTAGGCATGGGCGAACAGATCGCGGTTCGTGTTCGGCCGTTCGGTTCGGCCGCGATCGGTTCGTGCGTTCGCGTTCGGCCGTTCGGTTCGGCCGCGTTCGGTTCGTGCGTTCGTGTTCGGTCGTTCGGTCGTACCTCGCGTTCGTGTTCGCCCGTTCGGTTCGGCCGTTCGTGTGTCGGCCGTTCGTGTTCGGTTGTTCGGGCAGGTCGTACGTTCGTGTTCGGCCGTTCGGTTCGTTCGCCATCGGGTT